>FJUW01000013.1:706228-1199673 GCA_900074885.1 Rhynchosporium graminicola
GGGGGAGGAGAGAGCGGATTTAAAGAAGTTTTCAACCCTGGCACACGTCTGCTATTTATGAGCAGTACCGTTCTGATCCTAGGTAGGTAGGTAGCTCTTGAATTTGAGATCCGTCCTTCCCTTGGATGAAGAGCGGGAAGTATATTCTCGATTTTTTTTTGGATATATCTAGTCTTTCTGACTCTTTCATGAGAGGGAATGGAATCGTTAAAGACCCGTCTGTCCTGCGCATCGTGGTCTCATTCATTCCCCTTTTCTTTACTTTTTCTTATCTGTTCCTATATTAAGCTGAACTAGGTATCTTATGACTATCACTTGATGAGTTAGTTTCGCTACTGCGCTGTGCGCTTACTTGCAAGGTAGGTGGGTAGGTAGGTAGGTGGCTTTTTGATATTACTTACCTCAATATAGTGTAGTAGGTAGTCCTTCCTGATCTCGTTCCTGGATGATAGCTGCGTAATGAAACTGACTGCAAATGTTTGCTTGTGATAGGGAAGCTATACCCCGATCACAGGTCCACCCACAGGGGTCGTTCGCAGTTAGATATTCATATGTCAATGTAGGAAGAATCATGCACGGCGTTCGACCTTTCCGTGTCGTATTGCGAGGTGGGAGGAAATGTAATGTAAATATGATAATTGTGTATTCGGTGTAAGCAAGAAGGGGTCAAGAGTAGCAAGTGTGTCAGGTGTGTCGAGTTAACCTTTTTCCATAAGATTAAGAAAGGTCATATCAAGTTCATGTCAAGGTTACGTGCACGCAATCGCGTTCGAATTCTACCTATTGGTGACACTGACATGTAATGATACTGACGCTGTGATCAATGTAGGTACTTCTGGCGTGCAGCCATCTTTGGCGGGTTCCTTTCCAAGAAAGATTATTCAAACTCGAGATTGCCCATACTTCAGGGGAATAATTCAAGAGCTAATCTCAGGGCGATACTAAATAGCAGATTGGTGCGGGGCGATGGTGAAATTTCTTCGACTACTCTAGGTTGTGGCAGCAGGTAGGCAAGTGCTTAGTTTTTACTAACAGAGCCCAAGGCACGATGAAAGTGTTCAGTTATTCAATCCACTGGATCTTATCTATCTTCTTTTTAGTACTAAGGTGCAAGTATGTTGAGGTTGGGGTTGAGGTTGAGGTCAATAGGCTAGTTAGATAGTGTCGATAGGTACCGAGTCTTGAGCTACTTACTACCTCACAAGCAAACGCAGGAGCAAAATAATTATTTATTAACTCTCTATCAGGTGACGGTCCTGACTTTAAACTGTCTATGAAACAGAGAATCACTAGGGGACGGGATCTTTAACAGTACTAAAGTATGAAAGTTCTTGAAAGGGGAGAATTCAAGAGAAAAGAATAGTTCTGCAATATTACTAAATGGAAATACAGGGAAAGAGTAAAATTCTTCGAATCACTTTTCCCTCCTCCACTACCTTAAGTAGAAAGAACTAAGAGCTATCTAGTCCTACCTAGAGTATAATTTTACTTAATCGATTGAATATCAACTCCTTTGTAACTACTACGTCAAATTTTCATAAGCTAGTATCGACGCCAAGTCTTAAAACCACTACTAAATATTTGCTCTAAGTGTTTGATTAGCAAGGGACCTATCAAAAGAAAGGGCTCTTACCTGAGGACCGTCAGAGACCCGTCCCTTGATAATTCAGTTGCTATTCAGAACTATTTCTTTGTCCCTCCCTGACTTTGAGAACTTTTAGGGTAAGTACTGTAGGTGTGTTGAGGTTATTAGGCTAGCTAGCTAGCTACGTATTGTCGATAGATACCGAGTCTTGAAGTACTATCACTAGCTACTAAGTAGGTAATTACTACTGAGTAGGAGTTTCGTATAGCAAGGTTGGTACACGGAGACGAGAGGAGGCTCTTTCTCAGGTACCTCTAGGTAGTTAGTACTACTAGAGAACCGTCCCCTATGGTAGGTTATGCTTCCCTGTCTATAATATCTCTTGATATGGGTACTGTATACTGGTTATTTAAATGGTATGCAGAACTGAGTATTCGTTTGCTTGGGAGGCCTTTACTAGACTTTAAGATAGCAGGTAGGTAGGCAGGTATACGGCGGATGGAAAGAAGGAAGGATAGAGAGATGATGGATGGGTCTGTGACGTGTGGGTGCTGAGTAAAAGTGAAGTTTGAGTTGACTTGAGGCTGAGAATCAATATGCGTATCGTTAAGAAGGAAGAGAGGGAAAAGGAGACAGAGGTGCGGATTGAAAAAAAATGGTTTTGGTTGGATGGATGGATGGACGGATGGAGAGAGGGATTTTACACAGAGAGAGAAAGAGAGAGAGAGAGAGAGAGAGAGAGAGAGAGGGGGATGGATACTTCTGCCTCAGCCATACAAAGAAAGAAAGTCTAGCTACCAAGTGAGTAAAATTTAACTGGCTCCGGCTCTATAGGAGAGTGAGCACGTAGGCAGATTATAGCGTTAGCAAATGAATGAATTCATATCTTATTGTGCTCCAGAATGGACAGGTAGACTATCGGGGTAGGTTTGACACCATGCGAAGCAGGAATCGTCATGTACCTACAGTCAGGCCTTACTTCGATCGAAACAGGACATTTAGAAGGTGGAAAATGAAATATGCCTTATCAAGGACATCTCGTAGATTTAGTACAGATACAAGGACATTTGTTCCTGTATGTTTCGTAGCTCTGAGATGAAGTAGTAACTACTTATCATCTGAAGTTCTTTGCAAAAATGGCCCTTCATGTTTCTGCAAGTATAAAAAGAAAGAACGCCTTCGCTATGTTTATAAGGTCAAATTCGTTATGCCCCTTGCCATTTTCCTTTCCCTTCAACTCACACTGAGTCGGAATTGATATCCACACATGTCCAAGTTAGAGTCCCTTCTTGGACTCAAGCAAGCCCACCATTTTTACGGCAGTCCCAAGGTATCTGTACTGTCCTTTCCAGATATCTTTTGCCGTTCGATGCTCTCTTTTTGTGCCTTTAATATGCCGACCTATCCGGCCTTCGAATATGTAACCGAAAAAAAATACTAGGAAATATTGCCCTCACATGATTTGCTCGAGGTTCGCCATACCAGAGAAGCTGTTGAACAGATCTCGCTTATTTGGTGTCGTCGTATCAACAGTCGTTAGGTTCAAGTTGCCAATCTCGCACCAATTCTTGTAGTTCTGCCCATCATTAGCCAGCAATCATAGAAGCCAGACATCCAAGAAAATAGAAAACATGACTTACGATACAACTCAAAAACTTGCACCAGCTGCAAGTCTTCCGATCCTGATAGAAATTCCTCATCAGAACAATGAAAACCACCAACACGAAGACCAAACTTCCAGCCCTGACCAGCCACCAAGCCCACCAGAGCCCCTTACGGCCTTTAAAGAAGCCTACAGGGTTCTTGACGAAACCCGTGATGCCAGCGTTGGGCTTCCCGCTATCACTTGCCATCGTACGAACTGATGTATAAGGCGGATCGTCTTCGCCAGTCCGCTTGCGCAGGGCGTTGGGCGAGTGAAGGATGCATATTCCGAGGACAAGTCCCATCAAGAACCCTCCAATATGCGAGAAATTGTCCAAACCTGGTAGGAGACCAAGACCGAATGAGATGACGATATCGAGTAAGATGAAGGCGAGATCCTTCCATGGTGATTTTCGATCGCCCCAGGTGTATAATAGGTCGAGAAGCATGAGGGCAATGATACCGAAAAGTGCACCTGATGCTCCGGTTGAAGCGATACCGGTTGCGGCGAGGTTGCCACCGAGAACGAAACCAAAGATTCCAGAAGAGAAGTAAACGAGAAAATATCGGATCGGTCCGATAGCTATCTCCATCTCCTTTCCCAACGTCATCTGAAGCAACATGTTGAAGCCGATATGGATGATTCCGGCGTGGAGGAAGATGGGTACGATGAATCTGAACCACTGATTAGGTGCGTTCTCGACTTCATTGAGAGGTACTGTTCTGTCTCCTGGGAAGACGGGATTTTGCTTCTCAGGCATGTTGAATCCGCAGAGTTGGGCCAGTGTACAGTTCTGGTTGGCGTTTGAAGTCGTGTCTGGGCAAGGCCATGAGATAGGGCCGCCTACAGCCCGATTCTGAACACCATCCACGGAATGCATACATGGGACAAACCGAGCTCCCATATTGATCAAGACATAGGGCGAAGGTCCGATCATAGGGTTGAAATTGGGCTTTATTTCGATTGGAGATCCTGTTAATATGCCTGGTATCCGTTAGCAGATTTCCATTCATACCACCGCCGACTGTACGCACCATTCTTCGCGATTTCCCCAATAAAAACACCGACTTGTATTACTGTAAGGATATACGTAACCCAAGGTATTCTGCTTTTCCGATTCTTCAACATCCCGCTTACTCTATTCTTCTTCCGCCCCTCTTCAAGATGTGCTGGCGCAACAGGTGCATCGTAAACATGGTCTGTCGGTACATTGCTGTCTTTGTTCGGTAATCCAGGATGATCTTTCAGCGGAATATTATCCTGATACGAATTCGAAGCTTCAAGTCTGCCTGCCCCGCCTTGTCCATAATACCGCGAATCCTGCCCTAGAGTACTTTGACTGTCGAAGCGGTTTGGGGCCTGGGGAGCTGGATAGACGTGGTCATCGAAGGGCGCTTCGAAGGGGGATACTGGAGATGTGTTGTTGTGTGGCCTTGTGGGCACTTGGGTGTGATATGACGGTGCTAGTGATGGGGCAGCAGGGGGGTATGGTGGTATTGCCGTTTGAGGATTGTAGGATTGGTATGTATTGCTATGATATTGTTGTGGGGTTTCCTGTCGTGAAGTCGGGTTGTAGTAGTTGTTGGCTGCCATGGCGAACGAGGTAATGTTGGTGACACAGTGGTCGTAGGTTGTCGCTTTGGTTGAATCCGTTGGTATTCAATATTTATGAAACAGGAGAAGGAGAGATGCAAAAGAGTGTCGTGGTTTTGTTTGTTGAAGAAAGAATGAATGTGGTGAGTGGTCGTCTGAAGTTCGGGAACCTTTCCTCGGGAGCTGAATGGTCGTCGTCCCGTTGTCGTAATAGCGCAAGGCAGAGCAGGGCTGTGGGTGGATGTTGTGATGCTGTGATGCAGCAGGCTGGCTGGCAGGCAAGTTGAGATGGATCCGCTGATGCACTGCCCCGTCTTTCCTATCAAAAATAGATCAGGCCCGGGGACTCCCCTGAAGTTTCAGGAGTTCGCTACTCGAGTAAGCTTAACGTGAATCACTCGTATAGTCAAATACTTTTCGTTCTCCATCAGTGGTGTGCAAGCAAACCATTATTTAAATGTGTAGATAGTCCTTTGCTTCTCTCTTCAGCTTCTCCTTCAGACACATCCTATCTATTGCCCTCCTCCCGCTCAACCTGAAAATTGTGGCCTCTTGACACCAAGAGACCCCGGACTTGCTGAGGCTCTGGTTCGTGTCGGGAGCAGCCGCTTACTCTATTCAATATTCCGAAGGCTCAAGAGATTCGTCTTCTAAGAAACGGGAAATGAGGAACTGCCATACCTGATAAGAACTCGATGCATATTCCTGCGTAATATATGCACTTGAAGTTCGAAATTACGACAGGGTCGCAGGATGTTGACTAAAGCACCTGTAGAATCTCATACGTTTGTGTATCTCGGCTTTCACATTGCTCCAACAGGATCCAGCCAGTGGAAGATCTGAAAGTTGCTACATTGAAATCATACAAACAAGTATGACTTTCACTTGTGTTACAATGTTAGAGAATGAGTTGGCTTGGAACAAGCTGGGTTTGCCTAACTTCATTATGATGTGTCATACTGAAAGGACCTAAATTCCAAATACGACCATAGACTGAGGATAATATTCTTTATGCAGCTTGTGGAGAAAGCCAGTAAAGCAGGTGTACCAAGGTAGAGCACTTTCTCTGATTCGGGTCAGTCGTGCCTGGGGTTTGAGAATCGTGACCATATAGCTTAGATCTTCTGCGTACGTCGAGGGTCTTCGTGTTCACAGATTCTCTGATTAGTGTGGCACTATACGTATTGCTACCTTATTGAGGCTTGAGGCTACCAAGTCATTCTGCTGCTACAAGATCAGGTTAATCATCAGCTTCGGATCCATGCTCTGTTGATCTAGCTAGGCCTCGGTATTTGAAGATTCCGTCGAATGTGTGATCTCTGCTCAAAGTGGTTTGGTAAAGTTTATATTACGAGGCTCATTATGACTCAGACTTGGGTCTACTTCTATTTTCCATCTCTGATCTGTTCGCTTATTTGGGGTCTGTTTTCAAAGCTTCAACTTTTCCTTTCCTCGTAAAATATGTTGAGACGATAAATTATCTTTTGAGAGCCAGGAAATTGGGCACAAATTGGACTATCCAATGACTGGGGAAATCATATATAAACCCCCATCATTTCAGTGGCAACACCATTGTTGTTTTAATGACGGGACTGTCCTCCTCTCTTGCTTAACACATGTTTCGCTCGAAAAGCAAGCACCAGATTAATGGACACCTTCCGCCGGATTGAGAAACCTGGCTGTCTCAAACATACGATAGAGGAGTTCATTATCATCCCGCCGCCGTTGTACTAATCAGATGTGCTTGACATCTTGACTTACCTGAGGCCCAACATTCAGAGGATCTTAGGGCGTCAGAGTGTTACCTTGTCCTGCGCTGGTATTGGAGTCTATAGATTTGAAAAGTGGCAGAATTTTCCACATACGACCATAGACTGGTGAGAAATGGGCATCCCGTCCGCTCTGCCATACACAAGTACCAGATCGGTGGATTAGTAGTTGGGTGGGTGACCACCAGCGAATACCCACTGTTGTATGTATTTTTCTCAAGTGAGGGTTCTTACATTTTGTCGCCACTGATTGTGGGTTATAAATGCAGACCAGGAATGTCACTTGAGTACCAGTATACTCGCTATTTGCTTGGCTTCCGAGAACCATATCTAATCGAACATAATACAATCATAAAATAGCATACTAGACAATTTGATCTTGATCCATTTTATCATGAGCCTCCAATCTCGCCTTTGACCCACTTCTCCAGCCCACCCCTGGCAATGATCTCCTGTACATTCGGAGGCAACTCACCGACCTTCTGACTCCATGTTGGCCCACCCTTCCCCTCTGTGATAACGACCTTACTCCTCTTCACATCCCACAGGAAAGTCCACCCCGTCCTCCTTGTCAGAACAATCCCTTCTGCCGGACTCGCCTGTTGAGCCGGCGGCGGATTATCCAAACTCTCCTTGTTGCCCGCCGGCTCTTTAACATCAGACTTCGCCTGGACTTTCTGACTTGAAAAATGCTCGCGTAATCTCTCTACCAGCCTCGGTACTTCGACGCCCATGAGAGCATTATTGATGCTATTCCTTGCGAAAATGTTACCGAAGCTGCCAGAGACAACGAGAGGGATCTTCTTTGCTAAAATGGCGGTAGCGGCTTGTTCTCTGGAACTTCCACAGCCAAAGTTGAAACCTGAGACGAGGATATCGCCCTCACGAGCGATAGAGCCAAACGCCGGGTCGTAGTTCTCCATGCATACCTCTGCCATCTTCTCTACGGTGACGTTGTCTTGGTATGTGTATTTACCAGGGTAGATGCCGTCGGTGTTGATATTATCTGCGTCGCAGAATACGATCTCGCCTTCTACGCGCTCGGGGAAACCGGGCAGGATAGCTGTCTGTGCATCATCTGAGGTTTCCTCCTTTGGTGTGGATGCGCCCAGAATGTCTTGTTCGGCTGAGGAGATGATGGAGTCTGCCTGAGATATCAATCTGTCCAAAGCTGACTCTATGCTGAATGCTTTGTCTTCTTCAGCAATGCCATTCCCTTCTCCTAGAACAACTTTCGTCACACCCACTGGCTGCTCATACCATCCAGGTCCACTGATCTTTCCACTTAATGCACTGGCCGCGACGACCTCTGGACTCGCGAGATAGGCCTTGGCATCTGGAGAGCCCATTCGACCTTTGAAATTGCGATTGCTGGCACTGATACCCACTTCTCCTGGTTCAAGCAATCCCGTTCCAAGACCGATACAAGGGCCACAACCAGCTGGTAAAGGTCTGGCACCTGCATCAAGAAGTGCTTGCCAGTCTCCTGCATCTTCTGCTGCCTCTTGCTCTGGTATCGATGCTGCAGCGATGTAAAATTCTACTCCTGGCGCAATCTTAGCAGGCGAGCCACATGTCGATGCATCTATGAACACTTTCGCTGCAGCTGCAAGATCTGATGCGCGAGAATTCGTGCATGACACAAGATAAGCCTTGTTGAGTTTGATGTTTTGAGACTCAAGATCCCGCAGAGGTGTTGCGACCTTGACAGAGTTGGGTCCAGAGACGTACGGAGATAGAGTTGACAAGTTCAGGTATAACGACTTTGCGTACGTTGCGCCTTTATCAGCAACCAGTTGATTTTGGATCAAGTCATTAATTCTTGCGTGTGTGAATCGAGAATCAGCAGCATCCTTTCCATCAAAAAGAGCACTGGTCGTTGCCTTCGCCCTCATCCATGCCTGAAGCATCGAATCGATAGGGAAGAGACCAGTCAACGCTCCCCACTCGGTCGTCATGTTCGCAATAGCCAACCGATCATCTACGGGTAAAGTTCGCATCGTTTGCTCTGAACCTGTAAACTCAATGGCATGGTTCAGAACCTCATCATTGTTAAAGAGTCCGCACAACGCAACAATAACATCCTTTCCGGTGACACCCTTTGGTAAGACGCCTGTCAAGGTTACTTTCGCAATCGGGGGAATCTGCCACCATGTCTTTCCTGTAGCCCAAATACTGGCCGCATCTGTCCTAACCATAGCTGTTCCTAAGCATCCCACTCCACCATACATGTTGCTATGGCTGTCACTTGCAACAGTCATCGTGCCTGGCCACGCATAACCTTCTTCGACCATAATCTGATGTCCAATTCCCCTTCCAGCAGGATAGAAATCCACACCCTGCTTCTTTGCGAATTCCTCAATTTGCTTATACTTCTTGAGATTCGTTTCACTCTTATTTTGTACATCATGGTCAAGAGTCATAACAATCTGCTTTGGATCGTGAATCTTGCTGGCACCAATTGACATGAACTTCAGCGCGACAGGCCACGAGTTGTCATGCGTCATGCAGTGGTGTGGTGAAAGTGTGACATAGTCTCCGGATTTGACCACCTTGCCCTCTGCAAGTCCGAGAGAATACCTCTGGACGATCTTCTCCGTAAGGGTTTGTGGTATTCGAGAAGGAAACTTGAGAGAATTGAGGACCGCAGACGAGGATGGATCAGAGGCTTGGGCGTGAAAGACATCTTGAAAACGCTGCGCAGTAGATGTGAGTGATCGTAGAATTCCAGGATTTCGGGTTCGAAGAGAGAGAAGGCTACAAGATGGTCTGGCCCGCAGACCTTGTAGACCGATTCGTTGCTATACATGTCAGTATGTGCTTATTGGACATGGACCAATCCAAAATAAAAACGGAATGTCACTTACTGGTATCATATTGGGTCCATTGACTACAAATTCAGAGTCGTGGTAGGGTCAGTTACGGAGAAGGTTTCCCCGGATTCCCAGTAAATTAATCATGGTCTTCCAAATGCCTCTTATCTGATTGGTTGTGTGGCTTGCGGTGCCACAATCGGGTGCAGCTCACTTACAATAAGGCCACAGCTAAATCTACATACGTGAATAGCTAATTGTCCATATGCTAAAATTTATTAACTTGGTGAGTGCATCTAGAGAACTACCCCTCCCATACAAATTTGACTAAAGGGCCGGGATATTAATGCATGATGCAAATGTTCATAATTACCTGATTACTCATAAGGCTGAGGATCATAATTGAGGTTATTCAGAGACTTTAACATCGACAGCAATTGTAATGCGAAGGCTTAAAGGAAGGGCACGTGGATAGGTATGAGCCAGGTACATCAAGGGAGAGGGGGTATATCATGGCATATCACCAATCTATCATTCAGATAGTAAAGCAGATGCTACTATAGCTAGTGGATTGTTGATTCAGAGAGATGTGATCGGAGGGGTAGAGATATGTACTCAGGATGCAGAGTATAAAGATGATATTAATGATCTAGCATAAAAGAGGAAGCCAGCGATATACTGTACATAATTATGCATACAAATCTTGGTGGTGATAAATGCACTCTGCACTTTAGGCTCGTTTAATTAGCGTATATAAATTTCGCTATTCATGTATGTACCTTAGATTTAGCTGTGGCTTACATACAATAAATAAAGCTGCACGGCTGAAGGACGAGGCTGACTGAGCAAATCCATCTTCGACGAAGCGGTTGCGAAAACCTTACTCTCTTTCTGTCTTCACCTGATAATGTCATCAAATAGTTACATAACTCTTAAGGTTCACATTTGGTAATGTTATTTATTCTTTTCACGACATGCATGCGACAGCGAGACATTGTTCTCGTTATGCCTTCTTGCGATTATGGCATCTGCAACGTCTGCCATTCGCATCCAGGTATGCCCTGACATTGGGACAATATGAATGGCATTCTGCCAGAAACGCAGATACCGTATCTTCACATCAAAGGTCATTCGGTATTGATACCAGGCAGCACAACAAAGTTAGAGAACTGTATGAGGGTCAGACAATTTATGCCCTTTCTACAGGTGCTGGAAGAGCTGCAATAGCCATTATTCGTATTTCTGGCCCTGCTTGTAACCGGATTTACACGGCTCTCTGCCCAGACCAGAAGCTCCCCCGGAGACGATATGCTGCACTACGAACCCTCTATCACCCAGCAGACGAGAAGAATGTCCTAGATTCGGACGCCGTAGTACTACGGTTTGATGGACCAAATACAGCTACAGGGGAAGACATGCTAGAATTACATGTACACGGTGGACCTGCCACAGTGAAAGCAGTCATGTCTGCTATCTCAGAAGTCGACCCCGAAGCCATTCATGCTGCAGGTCCTGGAGAATTCACGCGCCGAGCGTTCGACAACAACAAACTCGATCTGGGACAAATTGAGTCATTGGGCGACACTCTCTCTGCTGAAACAGAGTTGCAACGCCGTGCTGCTTTGCGAGGGCGTTCTGGGGAGCTCAGTCGAATCTACGAGGAATGGCGCCATTCATTGATCGAAGAGCTATCCTATGCAGCGGCCGATTCTGATCACTCAGAAGACCACAGCTTGGACATGGAAGGGATTTGGCCTCGTATTATCAGTAAGGTCGAAAAAATGCAGCGAGATATGATACTCCATCAGCAGGGAGCACAACGTGGATCCTTACTACGGAAAGGAATTCAAGTGTCGTTGATTGGTCGACCAAATGCTGGGAAGAGCTCTTTGTTCAATCTAATTGTAGGAAGCAATGCTTCTATCATCAATGAAGAAGCAGGAACGACCAGAGATATCGTCGAAGCTACCGTTGACTACAATGGATACCGTTGTACTTTTGCAGATACTGCTGGGGTACGAGCCGCAGATAACGCTGGAAATTCAGATATTGGTTCAATTGAGCAAGAGGGCATCCACAGGGCCATGGTAAAGGCTGCGGGTGCAGACGTGCTTATCTACGTTGCTTCCGTCGAACCTGATCCGGAAATCTCATCGGGAAGCTCATCTGAAAGCTCACCAGGATGTAGTATCCCCTTCATGGAGGATATCCTTCCTCTAATTATAGGAAATAATGGTGCACTGAAGCCACTCCTTGTCGTGGTCAATAAAATCGACCGACTATCTAAAGCTCAATATAAAGGTGTTGGAGCCGCTTTCATCGAGAACGTACGCCAGTCTATCACGACCTTTTTGAGCGAGCGTTCAAATCAATTTGCAGTCACTCCAGTATTCGGAGCCACATATGAGACGGCCACTGCCCTGGTATCAGCCACCAAAGCTCAAAAAAATCTTATGAAGGAGAGCCAAATGAATAGTATTACAGAAGGGCTTTTGACCCTTTTCAGAAACATGACGGAAATGCCCGTTGAATCCGAACATCTCATCGGGGTCACAGAGCGTCAAAGTCGGCTTTTAAAGTCCTGCTCCACGCATCTAGGGGAATTTCTTACGGAGGCGCAGCGTAGTAGGTCCCCCGTTGCCTTTTCCCAATGTCGCAAGATAATCCTGAGACATCATTTACCCTGTTCTCCAAATCCTTTGAATGTTGTAAGATATTCTTAGGACATTTCTTACCAACTCTCCAATACCTCTTTAATGTCCCCAAATATTCTTGGGACATTATTTACCCTATTCATCAAAGCCTCTTGAATATCTCCAAATTTTCTTGGGACATTATTTGCGCTATCCACCTATCCCTCTTGATGTCGCAAGATATGTTTGTGACATTATTTACCTTATTTTCTAAAGCCTTTTGAATGTCGCAAAATATTCTGGGGACATTACCCGAACACCCTATTAATCGGGCCATTACTAACTTGCCTAGATACAGGACCACAACCTGACAATTCCATCGCCACTTATCACTTAGAACAAGCCGCTAAATGTTTGGCCGAGATGACAGGAAGACATGAGGGGGCGGGAGATGTTGAGGAGATCCTTGGTCGCGTGTTTGCAAAGTTCTGTATCGGGAAATAACCGCACAATCTACGATTTTCGTAAAGTCCTCTAACAGTCTGGTGACTTTCGAGTATTGCTTCTAGCAATGTCTTATGATATTTTCATGACTTTGACATCGAACTACAATATTGAAAATTGTGCGAGCTCTAAGATGAGCAATCTATAAATCAAGCAATGTCCTCAAACAGTATTGCGACTTTCACGTGCTGCTTCTGGTAATGCCCCATCATATTTTCGGGAGTTCGACATCGAACTATGCTATTGAGATATACTTGCTATAAGACGAGCAATCTCCCAATCAAGTAAAGGTCTCGGAAAGTCTTGTGACTTCAAATTTTACTTTTCGCATGTAAATAATGTGCCGAGGTTTTTTCGTGATTCTGGTATAAACATTTCAACTCATAATTTTGAAATGCATTTCCCCAAAGACTAGCACTACAAAGATCGAGCAATGTCCTCAAACTGCCTTGTAGCTTTCAAGTATTATTTCTAGTAATATCCTGTGATACTTTTGTGACTTAGTATCGAATTACAGTGTTGAAGATTATTTTCGTGAGTTCTCTCTCCACCAGAGATGAAGTTGCCTCACTCACGTTGATGCGTCGAACGCCTTTTGTTGGCACGAAGAGGCCTTACAGCGAACAGCTTCAAGGCGTTCGACTCTTCGCAAGCATTACTCTACTTCTCTATTCACAGCCGTCAGAAACATGATTTGCTTCTAAGCGTATCTTACAAGTATCAGACTCTCACAAAAAAGCAAGCACATTCAAGCACGAACTGTTGTACTCAAACAGTTCAAGAACAGTCGTGCCCCCAGATCTTGACAAGAGCATGCGACAATAAATACCCGATGTTTCAAAACAAGCTCGACAAGCTGTGAACAGAAGCCGACGAAAATCCCCTTACGCAGCAGACCGCCGATGGCTCATCATACTGAACCTCAAAAGAGAAGCGCCTATCGCTGTGTCTCTGTCAATGTTCTCGCTTACTGGCTTCTACGGAGCTTCAATTTGAAACAAATGGAAATCTGGGTCGTGCAGGAGCTGAATCTAAGCATATCTTTTGAGGTTGGAACCCCCTGGCCAAGTGAGTAGAATAATATCCCCAAAGACCGTCGATCGAAGTCAGTCTAAAAATGTAAACAAACCGATGGAATGCAAGTCGTGCCTGTCCCATCTCCAATCACTGATATTGGGACGATTTACAGAACATGACCGACCAGGAGTTCTCGACTCATTCAGCCAGTTCCAGTCCAATCAGTCCACTCTTCAAGCCTTACGCGCATAAGGCTAGATATGAGGCCTTAGACTATAAATGGTTAGTGACAGGTACAAGCTGTCCTGTTTGGCCAATCATAGCCATCAGGTGGTACCTTAATTCTGGAGTCGTGCCCCTGTCGGACACTCTAGTTGCCGCTGCTGGTGGCTCCCCCTTCGAAACTCCACGCCCGGCATCCCCTCTCATCCGAATCCACCGTCGAACGCAGCAAACGCCCATACACTCATTCCAAAACGACCATCCCTCCTCATTCCTTTTGCGCAAACAGACATCATCCAGCCAAGTCCATCGCTCCATAGACATTCACACTCATTGACCACTATTGAAAAGAAGTACACATTCCCATCATCGCACGACATCCAACTCAGCTCGACGTCCCTCCCCCTCACTTGCGCGACATCACCGGCCCATCGCATTGAATCGACCCTCGGGGTGGATAGTAGCGGTCCTGTCACCCAACCTGTCTTCCTGCGACAACTCCTCCGCCTTGATCGTCGCTACGCCGTCCAATCTTACATCCGGTGCCCAGCGATCAAACCTCGCGACAACATTATAGACAGTGGGACCACAGGAAAGGATTTCATCAACACATAGCCGCATGGAAGTTGTGGCTAAGGAGTCCCGACGATACTCAACTTCAGTTTGGATAGTTGCAGCGTAGTACTCGGACACGATTTCGTTGTTGGACAATAGGAACCGCTACGCGACCAACATCAATCTCGAGTCCAAGTTGCGGCGGAACACAATAGCTTAGGAGACAATGCTTTACGAAGGCCGACAATAGCAAGCCTCTGCTCTTATTATCTCAATAACGACGACCAGATCACCACGTCTCTCCATATTTCTTTCCAGTCCTTCCGTCGCGAATTGATACCCAACAATCTTCTGCACAGTCGATTGCTTCGCAGGCGGAGAACGACAAGTGCAAGTTGATCTGAGATCCTCAGGTCTCTCGAACTCAACACACCCACATACAGTCTTCACCACCCACTACACCCATCCTACGCTTTCACGACTTCAATTCTAGCCAGGCGCTCACATCGTATCTGCAGAGCCAGATCTTTTCGATTTTAATTCTTTCCCGATGGGTTGTTCAGGACGAGTCAAGGCGGATGATATTCGACCTGAGCAAAAATGGGACTTTATCGTAAGTATTGGAGGTCGAATGCTGCATGCAATGCTAAAACCCAACAGAGTCTCAATGATTTCCATTCCGGTTCTTGTATCGAGTTCTTTGCATACGGATACCTGTGGATATCTCTCCTTGTTTCCTTAGCTGTCTATGGCGTTGATACTTTCACTGCCGTCAACCTTCTTGCTTTCGACAAGTGGTCCGGAACTTTTGATCCACCTGTTGCTTTCGATATTCAAAAGTGGATCTTCGCTGGATGTATTATTGCTTCTTGGGTCAACCTTGGATACGAACATCTTCGGGCCATGCGCGTGATGAAGCGTGGTGCGGTTGCTGAGAGTTACTTGGACTCGTTGGCAATCAGGTTACAGAGTATTCGACAGGGCAAAGGCCGAGGTTGGAGACGCTTCTTGGTCTTCTCCGAGTTGACGAAGTCAAAGAAGGGCGCTGAATATGTTGCATTATTCACGTATTTCAGTTTCCAATGTAAGTCCATCGTGAAAATTTCATGGGCCTTATCTAATCGTCCGTAGCTTGGATTCGAATCATTCTCTGCCAAGGACCTCGTCAGGTTCTCAACGCCCTTACCCTCTGGTCAGTCGTTAAAGCCAATATCCCCGGAAATTCTAAAGATGCTGGTGGCGCTATTCTCACTTTCTTCGAAAACCTCGGAAAGCTTGCCGAAGAGAACAACCAACAAGCCGTCGTTCTATCTGGAATGGCTTTCACCCTCGTCATTTGGGTCTTCGGTGCATTGTCACTCCTTCTTTCGGCACTGTTCTACCTCTTCTTTCTTTGGCACTACATTCCCAATGCCGACGGAGGACTTTCTGGCTACTGCGAGCGCAAGATTAACCTCCGATTGGCAAGCATTGTGAGCGTCAAAGTCAACAAAGCTCTGGAAGAGGAAGAGCGAAAGAGAAACAAAATGGATGCGAAGCTTGCTAAGAAAGGAGAAAAGCCTTTGGGTCGGCAAGCAACTCTTCCGACTATGTTCGATTCCAAGACAAGCGACAATCTTCCTCCAATGCCGATGTTGAATCGAAACGACACAATGACGACTCTACCGACGTATTCAAGCAGACCTGGTACACCAAGTGGTCATCCTGGCCTGGAACTCGATCATTTGGACCAGAAACGGCCGGGAGCAACCCGAAACGTGACAGGGTCATCATTTGGATCAAATGCACCGCTGGTAGGGAATGCTTCTGGCATGGGATACGCCCGTTCTGGCTCTCCAGCGCCTTCACTTGCACCTCTGAATACGAATGGGTACCCAGCTCCCCCACAACGCACAATGACAGCCAACTCGACCACCAGCAGTAATTGGAACCGTGGTCCAGAACCACCGAGAATGCCAAGTGCGATGGGCGATCGAGCATACACCGCCAGTCCGATGTCATACGAAGGTGGACCTTCGATGACTGGTTCTCCGATGGATGCTTACGGTCGCCCAATACCACGAGCAGTCGGTAATCTGAGATCGAATACACCCTCTGGACCAGCACCCAGTATGGGTCGTCGAACACCATTTGATCAAGGCCATGGCTCCAACTTCTCACAGGGTTCAATTGATGGACGTAACTCCCCGGCTCCCACATCAGCTGGCTACCAGGCGTACAATCCTAGTATACGAAGTGGCTCGCCAGGTCCTGGAACTCCAAACTTTCCCAACAACAATACACCTCAACATCGCAACATGACGGATCCTACCCAACGTGGCCCTGGGTCTCGGACCGATTATTTCGGTAGTCCAGCACCGCCGCTCGGACCTCGTGGAGCAGGTGGATCGAATGGCATTGCAGGCGGTATCGCGAGATTAGCGAGTCCTGCTCCATACAACCAGAGTCCTAATTTCATGGGTCCTGGTGCGCCATCTTACAGAAGGTAGTGAGCACTGGAAATTTTTGCCTAGGAAGACTTGTAAAGTTCTTCCAGTAGGAGACCACGTGGTTGGAATTTATGATACGATGAGTAAGCGTTTTTAGCGAAGTCAGAAACGGATGGAGGATCGAATAGATCGATCAATTGAACTTGGCTTTCTGTGTTTATGGATCCGGGCTAAATCCAGCCAACTAAACCAGGGCAGATAGGCGTTGGCGTCTCGATATCAAATCCTTTTACTGTAAAGCGCCGGGTTCCGTGCAGAGCATATTTTCTGTTACTTCCATGGTGACATGTGACATTCATTTTGATACAACTTTAGGTTCACTTACATGCTCATGCTCCCTCCCATATATCTCTTCAAAAGAGACAATCTCTTGTACCTCAGCAAGTTTCACTGCCGGCTTCATCTCCAAGCCCACAGCCTGCAGCATAGCATACCTAACAGCATTAACCCCCATCCTCTTTCCTCCTACAGAAACCTGCGAACTACACGCCAGTACCTCCCCTACAACCGCACCATCATCCTCCGTATCTGGCTGTATCGCATCCTTAACCTCTTCCATCTTCCTCCTCAACTCCACAATGTTCTCCGGCCTTATAACCTTTCCCGGCTTTCCCTTCCCATAAAGCACCTTATCGACCTTACTCAGAATAACCTGATACGGAATACCTTGACTCTTAAATAAATTTAGAATCTGGATATCCGTCTCTTTAACCCCATGTTCAGCATCCACTAGCAAAAACACCCTCTTCAACTCCTTTCGTTTCTCCAGATATTTCATGATCTGCAATCCCCATTCCGCAGCAGCCCCATATCCATATCCCGGCATATCAAGCACGACTAACGGATTCCCTCTATCCAAGCCTCCTACTCCAAATGCATTCATCAATCTCGTTCTGCCGGGCTGTGCGCTTGTATGTGCGACTTTCTTGTTGAGGAGCGCGTTTAGGAGGGAGGATTTCCCGACGTTGGAGCGTCCCAGAACGCAGATTTCGGGGTTGGTACTGAAATCCATGCGTTTGAACTTCTCAGCTGACCAGAGGAATTCAGGAGGGCGGCGCTCGAAAAATTGAGCGGAGTGGGTGAGCTGTTGGGGTGTTGGAGGGAGAGTGTCCCAGTGGTAGGAGAGAGCGGTTTGTAGGTTTGGATTGGGGTTCCTTGGGGGTACTGTCGTTGTGGAGAAGTTACGAATGGGGAGAGTTTGAAGACGCTGGCAGCGCAAACATGGCAGCAGTTTCGTAGAGACTGACATTATTATGTACGATGTTTCACGACGTGGTCGGCGAGTGATTGAAGCGGTAGGTTTAATTTGAGCAACGAAGCTGCTCGAGAGGTTGACGCGCCAGCGCGAGAGTCAGCAAAGAAGTGAGATTAGCAGATAGTGGTGTCAACAAGGAGTTCAGGGAATTGTTTTATTCTTGATAAATTGTAGCTTTGATTCGTGCTATGGGCGTTGGTAATGCTGCGAAGTCATACAATGATATCAGATTATAAAAATTACCTATCGAGATGGCAGTAAATAAAGCCAAACGAGACGCACCCTGCTATCTTATCGGAGCCGATGTTCAAGCGGTTCACCGGCCTAAACTGCCAGGGGGGAGCTTCAGCCCAACCCCACACTGGACTCCCTCACCTCGAGCTACTTTTCCTGCCTCATATGCTCAACTTCTGCTGCGACATTTGACAAGGAAAAACCGATATTGTTCGAAGCCTCCAAGATATCGAGGACATCAGAAACACAGAGCCAATATGGACCAACAATTGAACAATCTCAGCGTCCAAGATGAACCCGCGGCCTCACCAGCCTCGGAGCCGCGCAAACAGAAGAAGAAGAAAGTGCTGTTGATGGGAAAGTCGGGTTCGGGGAAAAGTTCTATGAGGAGTATCATATTCAGCAACTATGTCGCGAAAGATACAAGGCGGTTGGGAGCGACGATAGATGTGGATCTGAGCCATGTTAAATTTCTTGGGAACCTGACCTTGAATCTCTGGGATTGTGGAGGGTGAGTGGATATTCCTTTCTGAAAGAGTCTGCAGTGCGATTCGAATCAAGTATTGAGTTGCAAATGTCTTTCAATCGCATTTTAGCTTCTTGAAAGCTGGGATGGCAGACTCGTTTCGTTTGTCAGATCCGTTTGCTTATCACTAACTGCCACAGACAAGATGCCTTTATGGAAAACTACCTATCGCAACAACGACAACATGTATTCTCGAGCGTTGGTGTCCTGATCTACGTATTCGATATCGAATCCCGCGACTTCGACCGCGACCTCCTCACATACCGTTCAATTATCACAGCCCTCTCTCAATTCTCCCCAACAGCAAGCGTGTATACTCTCATACACAAAATGGATCTCGTGGTCCCTACCCAGCGTGAAGAAATGTACAACCACCACGTCTCTCTCATTCAATCGAAATCCGATACTTTCGTACCAATGCCGTTCGCGACCTCTATCTGGGACCAATCGCTTTACAAAGCCTGGGCGGAGATCATCCACGATCTTGTACCCAACCTAGACAAAATCGAACACCATCTCGGTTCTCTAGGAAAGCTCATCCAAGCTGAAGAAGTCTTGCTGTTTGAACGCTCTTCCTTCCTCGTCGTCTCCTCCTGGTGTTCTGAAGTAGGCACCGAGAACCCTACTACAGACCGCTTCGAACGACTAAGTAACATCATCAAGAATTTCAAACAAACGACGAGTCGGTATACAGGGACGCCGAAGAGCGCAGAGCAGTTCTCGCTTATGGAGCTCAAGCTCTCAAACTTCTCGCTTTTTATACTAAAATTTACGACGAATACTTATTTGGCTGTTATCTTGCCGCCTGGCGAGGAGAGGTTCAATAGCGCGATTGAGAATTGTTATATTGCGAGGGCGGAGTTCGAGGATCTGGACTCGCCGGCAAAGAGGAACCCTGATCGAGGAGCAACGACGAGCGAGATGTGAATCTTTTCGACATTTGAGCACCAGAATAGTATGATTTTTCAGGTGATACGCGGAAGAACTTGGAGGAGTGACATCAGGATAGTGTTTTCATCCCAAGATTGTTTTCAGGATCTGGAGGCAAGGAAGACCTAGAAGAGATAGATAGGTAGATGATTGACGAAGTGATGGACAACTGACTTGAGCGATAGCATAGCATGTCATGTCATAAGGCGGCAAAATACCCAGGCGTTCGGCTTTTGTTTCGAGGGATCGGGGGAAACAAGGAAACAAGGAAACGAGGATAACTAAGACCGTGAGGAATTCCAACGGTCCTTAAGTGAGAGGCATGAGGACTGGAAGAAGCAGCGAAACGAGTGGGAAATTCCACTCGGGTATCTCTTTTAGGTTGGATGTGCAATCTAGAATTAGAGAGGATACTCTCTGAAATACGAAAGGAATTTCAGGGTTGGAAATGAAAGCTCTGTAACCCAAGTCAAGTCAATCAAACACGACAGTGATCACGGCCAGCCGACCAAATATATCTCCAGCGAAGCAGTTACTTACAATGATACAATCAAGTGAAACCATCATCTGGAAATATCACGTTAGTAAAGTCCTCCAATTTTTGTGGCACTAAAATATCCCTTGCGTAATTTCCTGTAACATTTTCATGCTTTTGTAATTGAGCTACGATGTCAAGTTATGGGGTGTGGGTAGATGAACAAGATCCTCACCGGAGACGAATGCACCTGGCCTCGCCCTATCTTCAAAATGCATCTTGTATGTACTGTACTCTGCACAGCTTGCTCGCTCGCTCGACGTTGGGATAATACAAGATCTAATGACAGACTATATCGCAGACAAGATGGATCAAGATTCTGATGATGAAGATGTTTCTATTCAGACATGAGAGGCTCATTCCACCACTCCTAACCAGAAGTTCGCCCATCGATGATGCTCAATCCATATCCAAATCCCTACTAAGCGAACAGACAAGAAGAAGAAAGGCAATACTAAAAAATTATAATGTAGAGTTTGAAACAACGCCGAGAAATGCTAAAGTCTGCTTGCTGGCTGTCATATCATAACATCGTCTCATCTTATCCATCCGATAAGTCTTCCGCACCACTCGAATGTCCAATGTCGTCTCAACAATTTCATCCGATATTCAATATCAAAGCTTTCCTTTCATCCGAGCGCATAGATCAAACTTCAATCGCTTTCTTCTTACGTCCGAACATCGTTCCCTTCCTCGTCCCACTCCTCTTCACACCACCTCCATCCGCCTCATTCCCCATAGCAGATCTCTCCTTTTCCCTTTCCCTCTCATCTGCATAACCCTTCCTTCTCTCCACGCGTCCTTTTTCAATGCTCTCTTGGCTTAAATGCCCAAAGCCATTCCTTCTCTTATAACACGCCTCCATCAATGCATTACAGTCGACCAATTTCCGCGGAAAGTTCTGCACTAATTGGAAAATCTCCATAGGGTCGGAAACGGCCTTAATCTCTGTTTCACCGAGTTTGAAGATCGTTAGCGCAATGCGAAAAAGTGTTTTCGAGCCTTCGCAGAAAAAGGAATCCCAGACGCGAAGCGTAGATTCGATGGGTAGTGTGCCGATGAAGCAGGACATGAACCAGGCGGTTGTGCAGAGCGTTATGGGTGGAAGACGGAGCGTGGAGTGAGGAAGAGAAGAGCCGTCGAGCTCGCCTCCGATCTTGGCCCAGATTTGAGGCATCATGTCTTTGATGCTTGTCATGAGGACGCCGAGATCGACGTTTGCACCTTCGAGGTTGAGTTCATGGGTTCCGGGGAGGTAAGTTGTTGTTATGATGTTGAGCATCCAGAAGGCCTTTTCTTCTTCCATGAAAAGGAGGAGGAGACCGGCGAGGAAGTTCAGTGATTGACAGTAGCCGATTCGAGGGTTGTGGATCGAGAAGGCTTGGAGGACATGCCGGAGTGATTTGAGAATGGGCGTTTCGGGTTCCACTTGTTGGCTATTGCGAATTTCGCCTGGAGCCAGGGGTGGAGGATCCGGTTTAAATCTGATATTGTCTGGAAATGTGCGGTTAAGATCTCTTTCGATTATCTCTTCGTCTGTTTGGTTAACATCGCCTGCTGCGGCTCTTTTGAGCAGGCTAGTGTAAACGCCGTAATTTTTGCTCACCATTGCAGGACCTCCCGCATACCAGAACCATGCGTCTCCTCTCCAATCTGGAGGTATGCCTTTGCGAATAAATCGTTTGACTTTTGCCGACTTGACTGGAAAACGAATTGGCCTATCAGTAACTAGTTTCTCATCTTTTAATAGTGCAATCCATTTCTTCCGCCGCCGAGCCAGGTACTCAGTATATGGCGTATTCCAGGCCTCGTAGGTTTCCAGAGAAACATACTGGGTCTTCTTCCGGAACCCATATCGATCCCTGGTCTCGTCGAATGGTGCTACCGCCGCCCTTGTTACCGGCCTACTAGGACTTTCTAAGCTCCCATCCTGAATATCTAATGTCCCATCGCCATTCCTAGGGACATCTTCACTTGGCCTACCGACCGTATGGAAAATCTGATGCGAGTCTCTGACTATCCTGGTTGTACTAGGGGGCATGAGGGAATCATTCGAGTCCAGTGCTTCCGGCGATTCGGTCGTCACCAACGGCTCATCCATAGCTTCATGTAGTCCAGATATCCTCTTCCGCTGCGAATCAGGGGTGTTTGGCCTTGTAATGTCGTTATCCTCAACACCTGAATCCATAAATCCACTCTCATACATGCCAATTGCATCATCAACGCTCATGCCTTCATCTGGTCCATATATTGAAGTGGAAGAGCTACTCTTCGTCATAACACTGCTCCTCTCTGTCCCGATCGTGCCCATAAAACTAGAATTTGTGGTCGCAGCGGACCGAAAACTGGTGCGCACTTCCTCACTATCAAAGCCGTTCGGCCGTGGTATTGGATCCCGTCGCTGTGCGGAGTGGTTGCTATCTGGTCTGCTACTGGCCTGCCATGGTCTATGTTGCGGATTGGTGAGGTTCCTCTGGCGGGAGTATATCGAGTCGGCTACTTGGTAATCGGGTATCGAAGGAGAAGGGCGAACTGCGTAAGCGGGTAGATTGGTAGGTGATTGCGAAGAGGATGTTGAGAAGCCGCGGTCTCTTGACGAATCTAGGTCTGTAGGTGTTTGTTGCTCATCATATGTCCCCAGAGGAAATTTAGATGCAGGATGAAGAGGCTTGGGCGAATCATTTCTACGCCGGATGCTAGGCTGTCGAGGTCGTGAGAAGTTGTCTGCTGCAAGAACCTGTCTCTCGGAAATTGCATCTGTCGAATTTGATCTGTGCCCATTGTTCAACGCTCGGAGTCTTGAAGCATCGGAAGGATTCCTGTGCAGACTATGTAGAGCCACTGGAGGGGCAGTGAAAGACCGCTCGTTCGAGTGTGTATTATGGGAGGTATATGGTCGTTGGTGGTACTCTTCTCTCGGCATTATATGATGTAATTGGGGAAGCTGCAGAGCTGTATGATCGACGGGTGACGGTGGCATTGACGGCGTCGAGCTCTTCGAAGGCGTCCTTGGTCGTGCAGGATAGAGACTGAACTTCATACTGCGTTGCATCTTTACGTGAGAATTCTCGTGGTCTATCCCCTCCCAGACTGCCGCCGTCCCATTGTATCCAATGGCCGAGTTCATCATAAGTACTTCGATGTCCTCGGTTCGATTCGAACCAATTGAGTCCACAATCTGCCTCCTCCTCAAGATCAGAGACCTTTCTTCCGTCACACCTGTCTCAGCTCCCTCCACTCATTAATAACGCGTATCGGGATACGAAGAGCTTTAATTTGAAGTCGTAGGAACAGCGGATATTAAACGTCGTAGGTTATACAGTCAGTCGAAAGGAGAAGAAGTGAGCTCTGTACGACAACAACAACAATCGTCCGGGCGCATTTGTTTGCTTGCAGTCAAGGCGGCAGGCGAAGATCTGAATCATGGACCGTAATTCGAGGTTTCGTGCTTCTGATGCGGAGTGTGGAAGTTATCTGACAAGGATGCCATAGACATATGCCTTGGTGTTGAGTGGTCCGAGCTAGGATGATAGGATGTGAGGCTCTGGTTAATTCGGTTTGACCCGGCCGGTACCTGGCAATCTCCATAAAACGGCCCAAACCTTTCTGATGGATCACAAGCCGGGGGCAGAAAAATGAAATAAAATGATTTAATTAATGAACTACAATCTAGTTGTCATTGAGAAAAAGAAACGATAGCCTGCTAATCGTCATGTGTCATGGCAACAATCAAAGTATTAGAAGCATTCATAGGAAAGCAAGGACTTCTCCAGAATTCGAGTAAGATTGCTTCTGGTTCCCGATCTAAACTCGTCAAGGACAATAACGCCCGGGGAACTGGTCAGTCGCTTAATCAGCCCTGGTCAATAGTCTGGCTCATTAATGCCCATTTCCGCTCTCGCTACAAAGACTAACATACGATAATCTATCACTTATGCGGCCGGACAAGCACTAAACGTCATAACCGATGTGTTGATACTTTAGAGTGGCAACAATCATCTCTCACAACAGAAACTTTCTCAGGCGTGCTGTGTTTTCAACTCAAATCGTTCCAGCCTTTGAGATTGAACTTTATCAGCGCTTGCATCATTTATCTCTAACGGCGGAAGTTTCCACCTTAGGATTCTTATTGTATTCCCCATTGACACAAAGTAGTAATCATACACTTCTTAGAGGCATTATTGACCTGTTTGTGAAATCGAGGCTATCTAGTCTACTGTGGTATTTGGCGTTTCGGTGCCCTTGAAGCTAGAGCTTACCCTAGCTGTGAACGATTTAATTCTGTAGCCATGGGACCCGATGGGACTTCCGGCTGAGTGAGAATCAAAGTCACGAACGCAGTTTAATAGGTTTACTCTGTTGATTGTTAAGATACACGTGATTGTAACATAACTTTACTTTTCACGTTGCCGATGTGCACCGGGTCAGCTTCATGTGCGAAGTAAGCGTTTCATTAACAGGTCGACAAGGACGTCAGCCAACCTTGCAGATAATGGCCATGTAAAAATCTATGTATTCCTGAGTAGAGTGTGCCATTACACTCCTCCTTCCATTGCATAGTATGATGATGTGAAACCACCGACACATGATCAAGAAACGCCAGCCAATTTCCAAAGACCATGGAAGGGATTCCACCAGATGCAAAACTCCAGCCTGAGTACATGCCATCCACCCACACCCATATTGTCATAAAGCGCCATCCGAAAGAACTCCATTCCATCATCATGATAACAGAAAGAAAGGCTGCGCCGCGAATCCAAGAGCTACACCACTTAGATGACTCTGCCCTCATCTTCATCATCCATACCCTGAACTTGCATTCCAAGAGCGTTAGGAGCACCAGTAAGAATCTTTCCCTTAGGGACCCGAACATCTCTGACACCGAAATTGCCAAAAACGACGAGCTTCTGAAGGTTGGGACAAGCTCGGAAGATGAGACCACAAACAAAATCATTGACTCCATGACAGAAGCTGACATCGAGCTCAATGAGGGCAGGGTATACCTTGTCTAAAGCAAAGACATTCTCAAAGGCCTTGCTCGAGATGTGACGACAGGAGTGCACATTCAGGTATCGGAGCGTTAAGCCAGAATGCGCCATCATGGCCTCAAATCCAGCAGATGCAAGACCGACCATGTCTGGGTTTTTGCTGGGCTCCGAAGCGTCGACATGCCGGCATTTATGGAAGTCGATGTAAGTGAGAGATGGGTTCAGCCAGTCTTTGAAAAGCGAAGCGAAGCCGGCATCGGTGAGAACTTCGTTGTCAGTGATGCGAAGCTTAGAGAGGTTTTGGCAGTTGTCATGAATAGTGTTCAGAACTGAATCATCAACTTCCTGAGCGGAGGCAATGGCAAGGGTCCAAAGGCCAGGACCAACACTATTGATGATATCGACATAAGGAGCAGTAGAAGTTTTATTGTAGATCTCAAGGGTCAATTTCTTGAGTTTGGAGAGCTTAGCAATGTGGACGAGTCCGTCATCGCCAACTTTTTGGTTGTGCACAACCTTGAGGCATTCAAGCTGTGGACATGCCTTTGGCAGAAGCTCCAATTGCTCGTCGCCAAAGTGGCCATCGGTGTAATAAACTTTAAGAGCTTTCAGGTGTTTGCTCTTCTCGTTCATAAATCGATTCCATCTCTCGTCGTCGATCAAATTTGCACCATGAAGACTGAGACTTTCTAGTTCGACGGTAGTACCAAGAAGATGATCCATGACCTTATTCTTGAACTGAACAGCATTTCGCAGACGCAGGTATTTGACAGTTGGGACGATCTGGAAGATGCTTATGTAATCATCAGAGGACAATTTGGATCCATCATAGACAGTAACAGTGTCATTGCCAGGTCGAAGAAAAAGTCCAAGGGTTGTAGAATCAAGAAGCCATTTCTTGGACAGAATGGCAGCAACTCGGTCAACTTGTGAATCAGCAAGGTCGCCCAGATCTGTGACTTCCGTGACGTTCTTGGCCGCAGTCTCGATACATAGTGTCATGAGACTCTTGGCTCCTGGATAGATGCCATCAAGGAGATTGCTTTCAATTTGGCGTCTCGCCCGACCTGTAGCAACCTTTCTTTTCTTTTTGGGAGGACCTTGGTCTTTATTGAGATCCTTGGCGCACTTCCCGCATAGTAGACCTCCATTCGGACCAGCTACGCTATATCCTGTAACACTGAATCGCTTTTCACAGACCTCGCAATTATCCATTTGACCAGGTAATGGGGCCATGCGGGTGTTGAAGATGGCTCTGGCAGCCTCGTCCTCGTCCGTGGATTCACCATCAGGTGCGTGACGGTGTCTGATTCTTTGGAAGCTTTTCGAGGCTTTGATTTTGGCTATAGCTTTCTGTATTGGGTCAGCAGTTGCCGTAATTTTTTGGATTGTCTACATACCTCTTCTTCCTTCTTTCTCTTTGCCTCCTGTGATTTCGTTTCCTTGCGCTTATTGGTAACCTTGGGCTTGGCAGGCTCATTCTCTTTATCGTCATCATCTTCATCAGCGGCGTCTGTGGTTTGTTGGGCAGCCAGGGCAGCAGCTCGTCTAGCATTAGCATCCTGACTGATCTGAGCAGCACTGATTCCTGCAGACTGAATCAGGTTAGCAGATATTTAGGAGTATGATTAGACAAGCGCCTTACTGCGAGATAACTGGTCAATGCTGACTGACTACCAAATTGTAAGTACTGAACAGAAAGGAGGGGTATGTAGAACATACGGTCCGCGGATTGGCGCAGCTCGAGCAGCTGCTCTGTTGACTGGGGCAGAATTAGCTGGCGCAGGAGCAGGATTGGTAGTGGCATTGTTCGAATTAGTAGCATTCGCATTTCCTCGATTTCGGTTTCTGTTCGACCTAAGTAATGATTAGAAAGGACTCGAATAACAAGTATTCGTACGTACATCTTAACTGATTTGCCCCCGTCAAAGTTGTTGTGCGTGTATTTTACCACCTGAGTGGAGGTGGAAGGGTGCGAAATACTCGAGATTATCTGTGGGCTAGTGATACTGTTGGTTCACACAGCTGTTCAATTCACGCTGTCGTGCTCCAATGGGTAGTGAAATATTAAAAGGGAACTCGAGGAACAATTATCAAATTGGAGCTTCCGTCGCGCCACGTAAACACGTGTTATAGTGGGGCTATGAGCGGCACACTCTAAGTTGGAAGCTAAAGAAGCTCAACCCCTGACGATCCGATTAAAGCCCAACTGTAAACAACAGACCGAGAACGGAAACCTGCGAATCCTCGCATCAGTAATAAGCCATGGACTACATCTCGCTCGACTCGTTGAATTTAGTGCCCGCACCATTATTGGCCATATTTGCCGGGGTAGGAGCTCTGTTTTTGGGCTCCAAGGTTTTTAATTATGTGAGACTATTGTTGAGCTTATTCGTGCTCAGCGGAAAGAGTGTAAGTTCCTATACCCTTTCCAATATCTGTGACAGAGAGTGACATTTTTCATGTAATTTATCAATGCTGATGTCCCCTCCAGCTTCGAAGCTACGGCAAGAAAGGTACCTGGGCAGTTGTTACTGGCGCCTCTGATGGTATTGGCAAAGAATATGCCATTCAACTTGCCCAGAAGGGTTTCAACCTCCTCCTCATATCTCGCACTGCCTCGAAGCTTGAAACACTTTCCACCGAGATCACCCAAAAATATGCCGGCTCCCAGATCACAATCAAGACGCTCGCCATGGACTTCTCACTTAACAAGGACGAGGACTACGCCAAGCTTAGAGCACTCGTCGATTCTTTAGATATTGCGGTATTGGTTAATAATGTTGGACAGAGCCACAGCATACCAGTCCCATTTGTGCTTACGCCAAAGGATGAGATAAAGGCTATCATTGAGATCAACTGTGTGGCTACCTTGAGAGTTACGCAGATTGTTGTCCCAGGCATGATACAGCGCAAGCGCGGTCTGGTTCTCACCATGGGTTCTTTCGGCGGTCTACTTCCCACACCTCTCCTCGCAACTTACTCGGGCTCCAAGGCTTTCCTCCAACAATGGTCTACAGCTCTCGGCGCTGAACTCGCAGGATCTGGTGTTGACGTGGAATTGGTTCTCAGCTACCTCGTCACAACTGCTATGTCGAAGATCCGCAAGACCAGTGCATTCATTCCGAGCCCGAGAATGTTTGTCAAAAGTGTCCTGGGTAAAGTTGGCCGCAGGGGAGGTGCTCAAAACATGGCCTACACCAGTACTCCATTCTGGGGTCATGCGCTTATGCAGTGGTGGTTGGAGAACACAGTTGGCTTAGGAGGGCAGAGGGTGGTAGTGCAAAATCGGAAAATGCACGAGAGCATCCGACGTAGGGCCTTGAAGAAAGCGGAGAGAGATGCGAAGAGAGCCTAAGGAGAGCAGGGCGTAAGGAGAAGTAATCTTTGTTGGACGTGGTCTATGTCCTTGACATGCTAATGGTATGAAGCTGGGTGTCTGAGTCTGAACGGAGATGCATCACTACAATTTGAGCGCTGCGTTGCTGCATATAGACTAATGATAGAGTACATATTTTTTGACCTGTCTGATATTCACCCGAGTAAGGATGTCTGCACGTCATACTCAGCTTCAGAACACTGCGATCGAGGCTCTTGCCAGAGTCTGGACTCAAATTTACACAAAATCATCCTCTCGCGTAGTCCTCAAACCATGGACAGCTGCTTACCGCTGCTATGGAGCACTTCAAATTCATCTGGTCAGACGTGCAGCTTCTCTTAATTGACATTTGACCCCGAGACCAGTAACATAGCTCAATACCCTGACAATGCGCAACACCTATTCCATACACTATGGAGTCAGCTATGCAGTCGAGCTTGGCGCAGCACAAGAGATAACCTTGACCGACTAACTTTTCCTCTACATCATGATCTCGACCTTGCTTGTGACCGGCATCCTCATTCACCCCCACTCGTCCGCGTCCATCTCCTCTCCCAGATCTGCCCGCGCTCACATCTCGTCTCTCCCACTATTGGCAACCCTACCCTCTACCATCATTTCATCAATATCACATCGCAGTATTCTCGTACTTACTGCAGCCTGTGATTGGTGGCATGTTTCTGTGTGCATTAAAGGCTTCTGACCCGAGCATGGTTGATGCTCCTCATTGGCCACGGTCAAGATCTACCACTAGCGTCGAAGCGCTGAGGAACTCGATGGAGACTAGCTTCATTTCTTCGTTGCATGTTCCTGTCATGCCTCATCAACAAGCCGCCCTTCCTTCCACCAAACCACCCGTGATGTTCCTATTCTCTCCCATACGCGCCGGCTCTTGCAGAACTTTATCATTTCTTGCATTCGGTGACACTACTGCATCCCGCCTGCCCGCATCAGCCCAATAATAGCCTGCGAGAGCGGGGACGGACAGGCGAGTAGATACGCAGCATCGATGTGATGTGGATGTGGATGTGGATGTGGATGTGCCAGTAGTATCCTCTGTCGACGACTGCGAAGGCACCTAGGTATCTAGGTAGGTAGGTATGGCAGGAGGAACGGTCAGCCAGAGGAAAAGCCTCGTTGGCGGCCGCGACAGTTGGCCTCGCATAAAGCCTCCTTGGGACCCCAAGGTCGACTTCTCTTCGTTTCTCTTCTCTCTTCAGCAAGCAGTCAATCTTCTCAGAGCTAGTTCCTCCATCTTCGTTGCGTTTTTTGTTTATTCGTCCTTGTCCGTCTCGTACCTGAGCTGTGCTCATAATATCATCAACATACATTCTAATTGAAATATCCAAGTTGCTGGTCAACTTCTTTTTTTTTTTGCCCTCTAATCTTACCGCTCTCACCCCCAAAACTAGCTCTACTTGCTCGAATCAACTGCATTTCCATTTCCGATAATTCGCATTTTTAAAGTAGCCATTCAATTTCAAAATGGCCGCCGTTCAACTCTCATTCTCGCTCCGCACATCCTCCAGCGTCAAGACCGTACATCTCCTCGGCTCATGGGACAACTATGCTGGCCAACTTCCTCTTTCCAAGGATAAGACTTCCTCAAAGTCCGGTGCCTGGAAGGGTACATTCAGATTTCAAGGCACCACACTCCAGCCCGGTCAGAGATACTGGTACTACTACATCATTGATGGTTACCACGTTTCCCACGACCCTGGACAAGCATCCACCACCGAGCCAACCACCGGACGAGTCTTGAACATCCTCGACGTTCCCCGTGAGAAGTCCTCATCTTCATCTTCATCCCATAGATCCTCAAAGACAAGCTCTTCCTCCAAGCACTCTTCGTCAGACAAGGAGAGGCGCTCATCCAAGCACCACTCTTCTTCGTCGAAGGAGAAGCACTCTTCCTCCAGTTCTCGCCGTGAATCCCGCCGCGATAGCCTGAGCCTGACAGTCGATATCCCCAAGGGACGCCCGCTTTCCATGTCCCAGATCCAGTCGCCGAAGCCAGTCACTCCCCACGCCACCAAGTACATTCTCGAGGCTGACTACAGCGCCCCAACAGTCGAGGAGTTGACATCCCGCTTCAGCACCACGACCATCGACGAGGAGTACGGGTACGATTTGTCTGCCTCACCACCATCTTCCGTCGGCTCCAGCTTGTCTAGTCGTTCCGACAGTGACTCGCCCAGCTCCGCTAGCTCCCTCAGTGACTACAGCACATCCCGCTCCGGGTCCGTCAATTGCACTTGTGAACGCTATGGTATCACTCGTAGAGGCGATCGCGTCAAATTGGACTGTGGTGGTTCTCGCTGCGGTTACAGTGACGATTCTTCGTCCTGCTGCTCTTCAGACGATGAATACATCCCCAGCAGTTCCCGCCGCCACGGCTTGGTCGTGAGACGATGAAAGTCCTGAAGCAAAGAAGGAGGATAGGAAGGAGTTGAGTTGTATGAAGGAAGAGAAAGTCCCAATCACTCCCAACGCCGTCCATTCTTTACGGCTACTTTAAAACCTGTTTGCGAACCTCAACCGTGCGCGTCAGGGCTGGCCTATGACGCGCCTGTTCACTTCACGAAGCCGAATCCGCGGCACCGTGTCCTCACCCCTCCTAATTCATGTCTCGCAAGAGAATAGAATGGGACGGATGTAGCTGCGCGATTTTTTCGTGTAACGACAAGTATTCCTTGTACGTTCTCTCTGTACTAGAGAAGAACGTCCAGCTTGGAATGGGGAGGGGACGTTTAGATTCTTGACTGCAGAAGGCAGTATTGGTGGACTAGAGAGACATACGTACACGGGGGCAGCGCTTAGTCTCTGTAAATAAGGAAACAATGGCCTTGGACCAGACTAGGCAAGCCATCCTATCGGCGTAGAGCACTGTCTGCGATGAAGATAGCATAGACGGATAGAGGACCTATGAATCTGTTCCACAGAAGCAACACCTCCTTGATTTTACTTGCCTTGTGATGTAATCTATCTGTGATGTACACCCGCTGGGCTTTCTGAATTTTGAATTGCACGTCGTCGAGGAAGAGTCTTGATGTTCACATCTTCCATAATCAGTAACGTCCAAATCTCCCGCGCCAGGCATTCAAACAAAGTCAAGTCTAGCTGCACATGCAGTAAGCGCTCCATCATTCAACGCGCTCTCAAAGCGTGAAATAGTAGATTACTTTCATATCATCGTCACACAGCTCTACAATTCCCCATCCATCTCCTCCTCTTGTACAGTCTGTACCCAACATATGAACGATCGCTGTACAAAGCATCCCTTAAACACAACCGAGTTTATAAAGCCACCAACCACAAATCGAGGCTTTCACTATCGGTTTCCCGGCGGAAGCAATCACTCAAAACCCCCATGGTGTGTGACACTCTTCGGTGCGATGTGAGAGTATACCTCATGCCAATATCCTGTACCTCTTCTCATTTCTCTTCAAATTTCTCGGGGTTTTGACCCATAAATACATACTTGCCACTTTCCTCTCTTCTTTTGCAATTGCCTAGCCAGCCTCACCAGCTAGCCTCGCATGAGTGTCATTCGTCAAGTGAGGAAGGTAGGCAGGATGTGACCGGCGAGCCTCGACTTCGAAAGAGCTCGGAGGGCGATGATGATCATCCACAGGGGTTTGAATGTCTCATAAACAGCTACGTCAAGACGGTGTATCTGAATGAAGTAAAGAATAATAGTTGGGGAAATGGGATTTGCTTGGATGAGTTTCCGACTTTTGTGCGGTAGAAGGAATAAGAGGTATGTATGTATGTAGTTAGTCTGAACGCACGGTTGGTAACCTAGGTAGGCTTCTCGGGTACAATAGATAATCCTATCATTAAAACCCTACCAGATACGATAATTTGAACTACTTACAGAAACAGATCACTGGGTAAGGGAAAAAAAACATGATCTGGCTTTCTGAGCATCTATTCTTGGGGGGGTGTTCTTTTTAAAAAGAGATGCGACATACTTGAAAACACATCTGCCTTCCCTTCCCGACCACAAAGCACGAAGCGTTACATAGGGAGGAGAGAGGAGATCAAGCAGGCTTCTGAGCCCAATCCCTTTGACAGATTCCCATTCGGAGGGGAGTGGGAAGCAGTTCACGAGCAGGAAGAAGTTTGATGAACAGCCCTAGGGATAATCATGAAGTATATTCATTCACCGCTGATTGTTAGATTACTGCGTTTATTGTTTCTTGTTCAACTTTAATGGAGGTTGGTTTGGGGAGTGTGAGTAGAACCATCATTCATATGGTTCTCTTATAGTTGAGTTGAGTATTGGCTTAGGGCTGTCTGTCGATGGAGAACTTTCATCCTGTCAGGAAGCACGTAAAATGGATATGCTGCGAATCTAGTACTTGTGCCTCGACATGCATAGAATTAGTCTAGATTCTTTATAGTTGAGTCATTGACTCATTGAAGGGCTGAGCTGTAGATTTTGTTCTACTACGTAACTCTATGCCTGCTCTATCTCTCTCCAGCCTCTGTCTAATTGCCCGAAGAAAGGTTTCTGGACGATACAAACAGGGAAGAGAAATCTCCTGAGAACAGTGGTTCTCTGACTCTCAATCAAATTCCCATGATCTGTCCCGAAACTCCTTCCCACCAAAATGTGTAATTCTATCCTCTCCCGTAAACTCCAGTATATACTTTTGATGAGCCGATTCCCTAAAGGCAAGGGCACGCTCCAAACAGACGCTAAAGTAATCCAGAAAGGCGAGAATCAAGGAAACGTTGTAAAGCGGGTATCGAGGTACAAGGACGAATGGTGCAAAGGAAACTTTCGTGGCCGTCAAGTTGGGAAGAATGCCATGATGCTTCCGCCCACTCATGCCAGCATTGCCTTCTGTCTCTGCTCCTTCTGCTTCTCTTCCCTGAATACTCTCCTGCTCATCTCAAGGACAGACTCAAATCCCTCTTTTCCCTTCCTCGCGTTCTCCGAGAATCTTGTCACAGTTGCTTCCTCCACGGCATTCTTGACTTTCTGCCATCCACCACACAACGCCGTGATCTTGGCATCCTGAACGAATTGAGTCCTGGTCGCAGAGAGCGGTTGGTAGATAACTGTCTCCCTAACGTTGATGATATTCGAGAACGTCAGGTTGTGCGAGATCATGGTAACTTTCTTCGAAGCCGGATCAACGTATGAAGTTTCGAAGACGTGCGATGTGTCGTTTCCTCCCATCAGCGACATCAGCCATTTCGGTGCACTTTGTTTGCATGTTATCAGGCGTTCCGTTCGCAACTATCGATAAAATTAGTCTGAAGAACCTTGTGGCAAAGAATGAAAATCAGCGTACAATTCCTGTGGCGGCATCAACGTTCCGCGATATCGTGTCGACTGCTATGACGTGCGTCGATTTTTCGTTCCACGGACAGTACTTGTTCCAGTTCGCTGTTGAGACCTCCTCCCATGAGTAGTCGAATGTGCAATCGCTTGAGAAGACCTTCATCGTGTCGTGTGCTGCTTGCAAGAAGAGTGGGTTCCCCCAGGTTTTTATATGGATCGGTCGCGTGTGTGGATTGTTTCTCGGTGTCTGGTGTCGGTCTCAAGCGATTTCTCGTGTTTGTGTGACGTGCAGTGAGTAGTAGGCGTGAATTGGTTGTAGAAGTTGCGTCGATGGATGAGTCAATTAGGTTGATGATGATAGGAGTGGTGAATCTTAGCTGGTGAAGATACCTGCACGGAGAAAAACGGATTTGCGCCACTCGCTTAGGCCCCGCTGAATCCCGATATCCCCGGCAGAGCAAGAAAACGCATCGGACGAAAGGCGAGGGTTCCTTGGAGACCCAAGGGAGATAGATCATGGATCATGGTCAGAAGGTAAATTGGGGTTGGTTGATTCATTGGATATGTGCTATTCTGCATTCTGATTGCTTATTGACTCTGAGTCACTGGGTGTGCTAGCATCCTATCCCCAGCGACAATCCATTAACAGGTCTGCAATATCATTTAACAAAGGCAAGGTAACTCCTTTGTCAGGGAAATAAGCTGAGCGTTTGAGAAACGTTAATAGTCGCAAGTGTACTACTTGGAACCATGGAGACGCAGCCATGCTACACGGAAACTACAGCAGTAGATCTCAGTTCTTTTTAGCAGCGTATGTGGTTGAAGAGGCATGAATAAGCATTCCGGGTTCTCTCGTGGTCACATGTCACGTATTGTAATGAAGCTGAAAGGATCTTCTACAGGATTCCTATATCTATCTCCCTCCTGCAATCAAATAATCTAAAATGTAAAATGGGTATCACCTACTCCAGTCCCTTCAACCCGATAATTCCACTGCCCACATACTTGTTTCTGTTAGCTTTCCTGCGCTTCTTACGGCTCTTGCGACCCCTATCCTCTTCCTCGCTGCTTTCCACATCGCTATCATCACTATTGCTCCCAGCAGCAGACCTCTTCTTCGCACAAGATTCATCATCAGAATCATCCTCCTCCGATTCTTCTTCCAGGTTCATCTTTTCCTGCCAAACTTTGATAATCGACCCTCCTCCACTGATGAGTCTTCCTTCGACGTCAAAGCCCAAGCCAACAACACCTTCGACTTCATCGTGTCGAAGTGATACTGTGACTTTATTGGGCCCCAGTTTGACAATTCTAATCGTGCCATCTCCAACACCAACAACCACGTTCTTCCCACCGTCGCCAACACCCTCGGGCATAAGCACTAGGGCATCCAGACTTTCACCACCACCCCTGCCTCCGTCGACAATAATCCTCTCATCCTGATCATCCCAAACCCCTCTCTCCCATAAAGTCAGAACTCCATTGGAGCTCCCTACGAGCACCTTCTGGCCCTTACTTCTTCCTGGTCTCGAAGGTAAACCACCAACATAGACACTGCTTAGCAGCTCTTCTTCCTGGTCTTCGCTTTTGACGAGCACACCTCTCCGCAGGTCCGTCACTGCCAGTGTGGTTCCTCCGGTTGTGACCCATTGTTTGCTAAACCCGCTAGTACTTGTTTCCGTTGGTGGGAGTGGCGTAAGAGAGGAGATGTAGTCGTCGTGCGGTCGGTGCGTCTGACTTGGTTTCGGGCTCAGGGTTGATGTAAGCCTTAAATCAAATAAATGCAAAGCAGCAGAGTCAGTTGCGAGGAGTAATGTCTGGGGTGTGAGGGCGTGGATGAGAGTCGGGGGATCTAATTTCCCAGAGAAATCGAAGGGAATGTTGATTTTCGACATAACTTGTCCGGTGGAAGAGTTTGCTGCTTTGAGAAGACCATCTGTACCTGCCGAATAAAGAACTATTTCGAGTCAATTGACTTCGTCCTTCCAGCTTTGGGGCTGGATAGACATACCTTCGCCATCGCCACTATATGCCAGCGTCCTGCAGCTACCCTTATGTCTCCGAGTCCGCCATTCTATGTCGATTGTGCTTGTCCCCGTCGAAATCACGCTGGTATCCGCATCATCCTCGTCGCTTGAACTGCCACCTACAGCAGGTAGTCTGAAAGATTCAACATGGCCCCCCGACAGTCCGACTGCGAGAATTGGCTCACTAGGATGGGTGACTTGAGTAAAAAGCTCCGAGGAGAGCGGTAAGGTGCAAAGATTCTCGAACATTGTGCAATTGATGTTGACTCAGGAGTGCTGGTTTTCTAATTATCGCTCGTTCATGCACAGTCTAAGAAAATGTTTTAGCGGGTGATCAGAGCTTCCAGCGCTACCTTAGCCCCTGCGGCCCGCCCCCGCGATACAAGGCTTGTTTACTTATACTTAGGCCTGGAGCATGTTAAATGACAGGGCAGGGCAGACATCGGTCCCGTTCCTGCTTTCGAGTAAAAGCTGTACGGCGCAGTGCGTCACTCTATTCACTCCATGTGATCGGATGGATCAGTATCTTTCTGGAGCATCTTGGACGCCTCCGCACCAAGATTATATTCACACATGTTGTGCTCCTTGATCTGTATCTACTCTCTTCTGCTTACGCCAGTGGGGAGGCCTCAAGCGCTGCTCTTAACATGGTTGGAGAAGGACAGATGCATTCTCGTCCATCTCAACACCCCCTGACTTGTGCTATTGTACGTCCAGTGAGAAGCTTCTATGTCACCATGCTCCAGACATCAGGTTGTGAGAAATTCAAACCAGATGTCACACTAACGAGAACCCTACAAAGTTTTCAACTTTTCTTACTGTGATGCCAATCCTCAAAAGGGAATGAACGCAACCAGACAGCAATACACTGTCATAGCGCCTGATTCTCGGCTTCATTCTGACACCCGATGGCCTCACCCTTTTGCTGAACGATGAAGCTATCCCACCATTAGCAAATCCACACAGCCCAGCTCGTCTTCGCGATCACCATATTCCCTGGAGGAGCGTCGCAATTTAGTAGTCAGATCGATGACCACAGAGCAAATTTCAACACATACGCCTGTGATCGATTGGGATTCCTATATCGATGCTTCCGACACTCCTCCAAGCACTTGCATCTTTAACATGCAATACGATCCACGCATCCAGCTTGAAATCCTCCGTAATACCATTCCTGGTGATACAGGACACATCTTGTCACTTCCTTCGTGTTCCCAAAATAAATCCGGGTCTCCCTCGAAGTCCTCCCAAATTCACCAGGAACTCGACGTTCCAGTATATCGTAAAGAATCAAGAGCGGAACTACTGAAGATCGCTGGGATCAAGGACCTGCAGGAACTGCTCATTATACAGCTGTCACAGTTTGAAATCCTGCTACATCTGGTCTTGGCACTGTACTGATGTGGAATATTATCTTTTACATATATATATGTTAAGAGAATTTAGATCTGTATGGGAAGAACGGCTACATGGGGCACTTGTTGACTACAAGGCAAGAAACTCGGTGAGTTCGCTGGGTTTCTTCTATGCGTGCGATTTGTTGGCTATTTGTGGGAGTATGATGCACTCGCCAATTTTTTATGCTTTCTTCCTGATTTTTGTGAAGCCTGCGCGTAATTTCTATCGCAGCATGATTCAAGAGTTGGATGATTGGAATGCGAATGAGGATATTGTGGGAAAATTGATGCTTGATAGGTAGTTTGAGAACTAGAATGATACCGAGAAAGAGGCCGAAAGAGACGAAGGAGAGAAGACTTGCGTCGAAGCTTCTCTTGTAGCCGACCTTTACAGCCCGTTGAGGACCGAAGATAGCGTCAGCTTATGAAGTTGTAGACAGCCTTTCTCTCTCTGAGATATCCATTTGTTATCACAACTGGTCATCCTTCTCCCGACTTGGGGATGTTGACTGGGAGTCATCGAGTTGGCGGACGATATTGACTATAACGAGGTTTCACACAAGCATCAGTGGATATCTCGACTGAATGATAGCTATCATAGAGCAGTTAAAGCTCGAGGTACGAATCATATTGATATACCAGGAAATGGTTGATTTTGGTGCACTACTTTCCACTAACTAAATGCTAGTGGGCGCCTTTCCGTACGAGCTTGGCCAAAACTGCCTACGATGAAGCTTAAATGCTGGTCTTTATATAGATAAAGAATTAAATGATATGGTAAGCTATAGAGACAAGATTGGCATACTAAATTTGGCAACATGACTTGTTTAGCTTGAGTGAATTCAAAGTCGTAACCATTCCAGACAACACGTATTAGAAATGGCAAAATATCATCGGACTTGAGTTTGTGGCGCATGAATTTCCGTCAGCTGAATGTCTGTTTACTGGTGTTGGCATTTATTAATTGTTTCAAGATACTGGTATCACTTGGAGGAATCTACGACTTCATAAGTTGACTCGGCTTGACTTGACTTGACAATTCGAGCCGCATTATATGCCGTCTTTAGCTCCAGTAGTTAGTTAGTTACCTTAGCGAAGTCAACACAGGCATAAAGATTCTTCCGGACCCACTTTCTCGACCCGCCCTGAGCCGCCCCCAGTTGCCGCAACGCCAAACTCTCCCCCGCAATGTTTTACATTCTAGTAGTTCATGAAGCTTGTTCGTAACACTATCTGTTGATGCGATGTGTTAGATAATTTCCATTGCTCCCCCCCCCCGCGCCACCTGTCTCTCTCTTTTTTCATCTTTACTACAAACACAGATGGCTTTCTGATGGAAAATATATTGGAAGATCGATTAAGATATATTTATCCCTCGCAACTCTTGTGCTGATCGTATATCTAGTCAGAGGACTTAAAGTGTTACAAAATGGCTTCATCGGAGACAAAGAAATCTTTGAAGATATGTGTTATTGGCGCTGGTGATATCGCTTTCGTCAATAAGAATATGCTTTTTGCTAACAAATTCTAGGAATGGGAGGCTTGGCTTGTGCGCTCACACTCGCAAAGCAAGGGTTCCAAGATATTCATGTCTTTGAGACATCTTCAAATCTGGGATTTGTCGGTGCTGGCATTCAACTAGCACCGAACATGGCACGAATCCTCGATAGATTGGGTGTATGGAAGAATGTTGAGAAGGAAGCCGTGAGATGTCATGAAACGAGCATTAGAGGTTAGAATCGACCGAGGCATAGAAATGGGTATGCTTTCATCGTGTCTAATATACGTTAGATGGAGCGAGTGATAACGAACTAGCTCACGTTGAGCTTGATTACATACTCAAAACCTATGGCTATCCACACATGGTTGGACACAGAACCTCACTTGCTAAAGGGCTTTACGATGGATGCAAAGCAGAAGGGGGTGTCAAGTTCCATTTCTCCACCGCGCTCAGCAGTATCAAGGCCTGGTCGCCGAAAACGACTTTCACCGCAACACCAAGAGATGGCGAGCCATACACTGTCGAAGCAGACGTAGTCTTAGCAGCTGACGGAATCAAGAGTAACGCTCGACGAGACATGCTCAAGACCCTCGAGATCGACGCAGACATTATCAACACCGGCCAAGCCGCCTACCGAATTATGATCAACCGTGCTGACATTCTCAACGATCCCGAGCTCCTAGAACTTATGGATAGCGAGACAGTAACTCGATGGATAGGCGAAAAGAGGCACATTATTGCCTACCCCATTTCCAATAATACCATTTACAACATGTCGACCTGCCAGCCTGATGTCAATTTCGCAGCTGCGCCTTCAGAGACTTACACCACCAAAGGCTCAAAACCAGCTATGCTATCTGTTTTTTCGGATTTCTGTCCGAAGATACAGAGATTGTTGAATCTTGTTCCTGATGGCGAGGTGTGTGAGTGGAAATTACGTGTCCATGCTCCCTTACCGACTTGGGTCCATGGATCGGTTGCGTTGGTAGGTGATGCGTGTCATCCTACTCTACCCCATCTCGCTCAGGGTGCAACGCAAGCCATTGAAGATGCAGCTGTACTCGGGATATTGCTGGGGAAACTTCCTGACAGCTCGCCTAAGTCGATTAACAAGACACTTCAAGTTTATGAAAAAATAAGGAAGGAGAGAGCTGAAACGTTGGTGGAGATGGCAGCTGCGTCGGGAAGAGAGTTACACCTTGGTAAAGGAGCAGCTAAGGAAGAAAGGGATAAGATGTTTGAGGTGCTGAAGAAGAAAAGTGGGAGAGTTCCGGACAAATGGGCAGATGCAGATGTGCAGAAGATGATTTATGGTGTCGACGTTATGAGCAATGCTGATGAGAAGTTTGAGGAGATGTTTCGGAGTATATCGTAGGATAAGTATAGACGCCGATAGAAGAGGTTGGATAGGTTTCGTCTGTGGTGAAGACTGGGACTATCGCAGCGGTTACTATCAATGTCACGAAACGATTCTGTGACTTTGCTAGATTCTCGCAGTAAAGTCACGAGAGTGTGACAAGACATTGATTTTCAAATCAAAAAGTCTATTCCGCACTTCTCTAGAAAAGTATATCCACTACGGCAAAAACAATGAATCTCTTAATCAAAAACAACGGAGGCTTGGGGGTGGAACCTTCGCAAGAAGCATGCTGCTCTCTTTGTTGATCGTTCGCCTAAAATTTCCATGACTGCCAACATGTCGAAATTGTCCTCGTATGAATGGTCCCAGTCTGAGCCAGTGATCGTGTTCTCCGATTCCGAGTCTCGTAGGAAGAAAATGAACATATTCCACTCCGACCTGCCGAAATGTTTGAAATCCCTCCTCTACAATCGAAGAGTCTGGAAGGAGCCAGAGTGGCAAGATCCAGTCACATGGGCCGGATTTATTGAAGGCCCGCACCGATGACTTCAGCATCATCGACTTCAACGGTCCTCGATACCATCTCTAGTTCAAACCATCTTTTGCCTCCTCCAGACAACCACAACTACACAATCGAAATGGCATTTACACTGCGCCAACCCTTTAGGCTGACCTCTGCGCTGGCAGGAGCTTCAAAAACAGCTTTCCGATCGACTGCTGCCCCAGTGCGCTCATTCCACAGCAGCAAACCCGCGAACCCGTTCTTCACTTCTAGGAGCTCGACACCGGCGACGACACTTACTAAAGCGAGATATGCGTTTAGACAGAGTAGGACGTATATGCAGCAGCCAGTTGCTCAAGCGCCAGGTGGTGGAAATTTGACGCAGAAGCTGTTGGTTGGAGGATCTATGTTCGCGGCAACCTTAGTGGGCATCAATTTGATCTTTAATAGAGAGACGAGAGAAGATGGCGTAAGTTTTTTCTCAGTGGCGTAAGAATAGATAGAGACATCCTTCTCCTCCCCCAAACAGTCTGATGAAGCCACTGCTAACTCCACCGTTACCCAGGGCATGCCACCATTCGAGAGAGCCTATTTGAACGATACTTTCATGCATACTGGACTAGGAATCGGTATAATCGGATTGTCCGCGAGAGCCATGTTCCAGAGTGGATTCACGTACAGGTTGATGGCTACCAACCCTTGGGTTGTGATGATTGGAGGTTTGGCTTTGAGCATTGGAACTATGATGGGAACGAGAGCTACCAGCCCAGATAACTATCTGCAAAAATATGGTCTATGGGCTGGTTTTAACGTCACACAAGGCGCCCTTCTCGCACCTCTCCTCTTCATGGCTCCACCAGCCATTATCGCGCGCGCAGGTCTCTACACGATCGCGATGATGGGATCCATCTCATTTGTCGGAGCAACTGCTAAACAAGAGAAGTACTTGTACCTCGGAGGACCTCTCCTCGCAGGAGTAGCACTCGTAGCCGTTTCCGGATTCGCACCTATGGTTCTCCCAGCCACCGCAGTCCGGACACTCGCCTTCACCGAGAACATCTGGCTATACGGTGGTCTCGCAGTCTTTGGTGGCTTTACGCTTTACGATGTCCAGAAGATTCTTATGCATGCTAGGATGGCAGAGAGGGGCTTGATGGTCAAGGATCCGGTAAATGAGAGTATTAGTCTGGAGCTGGATTTCTTGAATATCTTTATTCGGATGGTGCAGATTTTGATGATGCAGCAGAGGAAGAAGTAGGGTGTGTCTGAAGGAAGGGAGGGGAAAGAGGAAAGAATACCATTGGTTTATGGGTTAGCGGACAAGGATTGGTATCAAAAAGATGATGGGTAGTCTCCTCTCTTCTGTTTGTATTTGTTAGTGGTCGTCAAGCCTGAAATTGGCTGGAATACAGAAGTAAATAGCTTCGTCCATCTCATTCAGATTGCAAGTCTGGTACCCATGCCTATCTAATCCCATCCAAACCTATGTAGATTAAAGCAGTCACTACTGGACTGACCTGCCCTCATCCCCTATACAGCGCAAAGTAGTCAGCATCCACTAACCTGCCCTCTTTCTCGCAGAATAAACGATACCTAGCAGCTCTACGGTCCCTACCTACCGGGAATATGTCTCCAAAAGTATTCTCGCAGTACAGCCTACGAGCCCTCGTAGCCAGTCTCAAGTTCAAAAACATGAAGAGCATACACATCAACTTTGACAATAACGAACTCGTCACAAGCGCATCGGATGTGGATACGAGGACTTTTCAGGGAACGAAATCCCCTTAGACTGGCACCGTTGCGTAAGGGGTGTACGAAGGCCGCGTGAGGTACCCCCAGACATGGCTGGATGGAGACCGACTGAGTTGTGGGTGATATCAGAAAGAGCGGTCCGGAGTGACTTTTTCATCGTTGTACTTGTGAAGATAATCTCTACAGGATTAGGTGTTGACTTTCGCTTGTGATCAACTTATGGGTTGTTCTGGAGGTGATGTAGAGAGAGGGTAGAGAAATTTAGGCTTGGTAGGCGTGTTATGAATTCAAGCCAAAAAAAAAGGCCTGACAGCGTTGGAAGATCATGTGTGGAAACTCCCGGGTTGTGTGTTACGCCAAAGAGCCATCTGAAATCCGGCATAAATATAGTTCGTACACACCAAGTCAATTGGACTAGTACTGTGAAAGTCGTTTGTTCTCATTCTCAACACAGCTCAGATGTGGGTATAAATCTAGAATGATATGCCGCCAACAATATCTTTGCCAACGCCGGCTTGCATGACCAGAAATTGAGGAGAGCATGTGCGTATCCTATATCCGTGCGGATCCAATATCCAAAAATCAAATACTACCCCGCATCTTGGATCCTCCTTCACATACTTGACCCCATATTCATAGTCCATTTGTCCGGCTCGTCTCCTCGAAATTTTCTTGGACCTGCAGAAAGAAGGGACATCATGGTCCGAATACGGAGGTACGATTTCCAACCATTCACAAAAATGGCGTGTGACTGCCCTGCCTGCGGGTAAAGCCATTCAGCCATCCAACCATACAGAAGCCTCTGTAGCAGATTCTTTCTCCCACGTTCAATTTCCCAACGTCCAGAAGATGTTTTCAATATTTCAAGGTGACGGATTCTTCTTTCGCGCCCACCATGCACCAACCTCGAGGCATTCTCCCCAAGACGTGCCGTTCTGGTTCAGGAGATCGTTCATCATCCTTCCCTGCCAGCTATCCCACTCCAGCTGGTCCTTTCCACTCGCTTCTCGCAGGAGAGGTTCGAGGCTCTCAATCATTTGAACGACTGTCATGAGTGCTGTCCTGCGCAGCGCGAGTTGGCCTGCTGTCAAGGTCCTGCGATCCTCTTCTCGAGATTTGCCTTTTGTAGAGATCTCATTGCCATTCGATCCTTGAGTTACTGCTTGCCCTACACCTTCACGCTCCCAGCGTACTTCGTCGAGAGGGATTGCCAGACGCCGGAATTCGATCTCAGTTAGGTCTTCTGATTCCTGGAGAAGCATTGGTAGTATGCTTGTGCATGGCATCGACGTTAGTTTCCGAGCTTCTAGTGCCTTGGATATCCAGGTGTTGAAGTCGTTTAAATATGTGTTGTGAGGAGCCGCTAAAGGTGTTTGCCTCGTTAATGTGTATGTGCCCATTGCATTTGTATGCACTTGTTCCTCATTATCGGTATCATCCTCATCCTCTTTTGTCGAGGGTGGTGCATGTGGTAACAACATCCTTAAAGAATGATCCCCATCCCAAATCTCCAGAGTCCCTCCTGGTTTTAATATTCGTAAATATTCATCCATCAGCACCTGCTGCATGCCCGTCGTTGGTGTGACCATGCTCAAATCCTTGATCATAATCAAGTTGAATTCCTCGTCCCGAAAAGGTAGCGGCTGCCGTCGTAAATCGTGTTGCACAAATCTCCAATTCATATCATCGTCAGACTCCATCCGCTGCGCAAGTGGCGCAATGTCTATTCCAGTGAAGGATATAGAAGAAAAGCCCCTTTGCGAGAAGTGCCGGTGACACATAACACTCCAGAAGCCTGTACCACATCCCACTTCTAGTACACGTTTTGGAGGTTTGGTCTGAAATGTTCGGGAGCAGGTAGGACCTTGAAAGACCTGGCAAAGGAGCATAGTCCGTAATGTCTGTCTGTGTATTTCGGAGAGATCGCATGGGAGAGGATACGGTAAGCTCGTGTCTCGTAAATATCGTCGTCCATTTCGCATGGCAAATGGTCGTGTAAGGGCTTCATTATTCGAGGTTGGGTCACTGGTTGTTACCTTCGTGATGCCACTCGAATTTGTGGTGCTGGAATGGCTATCTGATCGACCAAGGGACTCTCCCCTCGCAGTACGCGGATCCGCGTTCTGGAGTGCATATCTGCGCTCAGCGCTATTGTCCGATGTAGACGACGATGTTCGGTTGGTCTTCGCAGTGCGGGCAGCGGCTCTCGACTTATTTGTTTGGTTCGCGGTATGTTTGTAGTCAGGTAAGGGTGTAGAGAGCATGGAATCGTGTCTATGCTGGGCGTCCGAGGAGGTATATCTCGATGTTTGGAAGGAGGGGTAAGTTCTGGCTGTTGCTGCGAGGGGCGATAGCTGGGTACGCGTCGTGTGTTTGGAACTCTTTGAATCTTGCCGTGATCGTTTGGAGAAATGGTTTGGTTGTTGGGACTCTTGGATGATAGACTGATCTGCTTTTGCTCTCTCTTCTGCGGCAATATCGGACTCGCACAAGATTGGTGCAGAGAGAAATAATGCCGAATGCATCTCGGCCATGTCGTCTTGTTCAAGTGGGCTGGGCTTCCTTGGATTGGGTTCTCATGGGCTAGTATGACTACTGTACTGTGCTGTGCCTCCGCGTGGCACCTTTTCTGCTTCGGTACGGGGCCCCAACGCCGAGTGACTAGCCGGTTTTGCCTAATTGAAAACTTGGGGAACGTATTCCGCAGACGACGATAGGATGGCCTGGATTGGATTGGATGGGATGGGATGGGATGGGATGGGATGGGGAAGACAGACGCCAGCGGGGTAGTGAAGGTGCAGACTTGAGGCGTGTACTGCAGAATCTTAGGCTCGTGAATGTTATTGGGCTGGAGTTACCGAAGCCCAGGAGAATTGACCAGTTTGGGAGCTCTGCTCTGCCTTTCAGGGCCTTTCAGGGAGCATCACCGGGTGAACAGACTCCGGAGAACATTTTCGCATGTGAGTGTTATTGGCGTACAGTAAGCCGCATAGGTACGTCCTCTGGCGAGTGGTGTCGATTACATAGGCAGGTACTGTTTTCCGGGTGGGGATGTCTGGGTTTCATTCATTTTGAGATAGCTAATTTCGAGTATACTTTGCACTTTGTGTGACTTAGTAAGATTTCATGTTTCGCGTGCGCAAAAACCTTCCTATTACGGGCCTATGAAGGTACAAGATTGTTGTTGCTTCTTTACTACTGCTTCTAGAAGTTCAGTAGATCTTTATCCGAGCAAAATGGAGAAAAGGAAACAAAATCGGGGCGTTGAGCGACAGCAACTACCGAATATTCGGGTAGGTCCCGAGCCGGATCCCAAAGGCCCGAAGAGTCATCTGGATGCATCGTGGCTGAAGCCGCCACACCTGTATCGACGGCACCGAGTGAGGATTGCCGGAAGCAACCTATGTCGATAATTACGGTACCTGGAAAAGTTGCTGATGTAAGAGACAAGCGAAATCTTACTCCCCCGGTGAAAGGTCTGCAAAGTCTGAGAGAAAACAGAGTGATTGTCAATTGCTCTAATTTCAAACTAGGGAGGGCACATGAACTACCTACCCTTCAACTGCACTTGTACGATAACGGGCTTCCTCGGAGCTCCTTGCCAGGTTGTTCCGACGGAGCGAAGTGCTGCCATATTTAATAGGAGAGTCCGAGCAGATAGATTTTCTAGGGAAAAGGAAATGTGGAATGCACGAAAGCTGGAATCACAAAGTGAGCGTCCTTGGCACTCGAGCAAGTAGGTCCCTTGATGAATGACCTCTGAGTATTTGCGATTCCAAGTTGCCTGTGTGGTAGTCACTCAGTAGAGTTCGACTCGGCAAATGTCCTGTTTCCGTTTCGAATCAACAAGAACTCAATCTGGAATGCCGAGGATTAACACATCTTGAAGCGCGGCGAGAAACAGATGGGGGCCTTGACCAATTGATGCTGAACTCGGCCTCTTGTGTAAGCTAGGCATTCGGCCCCAAAAATCCAAAAATCTGACTTAACGTGCTCAGTCCGAACGAATACGGCTGAGTAAGGACGTCTTAAGCGATCGACCACGACATTCCAAGTATCTAGATTTATTGCCTCTGGAAAGAGCTCATGGTCGCACACAAGGTTTGTGGGGTTCAAAAGTAAGCGTGCTGGTCTGCAGTAGCTTGTATGAAGGAAGTACTTAGTAGACATGCAAGTGTTGAGAGGTTGCATGTCATCTGAACCAATCAACAGCCACGTCGAAGCGCTCGTGGCGCAACCAAGGACACCAAAATAGCACTCCCGCTGTAGTGATCGTGGCTCCTGCACTGTTGACCGGATATCATCACATTCTTTAGCGTCTTTCATTACCTGTGATTGTGACTTTGTTGTATGACTGAGCATTTGTACATAATAGTCAGCTCACGTCTTCTCTCTGAAAACGAGGATAAAGTGCATCGTGGTTCGGCGCTCTCTCTTCTTTATGCTGCTTCCGGCTGAGATCCCGCTATGATGGCCTAATGGTGCCATTCATTGGCAATGACATTGGCAGGCAGGCGTATCGGGGTCTGAGTGCACGCACGTCTGACTTGCCGCCCGTGTGCAACTCTACCCGCTATCATGATATCATCCCATTCTTAAACAGTCGAGCTGTTTGAGTGTGTCCTTCATCAAGCGTCCAAAGCGTCCCGCTGTCGGGGCAGTGTGGCAGGAGTCAGAAAGGTCGAGAGTTCTGTTAGAAGAGGTCATGGCAAGGCCAAAAGGAGGCTGTCAGGCCGGTCTCTAACATTTTCAGTTTGAAGCAACCGTCTCATACCCTGCCCTACCCCTTGTTTGATCGGATGACAGGTTCACGGACTAGCGTATAAAGATGGGATTTCAAATTCAATGCGTTGCTGATGTCGAGACGGAGATTACAAAGGATGATACAATTGAGGTTGCGAGAATACCTGATTGCACTCTTGGAGAGAGGCGGCTTTGATTGACGAAGACATCACAGGCTTGATGATAAGACAAACAATACAATAATATCATGGCGCTTCCGTAAAAGAAAGATGGCTGGCAAGCAAGCGAGGTAACAAAGCTAATCTCTTTATGGTTAGCTGCCGGATGGCCCATCTTTTCTTCTGGCCCCCTGTTGTAGCGCCCATCTTTGATCTTTGACCCTCGGATGCAGACCTGGCTCCACAACACCTACGCGCTCCGATGTTGTGAGAAGCCAATCAGCATTAGTAGACAACCTCAATGCTATTCTTACCGCCGACCTGCTTTGCTATTTTGCTGTCCCTTTTGACCGTCCAGTTCTCTGATAGGCTGCTACTGCTCTCTTCTAAGATCTATGAGATCGTGGCTCTCCTCCTAACCAGCCATTTACGCCGGCTCTTGTAACTCAATCGTGTATTTTTTATTTCCCTCGTACTCGTAGAGCCAGCACCCTGCTATCTCTCTTACCTCTCCCGCGCTGGTGGCGTCGAGAGATCAAGATGCATGCCCAGAAATGCACCATGCCTCCAATGCTGGCACATGCAAGCATTATATGGCGGTCACTACGGGACGGCCAGTCTCGAATATCACTAACCCGCTGGTCCCCACAGTCCCTGTCGTCCTTATACTTGGGATCCCGCCGCACTGCGTTCATCTGGTAGATCATAACTCCCCTTCCCAGATATCTGTAACCTTAAAAATCTCCTCAAGCCGTCTCATCTCGAAGATCATACAACTCCTTGTTCTTCCACTCCGCTCATCCATCTTCTCATCGACCCAAACTAGCACCACTTGCCACCACCAGTCCTACTCAATCATACCGGATCAAGCGTGGCCGTTAAGAGCTTGACACAAACGCTCCACATGTTCCGTTGCAAGCCATAACCGGCAGTGTAAATCATCCTCGTTCTGCTCCCTTTGCCAGACTTCTCCCTGCCCTTCAGATTTCCATCGCTCGGATGTCCGCTGTCATAGAAGATCAGCTCGTATCCAGTCTTTGGTCTGCTGTTCTGGAAACGACTCATCATAAGACGTCAGGAAGAAGTCCCGCGTCCGAGACGTCAACTCAGGCGGAACCCACTCTCTTACCCAGCGACTTCGATCCTGGCCCCGAGAGATATAGACTTCTACTCCCACACGAGCCTCTTCGTTTACAACCAGCGCTGAGCACTCGTCGTTGTCGATAGCATTCTTTCACGTCGACTTCACTTCACTTTCGTTCCTCCCTGTCCGCCGGTTCGGATCCTTTAACCAAGCCCACTTCAGTTGCTTTATTCGTCTTTTTTCGCTATCAACCTTTAATCCCTTCAATTCTTTCTCTACACTCTTTGGCAATAAAGAGCAGAGCAAACATTGGGAAAGGAAATCGAACTTGAAATAGGGAAAGAAAGGAAACCGTTGGACAACTCGAGAATATCTTTAGAAGAAAATGGGAAAACTCATCAAGAACCACTGGGCCCGCCTAATTGTCATCACAGCGGCTATCTGTAAGGTTTCTTCCCGATATTCGCCCGCCAAAATACTAACAGAGCACAGACCAAATTGCAGCTGGGATACACGGATTCTTCTGGCCTAAGATCTTTTGGGACTTCATGACGAAGAACCTCGATGTAGCAGTCAAGCCACTTCCGATCTTGCAAACGATCAACGTGGTTCTTGGAATCATTTTGTTGGCATGGGAATGGCCATTGGGCTTTTTGGCTGGATCAGCGATGCATAGAAGTATCGAGGCAAGACTTGTGATACTACCACTTGCGGCTTTGTCCGCTCTTCTCATCTACCAAGGAACGAATGCAGGAATCTACTACATGATCGGAATGGGTGTTTACTTTTGGGCATACAGCGAAGGCGAGGTAGGTTGAAAATCCCAGAAGCAAGAAGCAAGTATACAAAACTGACAGCAACCAGACCGTTGTAGCAAAGCCATGGTCTCTCCCTCAACGAGCCCGCCCAGGAAAGGTCTAAACAACCAATACCTGTCCATCACATCTCTTGCAGCCATATTTCTGGATCGCTGGTCTGGTTCATCACCACTAGAGATTTACCAGACCGCTCGCCACTTGGCAACCTCGACATACCCAATCACATACCAATAAACTCATCGCATTCTTGGGAATGATTATTCTTGAGGACGACATAGCGACGGCGTATCTCTGCATATATATTTTTCTGTCGCAATTTTTCTGTGGCCTTAGTCGTCCGTCTGTGACTTCTCCGTTGATTGTTGGATCCTAGAGAAGAAGGGCGCTCTGCATGAAGCAGTAGGGGGAGGGGAGACAACGTAATGGGGACTACGCTTGACAGTCTCCGGGAGGAAGTCTTAGATCACACTCTCTCTAAATAAAGAGTGGGTGATTGGTGAAGAGCTGGGTTGTATACCTCCAATCTGGCCTCCGCGTCATATAGCGAAACGAAATCGCGTGTTTATGAAGCATTTGACGATCTACTCCATGTTTCACATCGTGATTGTGAGGCCTGAGAGTCTGGAATCTGATCTTTTTGTTTCCCACTCCTCTTAACTGTCTAATAACAATATTGACTTCTATGAGAGCAACGCAGAAACTGTTATTTTTCATTGTCTATGACGTATAGTTCCGTTTGTTTAGCTGATGTTGACCTCAATTAAAGCTTAGAGCCCGGCACGATCCTCGTTTCCGAAGGCTTAATTCGGTTAAGAACAGTTTAAGGTTTAGCCCCAATTATTTTTTGGGGTGTCGTACATGAAATGTGACAACAAGAGTCCAAGTGTCATCCGATGTTAAGATCACTTCGTAGAAAAGTTTCCGGGTATCTGGTGAGCTGTGCACTATGTGTGAAGCATTGTCAGCTTTCGTTGCTGAAGCTCGGGGTATGTTCACCCGAGGACCCCTCATATGCTCGTGAGCTTCCAAACTAAACTTATTTTTTGTTCATCAGCCTTATTACACAGCCTTCACACCCTTTCCAACAATCAAATTGGAATTACCCCCCAAACTGATATAATCCATTCGCAACAAGTCGGACTGCAAAAATGGCAGAAGAAGAGAGCCCCCACTATCCCATAATCGACTCGCACATCCACCTATTCCCGTCCTCAGAACTCGAAACCTTAGCCTGGTGCAGCCCCTCCAATCCGCTCGCGAGCCAACATTCCGTCTCCGAATATAAGACTGCAACGGGCTCTCCAGCCTCGCTCGAAGGCTACATCCTCCTCGAAACAGACCGTAAATACGACCTTGAGCTCGGTGCGAAAGATGGCAGCGGATGGGAGATGCCTCTTATGGAGGTGGAGTTCTTTAAACGAATAGCGTTAGGTACGCCGAAGGAAGGAGAGGGGCATGCGAAAGAAGATGCGAAGTCATGCTTGGCAATCATTCCGTGGGCGCCTGTGCCGAGCGGAGAGGAGGTGTTGGAGGGATATGTTAAGGAGGTGGAGAGGTGTGCAGGGGAGAGTTTTGGGAAGGTGAAGGGCTTCAGGTATTTGATGCAGGAAAAACCGAGAGGCACAATGTTGACGGAGGAGTTTGTGAGTGGGTTGAAGTGGTTGGGGAGCAAGGGATTTGTGTTCGATGTTGGGGTCGATCAACATAGTGGTGGGAAATGGCAATTAGAAGAGGCCGTGGAGATGATTGAGAAGGCTCATGAGGGGGTACCCGAGGACGAGAAACTGACTTTTATTATAAGTAAGTGCCGGTCCCTTATCAATTCTCAGTTTCTCCCCAGTTCATGGAATGCTTGCTAATTGGCTTTGCAAGACCATCTCTGTAAGCCCGACCTATCAGTCTACAATCAGACAGACCCCGCGTTCGTAGCGTGGCGAACCGCCATGTTCCGCCTCAGCAAATGCGACAAGACTTTCATGAAACTCAGCGGCTGTTTCTCCGAGATGTCAGATTCGCTTAAGAACGCCCCCATCGACGAAATCCTGCTCGCGCTCCAACCGTATCTAGTAGTCATCCTCGCATCTTTCGGTAGTTTTAGGATCATGTTTGGCTCGGATTGGCCGGTTTGTACGATCGGTGTCGATGATGCTTGGGTGAAGTGGAGGAATGTCGTGCAGAGGTTTTGTGACCTTGCCTCCTTGAGTCAGGAGGAGCAGATCATGATCTGGAGTGGGACGGCTATTAAGGCGTATAAGCTTACGGAGTTGCTGTGAGGACTACGATAGAATTGCTCTCATTACAGGTCTAGATGGTAGATACTAAATTGCAAATCCTCCGGCTACCATCTGGTAGCTTTATTCTGTCATCAGGCCATAGGACATTCCTTTGAAACCCGCCTATCTTCTTCTCAAGCATCAAAGAGCTGTAGCTCATGCACAGAGAACCGTGGTGTAAATGATTTATGGTAATCAAAGAGCTATGTATATCTGAAGGTCAGAGGTATGTCTGGATGGATTTACGCGACCTGCCACAGATCACGCTCTGTCTGCGTTTAAGGTATTTGAAACAGTATTAAGGACTTCTAACATTAGCAGATTGAGAATCAAAAGGAAGTAGTTCGGCAAGGTTCAATCTCGAGTAGCTCCATATTTATGCCGTAATCATCTACCACTTCATTTTACCAAATTACTAGATTGATATTGACGCTACATAAAACTTACTGTGGCCGTACTTCAATAGTCTCCCACATCTGAAAGGTTAACAATCAGGGGACGTAGGTATCTGGCGAGACCTGCCCAAACCACATCGCGATCTTGCTCGTAGTCATAATGAAGTGATTTGGAGGCTTCTTCATCTTGCAAATATCAAAGTGGCCGGCTACGGCAAATTTCCATCTGCTACTATGTTAACCCACGATAGACCGGCCACATTTACAGATCTCTATCTCCCTCCTAAGACCCACTACCCCAGCAAACCTCCCACGTCCTCGGACAAAATCCAAGCCGGTATGGTGCACACACAACAAGAGCGCCTCCGCAGACCAATTTCCCCATCAAGAAAAACCTGAGCTTTACGTTCTTGGCGCTGCTTGAGCAATCGACATTTTGGTTAGAAAAAAACAACAAAAGCTGAAAAACAAACACGTCTCCTCACAGAATGTCTCGATTCGATTCTGAAGGGTTTCCCCACTTTGATTCCCAATCTCACTTTCTGGATTCATTTCCCGGACTCATTTCCAGGTCGATGGTCAGAATGAACCCGAGCCAAGAACGTAAGACGAGGAGAGAGGAATTGATTGATCGAAATTTACTGACACTGCTCGCTAAGTAGATGGGGTAAAAAAAAGAACAGAAAGTCAAAAATAGCAGAAAACGCGCCCCAAGGATTTCGCGGAGGAGTAAAAGAAGTACTCTGGGAATTAGGACTTTCGAATCTTGTCAAATCTCGAGAAAATATAGCTCAGGGTAGCAATAGTCATGCGACAAGATATGAAAAAGAAGGAATCTTGCTGCAAATGGGAATTTGGTGCATTGATCATCTGGTGCTACCCACCATTCCTAATTTGCCAACCCCAATCTTGAAATAATCCCAACACAACCTCCCAATTCCAAACAGCGGTACTGGAGGATCATTCTCCCTGGTCAAGTGCAACTGTAGAAGCAGACTGACCATACTGATGAAGCTTGCTATTGAGAAGACAGAAATGGATAGAGATGTCTCCTTCAATATTGCAAGACGTGGATGCGTGAGATGGTACAGAAATGTTAATGTCTGATATTCTGTCAGTGTGATGAAACTACAATATAATGAAGGACTTACACTGGCTATACTTATCCATGCCGGTAGCAGAAGCCGCGGGTCTTCCGAACCGCCTGAAAGGAAGAGTACCCAAGATGTGATGTAGGCATTCAAGGAATTTATTGTGAGGAGTCGTACAAGGGTTGCTGGAGGAATCAGTGAACATCACTGAAGCTTTGTGAGTCACCCATTACCTTGAGGTGTGTAGTTCAGCAGCCTAGTCTTAAAATTAGTTATGCCAGATCAAAGAGCTTCAAGAAACATACCAGCGAGACATCAGACAGTCTGTGAAGTAGAAGCTAAGCCATGCAGACGAGCAACACTTCCTCACTATCAGCTTTTATTATTCCGATCATCACTCCTCTTCACCCAACATCATGTCCCTGCCATTTATAGTCCAACAAAAAAGATATCCATACCCATAGTACAGCAAGAAACACCTCAGTGACCCTAAACCTCTTCTCCACGCTCCAAGCCGCCTCAATCTCCTCCTTGCTCTCCACCAACAACAACTCCCCCATAAACGTAAGCGCACATCTCAACCCCCACCAAACCGCCGGCGCGGTGCTCAAAGCCCGACAGAAGAGGAGGGGGAAATGCCAGTGTTTCTCTACACCAAGCAGGACGGCAACTCGCGGGTGTAGGACAGAATTCTTGTGGTCGGGCTGAGCGGGATGAAGATTCGGCGGATGTGAGGGCGCGTAGTCTGGTGGTGGGGAAAGAGGGCCGCGAGGACTGCTTGCTCGTGAGGGTCGGTGGGTAGCCAGACTGAGGGGCTAAGAGGGCATATGCTGCCGCTGCAAATTGGGGTTTGGAAGAATCGCCAGAGTGCGGAGAGAAGCGAAAAGGCGAAGCGCGAAGACAGGAAGCTATCGGCAGAAGTCTGGACGCTATATTTGAAATTGTCGTCCTGGTTGTAGAAAAAGAAAGGAGACTGTAAGGAGTGTAATTGAAACTATATTGAAGTGATTGGACGTGAAAGCAAGGAAGCTGTCAACGCGGTTCGTACCGTGCCAAGGATCCCCAGCCTTATGTCAGCGTAACTCAGTTGTGGAAGATGCCCTTTAATTCGTGTCATTTTGAGCCACGAGTAGAATTGAGCTGTATTTATGAAATGATAGCAAGTTATGTTCGAGACCTTCTTTTGGCATCTATTTGGTTACATATTGATTAGAATGGACGAGAGTCTTTGTATCTGAGCTGAAATGATCTCATTCCCGCCCATGAACCCCACATTCGCCTAACTCGCAGGGGTTTGTTGACGTGAAGGCTGGACGATGTGGAGGCGGCTCCACAACAATTCGCAATACCGGAGTCATAAAAGGGACTATTCAATGCTAGAGACTCAGGAACGTCCTTTGTATTGGCAGTTTGTTTAACTGTGCGCTTTTAAGGCGTAGTGATTGATGTAGGCCGAGTGCATCCATGTGGCCCGTACCTAGATTCGTGTCACAAAGGGAAGTCTTTTGAGCACGCGACTTCAAAAGCAGTTAGCCGAGTGACCAAGTCGGGTCTCGAAGCAACATCTCAACTAAGGATCAAAATTAACGCCGGCTAGAGAGAATGAGGTGGCTTCCTTCCTAACAAGTAATTGTGGCTAAAGAGATCTCCTGGTCTATCTCCCGGCTGGTCTATATTGACCAGTAAGTAGCTGAATGATCCAATAATAGACTGACCGATCAATCCATGGGGTGTCAGAGACGCTAGATGGAATTATCTTATTTGACCGATCCCCCTTCACCATCAAAGTCAACAAACATTGTTTAGCGGCCATATTTAACTTACACGAGGGATACCATGAACACGAGAAGCGTACTATTGGCAGCTAAGCTAGAAATCCACGCAAAATCATGGATTATTTGGCTACTCAAGAAGTTTCTTCGTCAAAAGTATCTCCTAGATTGGCCAATGCATTTGTAGACTACCGGTAGAACTTTGAATTGGTCGTGTGGTGAGGCGGGCGCGTAGTGTGGGTTACGACTCGCTTTAGGCGCTGCAGGAGTCCCCTAAGCAGGCCAGTAATTACTGTCTCACTTCGTACAAGACTCAGAATAGCAGCATCAAAACCAATTCAATAATCGTCAATCTCCACCACCGTCAAGGAATCCTGTGACTGACCGATTGTCGATTGCAAAATATAAGTACAATCATTAGATGTTCATCCGAGTCGTGATTGTAAGCGAAGCGCCCGTTTCAGGGGCATTTCTGTGGCTGGACGCTAAGCACCGCACCTGACACAAGGCGAGCTTCAACTCTGTTTGAACGACGACCGCTCGGTCGTTTTGCCTCGATCCCTTTCCTACTCGAACAACCACCAAGCCCGGTTCCCCTGTCACAGGCTCACAGCCACGGCCGTAGAAAAAACATTCCTCGACCCATTGTTTCCTATTTGCCTATGGACCACTCATAGAGCATACAAATATATATATATATATATATATATATATGTCCATTTAAATTTGGATCCTCCGTCTTCGTCTTCCCTGTCATCCACCCCGTGCGCGGCTTTCTGAGGCTGAAGCGTGCCTTCGTACGCAGCCAACCAAGTGGACAAAGCGATGGATGACCAGTCAGTCCTCTTCTGCTGAACCTCTTCTGTATCATGGCCGCCCCCTCCTCGAGACCCAGTTTCAGCAATGCCCTCTGGAGCCTCTGGAGCCTCTGTGACGGTGAGATCTCCGTCCCGGGTATTCAGGAGTCTCAGGAAGCCCTCTATCTTGCCTGCCATGCATGGCCTAAGCGTTCTTTCCCCATCTGGTCTAACATCCGACAATGCTTGTCTGGGATGGCACCCAGAGCGTATTCGTAGAGTACCATGCAGGCTGGAATCGTGGCAAACCCTATTCGAGGCCGTTTCTCCGTTGTGTGGACCTTCCAGCCATCAGACCATTAGCGGAGTTGTAAACTTGTAGAGTTTGAGCATGGTGATCTGTTTCTACACGCGAATGCTCAGCTAATTCCTTCCATCTCTCTATCATCCCGCATAATCTTACTTGTCGAGACTTCCATAGGTCTTGTCCTCCATAATTCATATTTGTTTTTCATACCTATATTCTTCGTGGAGAAGTGCTGGGTGCAAACAAGACGTTGTCACCTCGCGCTTTCCTTTCCTTTCTTAGGCAGGCCCTTCCTCTTGCATTCTTTTGTTCTCTGTGTGTGGTATTTTACTTGGTGTGGACATTGCCATCGAGGCAGTTACGACCCTCACATTCTTTTCTATATCCGAACCGCAGGACGGAAATATATAATCTACTTCGCATCACCACCTTCTTCTCCGCCTTGAATACTTCGCCCTGAATACTTCGCCATGTTGGCTTTAGTGTCACTTTTTTTTGCTGGTCAGGTTGCGGCAGGTGTTTTGGGGGATGGGGCACTATTGGGAAGGAGGGTCGATTCGGAAGAGGAAATGAAAAGATACGTGGACACGATTGTCGAGCCGATAGAACGAAGACAGATGGCGATCGCTGGAATGAACGTCACGCGATGGAATGCCGACACGGTGGCTTTGTGTACGGCACAGTTGGAGGCTTTGAAGGGGGTTGCGAGCAATCCATCGGGAATGGCAGTTTGCTATAACCTGCCTGCGTTGGACAACAGTACTGGTGTGTTTATGGCGGATTTGAGACTGTACATGATCGCAGCGCCCACTGGAGCCTTTGCCAGTATCTCGAGCACCAATGTTCAGGTTGGATTATCCTACGATGGAGCGACTGTTTCGGCCGTCAATTCTTCGACTATGGCAAAGAGAGCGGATGGAACATCGTTGATTTCGTGGCCAAGGAGTATCGAGAACGGGGATCTCGTGGAGAAACGTGGGATAATGATCCCAATGCTGGTTCAGTCATACGCATTTGTTGGACAAGTTAACAAAGAACTATCGACTGCCAACATGGGAACGTAAGTAGGACACATCCATCTACAAAGCTCAAGCTAACGGTTTCAGTGCGGCTCTACAGAAGGTTCTTGTACCAAGAGTCACATTAACAGGACAAACATCCACTGGCGCCGCAGTAAACACCTTGCTCTCCTCCGATGAGGCAACATTTGTCAACGGTGTTTTCGCTAAGCAGGTCGATCCTTCCAAGGCTAAAGTGATCGCACCGATCCAAACTCTCGTCGTCCAAAAAGGCGAGCAATTCCATGTCCCTGGTCTCAAGATCATGATCTTCCCTATCGGTCTGGTCATCACCAGTATCTGGAGCGTACTCTTGATTGGAACAGTTGCTTATGGTACTGTCGGACGCATGCAGTTCCGAGATCAATTCCGCAGGAGAACAGCCCGGCAAGAGAAGGGAGATGTCGCTAGAATATGATGTGGCGCACGTGGGAGTAAATGAAGACCGAATGACAGCGCTTCCATTCGTATACCATGTAGAATTTTTATTTTTCGGATTACCGTCCCTAATTGCTTGCTTTCGGGAAACTCGAGCCCCTTCTTTCATTTTTATTTTTATTGTATCCACACTTGGGGTAGCTTCGAAGACTGGAGCTGATGTTGGATCTCTGCGAGTCGTTGGACAACTCTCGCTTGCTGTTGGAGAAGGGTAGAAACTTAGTTGAAATAGAACAATGAGACAATTTAACAAAGCCCCTTTGTCCATCTGATCGATTTTTTGAAACATTAGGTCACGACAGGGAAGTTCTCAAGATGAGCAACGCATTCTTTCAAACAAACGACAAAGAGGCACAGATTGCTTTCTATGTTCTTGTAAGTGCAAGTTGCTTCTAGAGACATAACAATGTGTCTTGTCTGTCTCGTTTGTTGTAAGAGCTTCCAGAACAGCGTAACAAAAGCAAGATATAGAGCAACAAGAAGGCAACATGCCTGCCTCTACTCTTCAAGCTTGCAAGTTGCTCGTGCTCCATATCCCAATATTTGATTACAACCCAAAGAGCATTCAGCAAACATCAGACAATCACAAACATGTCACCACCATCAGTCAGCCTCATCGAGGACCTGACGCCCAATGAAATCGAGAAGTTGACACAAGTCCTCGTCCTGCCTCCCAAAACCGAGCCACACCCAATCTGGCTCAAGGACCAAGCAAACTTCATACCAACTCTACCACCCAAGCTCAGGAGATCCCAATCGATCCTCCCACGCCTCGCAATGTCAATCCCCTTCGGAACACAAAAGGCACATCTCTGTGCAGCACACAAGCAGCTCAACCCCTACCTGGTTCGACGAATTTTTCTGCAAGTCTCTGCGGAATGCACCACTCGAATCAGTCGCTTCGTCTCCAACCCGTATCTCCCAGCTAACATCGCTATCCATGTCAAAGCTCTCCAAACGGCCAACAGTCTGTGGATGTCTTCTGACCTGTATCGAGTGACGTTTCAGTGCCAGCCCGAGGAAGAGAGATTCGACCGCATTGCTTCGGATTGCGAAGCGTGTATTCTCGCCGCGGTCGGTGGGAATCTTCAGATCCTTCAAGATCTGAGGACGTCAATGTTGGGACGGAAGAAGAAGAGTGGAAAGGGGTTGAGATTGTTACCGTTGGTGGAAGGGTGGATCGAGTGGACTGGTGCAGGGGATCGCATTTGTGAAGAGAGTGATGCTCTCGCGAGAGAACTCCGCAACTGTCGAAGACAAATGCAAGAAGCCAGGAGGCAGAAGAGACGGAATAAGGAAGAAGGTATCGTGAACTCCACTCCTCTGCCCCATCCTCCTCCTGACGACAGCGATATGAACTCGTCACTTCTGAACCACGACGCCGCAGCCGCGGCTTTCGATTTCGCCTTCCAGGAACATGACGGAGCGAACGATGATAACGACCTAAACCACGATCCGGAAGGATCCATCATCGACTACTACGCCAACCGTCTGTCATGCGCAAGAGAAACCCTGAACAGACCTCAAGAACAGACAAGCATACACCCGGCGTTTAGAAGCTCCCTCTCCCTCGTCTTCCAATACCAGACACATTCCAGCTCAAATTCAAGCACCACACGCGATCGCCCACTCCCACCCAGACCAAGCAACCCGACCGCTTACACCGACTCCGAACCCAGTCTCAGAAACACTTACACCCACCGCGGAGCTGCAGTGCAAGTACCAGCACCTCGCGTCCATCAACCTCCTCCAGCCGCATACCACAACCGCATGCACCAGAAGCAGAAATCCACGAGGCGCAACACGGGCTACACCGAGAGCGTGTACAGCAGCGGCAGCAGCACCGTGCGTGGAAACGGCAACGGAAACACTAACGGCTACGCGCCGTCCGTCTCCCAGGAATCAAGCTACGCTGCTTTTCAGGATCGGCAGATGGGGAGACGAGCGAGGAGTAAGGAGGAGCAGGCGGGTGAGTACCGGGGCTTGTTGGATGTGGATGACTATCGAGATCCGGAGCCGCGAGAGAGGGAGGACAGGAGTGGTGGTGCTGGTGAGGGGTCGAGAAGGCGGGATACGAAGGTTACGAGCTTTGGTGACTTCATCTGAACTCCGTCTGTGATCTCGTGCATGAGCCCCGAACCGCACCGAATACTCCCCAGCTCTCTCTTGCTCCTTCTGATATGGCAAGACGGGGTAAGTATGCAAACTTTCAACTTCATGTTTCACGGTACCGCACTCGTATCTGACGATATTGCCTGTCTCTTTCGTCCATCTTTGAACTTTGATTCGTTTTCGTTTTCGTTTTCGCTTTCATTCATGTAAATTTCCTATGTAATAAAACATTATTCCACCATTTCATTGACCAGATATTGTCGCCTCTTAATGTGATGAAATTCTAATGACAAGGTCGCTTTTTAAGGTCGGTGTCTCTCATGGTGGATGGTGTTCACCGCTTCAAAATCCTCGATTTCTCGCTTTAAAAGGGCATTTGTTCATATGATTTTCGAACGGAATCGAGCTTCTCGCGCAAAAATGATATAAAACTCGCGATTGTGCTGGTCCAAACTTCCACCATCCGAATGGCAAACCGATCTGAACTATTCTACTATCACTCACTCTATCACTCACTGCCTCCCTATAATATGATCACCTGTAAGTTTGTGAAGAGTGTTCGGGCAGTGCGTGCGAGCAATTAATCTGATCTGATACTACCGATCTATAATAGATAGGTAAGGTCTTGGATAAATTCTGCCTACCGTTGTCCTCGTCGACTAGCATTATAAGTCGAACTTCACGGCACTTGTTATCTGTCCTTCACAAACACCAAAGCCGACCCGTTCACCATCTCCACCACTCACCCCTCTAATCGTAACCACATCACCATCCTTCAAGAACTTCCTCGTATCCATGCCTGCAAGCATAATATCCTTCTTGCCACCCCAACTCATCTCCAGCATACTCCCTAAATCTCCACCCTTCTCACTCTTTCCACTGATAGTTCCACTACCCAGTAGATCACCTACAGACATTGGACATCCACCAGAACCATGATGTGCAATCATCTGCGGAAAGCTCCAAAGTAAATTCTTCCCACTCGTCCTCGATATCGTGGTAGTCGCACCATCGGGTGTTGTGAGATCAATTTCTAGGCTAATATCATAGACCGTATCCTCTGTCTTTTCCTGCAAATGCGGCAGCACTTTGGTTTCGTTGGGCAGCTTCGCCGCGCGGAAGGGTTCCAAAGCATCAACAAGTACAACCCAAGCGCTAATACTCGTTCCGAAATTCTTTGCATTGAAAGGGCCAAGCGGAACATATTCCCAGGTCTGGATATCGCGTGCGCTCCAATCGTTCATGAGGACATAGCCGAAGATATGCTGGTCGGCTTCTGCGATTTTGACGGGCTCGCCGATAGTGTTAGATTTGCAGAGGAAGCAGCCGAGTTCGAGCTCGATGTCGAGACGACGGCAGGGACCGAATATGGGGATCTTGGGGTCTACTGTAGGATCTAGCAGGATTTGTCCGTTTGGACGGCGTATCGGGGTTCCTGAGACTACGACTGAAGAGGCTCGCCCGTGATAACCGACTGGAAGATGGGTATAATTTGGTTGGAGAGCATTAGCTGGACCACGGAACATGGTGCTGAGAAGAGTATCAGCTTGTCCTACTGAATAAAATGTACATAAATTTGATGCTCACCCAACATTGAAGGCATGATTTATACCAGCAAAGAAATCTGTGTAGTCTCCTATCTGCATAGGTAAATGTGTCTTCGTATCCTCCTTCTTGAGCAGCGCATTTGTCCTCAATTCCTCATTATCCTTCAGTATGCTTGCAAAATTTCCATCCTCCAGAAACACTTGCTGTAAATATTCTCTTACTTCCTTGTGTACTGGTCGTCCCAACGCCGCGAAAGCATTCAGTGTAGGCTGAGCAAAAACATCGATATGTTTCTCAATTGAAGCAAGACCCGAGAAGCCTTCAGCTTGTGAGAAGGCGAGCAGATCTAGAACATGGTCACCAATGGCCACTGCAGGTCTTTTTTGATCGCGGGAATTTCTTGAAGTTATTATTCCAAAGGGAATATTTGAGAGAGAGAAGTCACTGGTTGGTGGGATCGCAAGCCAGGATTGGAGAGGTGCCATGTTTCGTGATGACGTAGTATAAAGACGAATGGGCAATTGTATTTTGTAGCTTGTAAATACGCTATGAGGAGTAATCGACAGAAAGCAATTGACAGATCGCAACATCAGTGACAGCTCGAAATAGTTCCGAGGAACAGCTGTGACGTTGTATTGAGCTGCACATCTTCGAATTGAACCCCGCTACTGGCAATTGGCGGGGCTCAATACACGAAGGAACCGTTCCGTCCTAGGCTCGAGCTAGGCCAGCATCGTCCTTTTGATTCCGCTCTTACTTGTCCCTAACCCCAAGCGAAACAAGCGGACTTGAACCTCAATGATAGCTTCATATTCTTTCCGTAGTTCCCCACGGGGAAACATGCAGCTAATTTGTGTGCGGAAATCAGCCGCTTGTCGTTGGAATGTACCCCCTTTCACCCAATGAGAAGCTGCTGATTCCTTGGTGAGGACCATCCATGACACCGTTGGGGAGGGGTATGCGGATGCGAGCGAACATCGCCATCTTCGAGATTTCTTTTCTTAGTATTTTGTATTAAGCTGGTGATATATATCCTTCTTAGAGTTCTGGTGATCCATAACCCTATCTTCATTTTTCATCATGACTTTCCAAACCACCGGGATCGCGCTGATTGCGTTTGTTTACTTCCTAATTCGCTATCTCAATCGTTCAGATACTCCAAAGATCAAGAACCTTCCCGAGGTTCCGGGTCTGCCACTTTTCGGAAGTCTTTTCCAATTCTCAGATAAACATGCGAGGGTAGCCGGTCAATTAGCGAAGAAATATGGTCCAGTCTTTCAAGTGAGACTGGGAAACAGAGTGGGCGTTCAAGTGTATTGTGATGAATGTCAAAGCTGATGATGGAACAGCGGATTGTGTTTGCCAATACTTTCGACTCCGTCCGCCATCTGTGGATCACTAACCAGTCAGCTCTAATCTCTCGCCCTACACTCCATACTTTCCACACTGTCGTTTCCAGCTCACAAGGCTTCACGATCGGTACCTCGCCATGGGACGAATCATGCAAACAACGCCGGAAAGCGGCAGCTACAGCGCTCAACCGCTCAGCCACACAGACTTACATGCCAATCATTGACTTGGAGTCCTGTGTATCCATCAAAGAACTACTGAAAGACAGCGGAAATGACCAAAAAGATGTTGATCCCATCGCATACTTCCAGCGGTTCGCACTCAACACATCCCTTACCCTGAACTACGGTACCAGAATCGATGGGAATGTCAATGATGAGCTGCTGGTAGAGATTTGCGAAGTTGAGAGGTCGATTTCAAATTTCAGGAGTACGAGTAATAACTGGCAGGATTATGTCCCCTTGTTGAGGCTGTTGCCGAGTCAGAGTACGGATGCGAAGCAGTGGAGAGATAGGAGAGATAAATATTTGACGTTCTTGCTGAATAAGTTGAAGAAGAATATTGCGGATGGTACGGATAAACCTTGTATCGCGGGGAATATCTTGAAAGATCCAGAGGCGAAGTTGAACGAATGTGAGTTGCTGGCTCGGTATTCTTCCAAAGTGGCCATTTTGCTGACTTGCAACAGTTGAGATAAAGTCCATCTGCCTCACCATGGTATCAGCGGGTCTCGATACAGTCCCAGGAAACATCATCATGGGCATTGCATACCTCTCCTCCCAACATGGACAGGAGATTCAGAAGCGCGCCTATGACGAGATCATGAAAGTATATCCTAACGGCGACGCATGGGAAAAGTGCATTTTAGAAGAAAAAGTACCATACGTAACAGCATTCGTACGAGAAGTGCTGCGTTTCTTCACTGTGATCCCGATCTGTCTACCGAGGACGAGTATCAAGGAAATCAAGTACGAGGATGCAGTTATTCCACCTGGGACTACATTTTACATGGTATGTGAATAATCCATGCTTCTGGTAGACCATATATCTAACACTCCCACTAGAACGCATGGGCAGCCGATTTCGATCCAACGCATTTCAAACAACCCGAAGAATTCTCCGTCGATCGCTACCTCGACAACCTCGAAGGCACAAGCGGAACACCGCACTACGCCTACGGAGCCGGGTCACGCATGTGCATCGGCTCTCACCTCGCCAACCGCGAACTATACACTGCATTTATCAGGCTGATAACAGCCTTCCATATCGATCCTCCCAAGGAGAAGAGCGATCTGCCGATTCTGGACGCGCTAGATTGTAATGCTATCCCGACGAGCTTGACGACGGATCCGAAGCCGTTCAAGGTGGGCTTTAGGTGTAGAGATGAGGCGAAATTGAGGCAGTGGATTGGGGAGAGTGAGGAGAAGACTAAGGATTAACAGGGTTGTGAGATCTGAAAGTGGCAATCAGAGCTTGAGAGGGAAGAAGTTTATAAAAATATGCATCTATCATCGAAGTTCCTTGTTGGTGTTTTCGTGTGGATCTCGCTTGATTGTCAATATTGTTGTACAAGCGAGCTATCCAGGTCTCAGCAACAAGAGGACGACTCCTGTCTGATCGAGTTCTCTAACTTGATCCCCTCTCTCTCCCTCGAGGCACGCGAGCCAGAAAAAAATTCCAGGAAACTAGAAAGAATATCACATCGCTTCACTCATTCTAGATCAACCATAGGGCCAACCAAATCATCAGGTCTAACCGTCTAACGCCAAAATAAAACGGGGGCATTCAGCTACGCGAAGAATTTTCGCGAAGTAACGCCGAGGCCCGCCGACATTTTTTGTTGCACATCGTACCCCAGAACCGCTCTGCCATGTACGCCATTTTTGTAGTAGTCAAAAGGAGAAGTGGATATATCTGAAGGCATTATTTTAGTTTATACCCGACATGAGGAATGGGCAAATCCAGATCTAACATTGGTACATCTTTGCGCAGGCATTAGCATGCATAATATCGAGGAAGCATTTTCAAATTGCAGAGGTCTTGTAATTTCTCTTTTTTCGTGAATATTCAGGATCGTAAGTCATGTGTGTTTCTGTACATTATTGGGTATTCGCAGACTCAACTACAGCGATTCTAACTGATCATTTACACGATTCAATAGCCCCCAACATTGTCATCACGAAGCCCCTAAAGTCTTCAGAGCCTCTCTTAGTTCCTTCACAGCCGTACCCGCATCCTCAAAATTCAGAGCCGAGATCGCCCATCTGCAATGCTTCTGCGCTTTCGTTATAGACACGTCGTCCGTGATCAACTGGGTCTTCTTAGGCGCTGGAGGATCGGGAGGCGGTGGGTTATAACTTTGTGATGAGGGTGCCTGGTATATCGGCTGTTGAGGTTGAACAGGAGGCGCGTAATATGTTGGTAGTGGTTGCTGGAATTGTGGTGGCGGAGGTTGGGCCGGCGCTTGACGGTAGAAATCTTTAGGGGTTGATGGATCATCTTGCAGGCTTGGAGGTGGAAAGGATTCGAAGTCTGGAGAGCGTGAGACGCCCGGCGAACTTGTGGGATGTTTTGGTAGATTTAGGCCGCTGCCTGGAGGAGCTGATGGGTGATCTGGCAGACCAAGGTCAAAGGCATCTGCGGATGGAGCTGTTTGTAGAGTCGGATCTTGAACTTCGGATGTGAAGGTAGGCACTTCTGGGAAATATCCTCCACCTACAGACCCATCCCTCTCATTCGGCGAAGGCTCCATTGGGGAGACATTATCATCCTTGACCGCAGAGTATGGGAACCCGTCTTTCGGGTATGGCTCAAAGGAGGGAGTTGGTTGTGGAGAGCCTTGAGCAGAAACTTGCGCAGATGGTTGAGCAGACGGATGTAGTGAATGGTCAATTGAAGACTGTCTGGCGAGTCTGGAATCGACTTGAAATTGCTCATCCGGCACGTCTTCGACAAATGGTTGTTTTGAAGATCCTCCAAGCTGTAAGACCTCTGGATCATTAGGATCGAGTTTTGGTAACTTCTCCTCTGCAGGCTCGATTTTCGGGTTCGATTCGTTTGGATCCTTTCCTTCTTTTACAGCCTTCATTATCCGGATCGCATTATATTTCGCATACTTAATCTTGGCCGCTGTGCCTGCGTCTGGCGCTCCCCATATATTCACGAGCTCGAGAAACGTCGCAGCAGCCTGAAAGGTATCCGCGGTTTGCCTAAGCAATGTTAGACCAAACATCCGCAGCTTCATGTATCGCATACTTGGTAACTGCATTTGCCTTGATAGTCCTATCCGCGCGGAAGAAAGTTTCGAGCGCGAAATGCTCCACATATGCCTGGCCAGCAACATCGTCAATAATCGCATCATTTGTAGCATTATCGGCTTTGATCTATACGTCTTTAGCCCGTGTCAGGACACAGCTTTGGAAAGTCCTACCTGTTCAAGCTTGTCCATCAGACTCGTTGTATACTGCAGAGTCTCGTCGTCGCCATTATGCAGCCCTTTTTCCAATATTTGATTAACGATCCAGTATTCGCCTGAATCCATCAGCTTGTATTATTCGCGAGCCATGTAGGCACTTACACCAGTAGGCTATAACTGGCTTTGCAGTCTCCAGTTGCGCAGCTCTGAGGATGAACCTCGAAAGATCTGCCTTTCTTAACTTGGTAGGAATATCGACTGCCATGGTCGCAGAGACAGCGGAGTTGAAATTAGGTATAGATGTCGCCGTTCTAATAGGTACGTCCAGACCTTGGAATGCGATGGCAGAGAGCTCTAACCAGGCAGCTTTCCCCGCAGAGCTTGGCGGGGGTTCAAAGTCGGACCGTGCACGGACGGCTACCTCCCTAGGGAGGTACTCTGGAGGACCGCAATACTGGGAGCTGGTATCCAATCCACGACTGACTGACTTGAGAGGTGGGTCTCCGGTCGAGACCGGGCCAGCCCACGATGATTCAAAGCTCTTCAGTACCTCCGTCCTCTTCTTTCTTTGGTCCGGAGCTGTTTCTTTTCTTTCTGCACTTCGCGTGTTAGCATCGCACTTAATAATTGCCGGTTGCACTGTTCAGTGGTGTTGAACGTTTTGTTGAGCATAGAAAATGGGAGAGAGCCGATGTGTAAAATAAAGGAGCACCGGTAGCGAGGATCAGGGGGAACAGCACAGTACAGTACATCACAGCCCAACCCAACGCAATCCATCCCTACCCAGCAGCCCTCAGGTCGTCACAGATTAGGCTTAAGCTGAAGCTTAGAGGACGTCTGAGTTTGCTGCTTGCTGCTGCACCTGCAGTAGACTCGTCCCAACTTCACAGACTGGTACGGACACGGTTCTGTACCTAAGGGATCTCTAGGCGTAAGAATGTCAGCTAGGACATCCCAAAGGTATGCGCGATTCATAGCAATCTCTTGCAATCTTCATCCTATTCCACTACATGAATATGTGCTGATGCTGCATCACTTCATAGGAGAGATTATCATATCGTTGTCCTTGGGGCCGGTTTGTGGCCCTCCCCCTTTTATTTTGGGGTCTTTAGAGCAGCGGCTGACAGGCAATCTCTGCAATTCTAGGCGGAGTGGGCAAGAGTTGTCTCACAGGTAAGCGGTCGGCCCCCAATGTCAATACTCAACACGAGCAGTGTATTGATCTATCTAGCGCAATTCGTGCAGAATGTGTGGATAGAGAGTTATGACCCGACAATCGAGGACTCGTACCGAAAGCAGGTCGAGGTTGATGTAAGTTCACGCTCCTGCCAAGAGAAATGAAAGTCAAACTGAACTCTGTCACAGGGTCGTCAGTGCATGCTGGAGATGTAAGAAACTTCTTGAGACTTTTCCCATAAACCGAACTTATACGCACCTCAGATTAGATACTGCGGGTACAGAGCAATTCAGTAAGTCAATACCAATGGTTGACCTGTCACGTGTCACATTCAACAACTAACAAATGATAGCTGCGATGAGGTAGGATGGGTCCAAGCCATGGTGATGGTACGAGTCGCTGATATTGATATTGCAGAGAGTTATACATGAAGACCGGCCAGGGATTTTTGCTCGTCTTTTCGATCACAAGTCAAAGCAGTCTAGCCGAACTCTCAGAACTGCGAGACCAGATTATCCGAATCAAGGATGACGAAAATGTTCCCATTGTCATCGTTGGCAACAAGTCAGATTTGGAAGAGGATCGAGTCGTAACGAGATCAAGAGCTTTTGCAGTTTCGCAGAGTTGGGGCAATGCACCGTACTACGAGACTTCGGCCAGGCGGAGAGGTCAGTCAGTCCGGACTATATCACGCAAAGATACTAATGTGCATTAGCAAACGTTGATGAAGTGTTTGTGGATCTGTGTAGGCAAATTATCAGGAAAGATAACACCCCCAGCTCCAGTTGGGAAGATGAACGTCGTAGGAGGCCGAAAGTTGATAAAGTGAGGAAATATCCTCCTCGACACAGATCGCGCGTAGGGAAGAACAAGCATTGCATCATATTATGACACCTTACGAGTCTATGATTGAGGATACCAGCCATGAGATATTGGGCTTTCGTAAAAATGGCGTTCTTAGGGCTTAGATTTGTTCTGGACGATTTCCTTGTTCAAAGATTGGATTGGAACAAAGCTGGTCCTTGGAAAATGGCGTTAGCAACGTACAGGGTGGAAAATAGACATTCTAGATTCGCATCTTTGGGTCATGTCATGGTTGGTACAAGATAGACAAAAGCCAGTGAGCTTCTCTGCCGCAAGCGATAATGAATGTTGTCACCTAGATGGGCTAGTTTTTGAGTGTTCGCATGTGTGTAAGGAGAGAATTTGGGATGTGTCAGAGACTCGCCATATTGAAGGTCCTTTCAGAGACTTAGCATGTCTTCAACAGCTCTTGGTTCCCTGTTGGAGGTTACATAGGTATATTCCGAATAATGGTTTGATGGTGGAGGAGTGAGCAAATGCATAGTGCCCCTTTACAAATATCGGACATCAACTACTATGGTACTTCTATCCAGCAAAAGTACTTACTTTGGTCCCACTGTCTCAACTCTGAATGCTGAATGCAAACATCAACCGGGCATCTCTCGCGTGGCAATTCATTAGTAATCAAATTGGCCTACTAACTTTCGAAAAGAGAGGCCGATTTTGGTGAAGCTCTTGTCATCTCAAGAACGGCGAAAATCATTTAGTGACTTTGAATTGTTCCTTATCTTAGAGTCTTTTAATGTCTCTGTGTCTTTACTATGCCAGCCAAGGGAAGTTCCGTATTCCTGTCGCGACTTTGACACTCTCAAAAGTATTGCCATATTGGTCAATCCCTTGCTGCCCTAAAATAGCCAGCCGCCTTTCTTGAACGGCTCCACCCCCGCCATGGCTGCCGGGCTCAGCAGAGCTCCATAGCCACAAGCCGAGCTACCTACGGCTGCAATCGGCAAGTTACCGCGTCTCAAGGCTTTCCCTTTCCTCCGTAGCTTTTCTCTTCTTCGTTTCTCTTTCTCGTCCTCTAGTTATTCTCCTTCCTCCATCGATCATGTCGTTCCGAGCAGCAAGAACAGCTATGGCTTCTTTACGGTCGCCTACCTCTTTTACACAGCGATTATCTCAAGTCCAGCGTCACTTCAATGCGTCTGCTTCGGCAAAACAAGAGATCCAAGAAGCATATATCCTGAGTGCTGCTAGGACACCTACTGCGAAGGCATGTTAGCCTGTTAACCCGAAGTCTTTTGGATTGAACCAAGCTGATAAGCACAGTTCAATGGATCTTATACCACGGTCTCGGCACCTCACCTCGGCGCCGTAGCCATTAAATCCGCACTCGAGAAATCCAAAGTCCCAGTGTCGAAAATAACAGATGTGTACATGGGCAACGTCCTCCAGGCTTCCGTAGGCCAATCTCCAGCTCGACAAGCCGCTATATTCGCCGGTCTACCAAACACAATCGAAGCTATTACCATAAACAAAGTATGCGCCTCTGGTCTAAAAGCCGTGGTTTTCGCAGCCCAGAATATCCAGCTGGGTCTGGCTGAAGCACAAATTGCTGGAGGGATGGAGAATATGACACGAGTACCATTATACACACCTCGGGCGAGTGGACTACCAGCCTTTGGGAATGTGACCATGGAAGATGGGTTACTGAAAGATGGACTTTGGGATGTGTATAACCAGTTCCATATGGGTGTATGTGCTGAGACGACGGCGAAGAAATATGAGATTACACGAGAGATGCAGGACGATTATTCGAAACAAAGTTACTCTCGGGCACAAGAAGCGTGGAAGAACAACGCTTTCAAGGACGAGATTGCGCCTGTTACTGTCAAAGGCAGGAAAGGAGACACCATCATCGATACTGATGAGGGATATCTTGACATTAAGCTCGACAAAGTTTCCTCGCTAAAGCCCGCTTTCGTGCGAGATGGTACAGGTACCGTAACAGCAGCCAATTCATCGACGCTGAACGACGGAGCCAGCGCTCTTGTGTTGGGTAATGCAGCAATTGCACGGGAATACGGAGCTGGCTCCAGAGTTCTGGCGAGGATCTGCGGATCTGCTGATGCGGCTATTGATCCTGTTGATTTCCCAGTTGCGCCAGCGAAGGCGGTCCCGCTTGCTTTGGAAAGGGCCGGGATCAAGAAAGAGGATGTAGCTATTTGGGAGTTCAATGAGGCTTTCGCGGCGGTGATTAAGGCGAATGAGAAGGTACGCACTACTGATCCCTCCTTGAGAGCCTAACTGCATATTTTAGAGACAATGGCTGACAAATTTTCAGATCCTCGGATTGGAAGGTGCAAAAGTCAATCCGCTTGGGGGAGCCATTTCTCTTGGTCACGCACTTGGTAGCTCCGGATCTCGAATCCTGACTACTCTTCTACATCAGTTGAAAGTTGGCGAGTATGGTGTTGCGGCTATCTGTAATGGAGGTGGTGCCGCCACAGCTATGGTTGTACAGAGGATTGAAAGTGTAGAATAAATGAAAATATGGACATTGTTACCTGCTAAAGAGCAATGATGTCTTGCATTCTGAAAGGAGGCCAAACTGCTGCAGATATGACAAGAAAGAGAAAAGTGTACATGCAGGAGGTAACCTTTTGTGCTTCGAGCATGTTGACAGGTCTAGAATGCATGTTTGAGCCGGAAACGAACTTGGGAGGCAGCATAGCTTTCGCAGGAATGAAGCGATATGTGGATGAAGTGTTTTGATAGTGTTGATCCTATAATACAAGCATATATTGGGTGTAGTTAATACAAATATCAATCATAATGCGACGTAGCATATCTACCCATGACACGCTCCACAGACCAGCACTTGCACTCTTCATGGCTCTGGAAATTCCTCTCAAAGGGAGCCCTCTAGTATTCCAGGTTTCGTTCCCTGAGCACTCCTCAAGGAAAATTGACGCATTATCCCATCGAGGCAATCTCTGGCACTTGCCGTTCCTACAGCTTACTCTTCCCCTCCTCAAAGCCCGTCACCCTCTCGACAACAAGAAATAGCGCTTCTCCTATAGAACACACATAGCCATCCTTATCCAGAACCTCACCTCTTCCCCAAATCTTCCTCCCTTGCATCTTTTCCACCCAAGTCCTTACAACAACAGTTCCAGGCGTCCTAATCGGGCGTTTATAATCCACTTTAAGATACGCCGTCATAGTGCTTTTATCATGAGGCCTCTCATACTCTGCAACGTTTCCAATCAACTCGTCCAAAACTACGGATAAGAGACCACCATGTAAGGTATCCGGATGACCATTAAGTTCTCCAGAAAAAGTGAGCAGTGCAATGCTCTCTCCATATTTCATCGGCACATCCTCCTTTGCCGTCTCAGATCCTACACTCGATAGAGATTCAGAAGCAGGTCTCCACCAGCTCTGCCATGCCGGAATGGTATCTTTTGTTTGTAAAGTAACTGCACAGAATGTGTTGGCCGTCGTTTCGGTTTCTGGTATGCGAGCTGCGGTTGTGTAGGGCTGTAAGGCGGGGTCGGAGACGTATTGTTTCGTCCAAGGTATGTCGTCGAAATGTGTCTTAAGGGAGGGTGGACATGGCTCAAATATGAAGGGGGAGAGGGCGGATGGGGGAGGCGGCAGGCGAGGGGGCATAATTGTGAGTTCCAAGGCATTGGGATCGAGGAGGTCTGGATGTTTGTTGACCTTTGAGTTGGAGAGTTCGCCTATGAGCTCCAATGCCGAGGCGCGGCCGCTACCTCCGGAGTTCTGACCTCCGTAGAAGCTTCAAATTGGGCACTTTACTTATAATGCCGGCTGTTTTAAGGCTGTCCCGCGAGCCGGTCCGGTAGAGCTTCTTTGAAACAAACGACGTAACCGTTCGGCAAGGATAACCTCACATAACGTCTCAATCGTACAACAGCATACAGCCTTACAGCAGAAGACAACGTCTACATTCAGCAAAATACAAGCCGTTTCCCGCCCTCTAAAGCAATATCAAGCGACGGATCACTTTACAACCGACATCTACAGTACAACGGACTGCCCGGAGTTATCTTGAAAGAGAGCCAAGAGGCTGTAAGATACATCTCATCTACACACCATGGATTACGTCGAGCAGAGAATGGCGCAAGGTATGCCTCTATAGATCAATCAATCCAATATCAGCTATTAATACATTTCTCAATAGAAGCTGCCAAACCCATGCCTTCACCAGAAGTGTATGATCTCCCACCCTCCATTCCGTACTTCAACTAAAACTCTACCAGGCAATCACTCTTCACACCCATCAACCTAATCCTCCTCTCTCTCCTCGCCGTCACAATGTACTACCGCTTCAAACCCACACCTCCGATATCCCTCCCCTCAGCCCCTTCACCGGTCGTCTTCCGGACTTTCACCCCACCAACCCTCTTACCTTACAACGGCCTGAAGAACATGCCCGTCTACCTCGCCGTGCGCGGGAAAGTCTTCGACGTAACCCCCGGTAGGAATTTCTATGGTCCCGGCGGTCCGTACGCAAACTTCGCTGGTAGAGATGCGTCAAGGGGATTGGCTTGTGGGAGTTTTGATGAGGATATGTTGACGGAAGATTTGGAAGGCGAGTTGGATGATTTGAAGGGGCTGGGGGAGGATGAGATGGAGGCGTTGAGAGGGTGGGAGGAGAGGTTTGAGGAGAAGTATCTTGTGGTTGGGAGGTTGGTGAAGGTTGGGGATGAGTCGAAGGTTGTAGAGGAGGAGGGGAAGGTCGCCAAGGGCTGAGAAGGGATAAAGTGATAATTGTGGGTTTCTAATTATGATCTGGAAGTTTGTAATGGAATGAAATGAATCTTGGGCTCTTGAAATGCTGCCAAATCTGAGTTGCTAAAACGCGACGTTACTCGGTAAGTCTGAGCTAAGTTGGTGAAGCGGCCAGGAGAGGACGCATTAGTATCTTATACCAATTTTCTACCAAGCAAGCAATCATTGAAAGCATTAGAAGTTGAAATAATGTCCTTATTAGCGCTACATATTTTGAACTGGGTCTCTCCACTACTTACTTTAGTTTACTACCTATGTACTTACTGATGGAGGATTGACGGCACATCACCAAATGGAGCTAGGGATCACAAGAATTCTCTTACCTTGTTCAACATGCCAACTTCAGGTGCGGACATCCAGCGAACCTCGACCTTGAAAGACACGAGCGAAATCTGATAAGATACGAAAGAAAAGGATGAGACAGTCGGCAACAGGAAGATATCCTGCTCGTGAGGGCGGGCTTTCACACTTGGACATGCTCAGACAGCTCACTTCCTCTAAATGTACAGCGAATAAAGACCGTTATACTAGAGGAAATACACTAGCACTTTGAAGGGTTTAGCACTTTCAAAGCTAGGACGAATAGCTTGAGAAAGTATGAGGACTGGTCTTCCGATTCTTGCCGCTTGCGTGAGCTTCTCTTTATTGGCAAAGTACGGCTGAAAATGCTGTAACACTGAGATGATCTTCTGTCTCCCCAGTCGATCGTGTGTTCCTCACTAATCCTAATCGAACTTGAAACTAAAAACACCCGTCATAGAGATCTTGCTTTTGAAGCTGACTCTACACGAATTGCTTCAGTATGAATAGCTGTTGGGCACAAATAGGGGCATAATCGAGCAATTTTGGCGAAGATCATAAGTTTAGAAGTTGAAGAATGTCCTTTGGGATGTTCTCAGGACTGCGAGCGAGTCTCAGAGATTCCACCTTAAGTTGTAGCCTTGAACATCATTTGGTGCCGTATCATGCAAGATTCTGGTGACTTTGGTGGAGAGCAATATGATATGTTGAAAGTTACAAGACTTGCCTTATCGCATGGCAAGCAATTTGCTCGACTGCTTCATTACAATATAAGTATCTCTGGCGGACCGGGAGGGGAGACTGGGGTGTTTGTTTCCGCCGAGTACAATACCCGAGCCCGAGATATACAACACGATGAAGAAAATACCACAAAGACCGAAGACCAAGGAAGCGTCAATTGGGTCCTAGCCAGTGAAGCTGAAATGTTGTTACAATTGTCTCATTCAAGAGGAAAGGTAGGCGCGTTGACTAAATACAAGTAGGAGAAGCAGCCAGCCCCTCTCGCACCACCTGAGTCACCAGTGTGCTGATCATCCCCACATTCACGAAACATTCTATCAAGCCCACCTGCATCCCTGCCCTGCCCTGCCCTGCCCTGGCCCAACATTTGCGTCGATGAGCTGTGGATTGGTGTGGTGTGGATACTACAAGTAGCGCGCTGCTTACTTATAGCCCAGCTGAATCCGGGGTAGCTTGTCGGCCGCTCGTCACACACCTGTAGAGATGTAAAAGGTCAGCCCTCCGAAGTTTTTTTCTCATCATCGTGCAAAGCACTCAGTAAACCATGAAGCGAATGTTGAATTCGAAGCCATCACTGGGCTGAGCATGTAAATACATGCCTTGTGGGGATCAAAGCCGTCGATGTGCAGCCGATCTATGATGATTCCCTGTCGAGGATAAAACCTGTGGACATTGTGCTTGGGCTGGTCAAGAGTCTTCTCGGCTTCAGTCTCTGTGCTCGTGCCATAGGTTTCCCGTCAGTCTACCTGAGATCACGTCACAAGTTAGCTGTCTGCGTGCGAAGACCAATTGTTTGATAGCAGGGTGGAGGAACTTACCTGCAGAGCTTAGTGAGGTCTTGCATCGATAGCAGCGACGAGTGTCGACGCCATCGACGGTGTCCGTACGCCTGAGTGAAAGGTGGTGCGTTGAGTGCCGAACAGTGTTCGAGCGTTGTCAAGTAAAGCCATGCTTGGAACTTATGGCATACAGTGTCCGTCGAATCGAGCTGGTTGCGAGATTCTCAAAGATGAAGATGATGATGATGAAAGGAAGAAGAAGAAGAACGAGGAGAAGGGTGCGAGATCTGCATTATATGGACGTTGCCGCTCATGGGCAGGAACGACTCAACTGAGCATGTACGCAGGCAGGTTCGGTTCAAACGAAAGTTACTCGGTGCATATCAGCGCCTTCCTGTACTAGTCTGAAGATAATGACTGCACCTACACTACCAAATTTTTTGAAGGCACGATACGGCTATCGTTGTCAGAAAAACATGGCTGTTCAAGGCGGTACCTCGCGATTCGAGAATGCCAGAGTCATGAAACTACACCAGAACTTGCCTTAAACCTCAGAGCAAATTTACTGAAGTTCGTTTCGTGACATTCACTCAGACAAAAGCTCAAGGATATGTGTAAAGTCACAAATTCGAACTGGTACTTCCTACCTCCTAACAGGTGCAAGATGATGTTAGCTTCGTTAAGATCAGTTCGACCACTTCTTTTGGCATAGATAGGACGGCCACAGAAGGCAGTTGCAACACATGGTCTCTCGGTCTCTCCTATGGTAATTTGGAATTGCCAGAAAATCCTCGATGGTAAGGTGACTCGAATTGCCGGGTACTTTTTCCTCGCATTTGCTTTTGATGGAACTTGAACGGAGAATACATGTCAATAATTGGGTCTTCTCTACTCGCATCTATCTGATTTCAGAAATTGCAAAGGCGGCACGCACAGAGGCGTGTTGTCAGTCCAATCGGCATGTGTATGAACTCAAATAGCAACACTTGTATGTACGGCTATAGACTGGTGACGAATAGGCACCCTGCGCGCTTTGATATACACAATCACCAGATCGGTAGAGTGGTAACTAGTTGAGTAGGTAACCACCAGCTAGTACCCACTGTTGTATCCTGCGCGGATCTCGAGAAACTGATATCAAGGTCCCCTATACGACTTCGAAATCTTCGACCGTTTTGAGTCCAGCATTCCAGTATGACTACATGATATGCTCTATCAAGACTTCTCGCCAAAGGACGATCTGATAAGGCAAGGTGCATAAGGCTCTTGTGGCAGACTTCCGAATCGCGTCTTCGTCTTTAAAGTGCTAGTAGCAGGTCGTACGATTCTCTGTAATTTGCAGTTCTCTATTGACGAGCTTTCTAGAAGGAACCAAATCGCCACACCCTGAAACTACCTTTATCACAAGGACGTTTGCATCTGCACAGTCTCGCTACTTCTTGAAGATGCGATGCTCCAAGACCCACTTGCAGGTACTTCCGGTATGTTTCGGATTCCTGTCCTTGTAATGCTCGTAACTGCTTGAGCCACGAAGCAGATGGTAGCATTTGGTCGTGATATCTTCTTTGGCATCTTAGAAATATCAGTCTGTGTATTTGCCACATGTTACTGACGATAATCGCTATTCTGCATCGACCCTACGTTTCCCAGCGATGCTACAGTGCCCTGAGAAGGAACAGGGGCCGAACAGCTGAGTGGCATCGTGTGTTGCACCATCGAAGCGTGTACCAGTACTTGTGGATTTCGCGGAATGATCGGAATAGCCGCAGATCACCGACCTTTGCCCTCGCCGATCATTCCTACGACCTGCCGCTATTCAAGAAAAGCAATACCAATTTCCAACGGGCTAGTTGAAACCTCGTTGGATGTGCCAAAGTTTATTGTTTCAGAGTCGTTATTACTGCTGCTGAGACAGGCAAATTGCCGAGCGGTCTAGCTGGCAGTGAGATATATTATTTAGAACGAGAAAAACAGTTAAGGGGGTGAGAAATCAGTAGACCCGACTGCAAATAAGCACAAGAAGAAAAGAAGGTATGTTGACATATGTTCTTGCGACTGAGCGTCGAATCGCTATTTTGCGAATTTGCAAGTTTGAGACCAGAAAGCGACCTCAATGCACGCAGTCTGCCGTACATAGGGGGTTCGCGTATGTCTCGCTCCCCAGAAACCGGATCAAGGAAATAAATCGAGGACTCTGTTTCGACTCCATTGTGCTGTAGCCTGGTGAGAAAAGGGTGTCCCGTCCGCTCTGCCAAACTCAAGCTTCAGATCGATGGATTAGTGGTTGAGTGGGTGACCACCAGCGAATACCTACTGTTGTATGTATTTTTTGTTTTGGTTCTCAATCAATATTCATAATTCTTGGCTGCATGGGGTGGACTAGCATCCTCTGTGGAAACTCTGGGGAAGAGGGAAATCGTGAATTCTGCCTGGGAAAACTGAACGACTTGATCAAAACGAGAAGGGAGCCACGGGCGAGATTTTCTGGAAATATGCTGCAAGCATTAACTTACTCCACGACTTATAAGCCTGAGAATAATCGATGTCAGAAGCTTGCCGACTTAGGTGAAGCTTCCTAAAGAAGTGCTACCTATATTATCTTAAAGATAGATCGTTCGTTATGTGGATGTCTCGCGAGAATTTGTTGACTTTGTTATTCGTTCTGTAACTGTTTTGTGATTTGATTCTCCGGAATGGCGGTGCCCAAGTCAGTCAAAATACCTCGATATCTAGCCAGCTGCTTCCTATGAATTATGCGCCTTCAACTGTTTTCTGTGCAGCTGTTACTTATACTGCTGCAGTGCATCCCATTTTGTCTCAAACAGACTCGTAATCAGACTGTTCCTTGTCGGAAATCAAAATTAAGCTTATTTTTAATACTTCGAATGGAATGACCCCTGTATGTGATTAGTTTTGCTCGCTATCACTTACCCGTTTTGAGCCGTTTTAGGCCCACATTCATCGAAGCTCAAGCCTCGGTCTAAGAAAACGTTTCGGAGCCCATCGACTGCATCAACAACCTTCATAGCTTCGCCTCGTCCACACTCCATACAAAATGTCTGGATTAAGGATACTGGTACCTGTAAAGAGGGTAATTGACTATGCGGTAAGGGTTCAAAGATATTTTATTGGACTTGCGTTTGGAGCAAACCTCTGCAACCCCTCCACAGTTCAAGCTTCATGACATAGTCAATCACCAGCAATACTAACAATACCCAGGTCAAACCCCGCGTCAACAAAGCCCAAACGGCAGTCGAGACTGCGGGCGTCAAACATAGCATGAACCCTTTCGACGAACTTTCAATCGAAGAATCAGTACGCATCCGCGAGAAGAAGACTTATCCCTCCGGCGTCGATGACATCCTCGCCTTCTCCTGCGGTCCCCCTAAGAGTGCCGATATCCTCCGCACAGCTATGGCCATGGGAGCCGATCGCAGTATACACGTGGAAGTAAAGGAAGGAGAGGAACCAGAGCCACTCGGTATTGCGAAAATGCTGAAAGCTGTCGTTGAGAGAGAGAAGATCAATCTTGTTTTCCTCGGTAAGCAGAGTATCGATGATGATGCAGGACAAACGGGACAGATGCTTGCGGGCTTGTTAGGATGGGGACAAGCTACTCAGGCGAGTAAAGTCAGTTTCGATGGTGATGGGAAGGGCGTTACGGTTGAAAAGGAGGTGGATGGTGGCACAGAGACTGTAAGGGGCATACTGCCTATGATCATCACAGCAGATCTGAGGTTGAACGAGCCGAGATATGCGAGTTTGCCAAATATCATGAAGGCGAAGAAGAAGAAGATTGAGAAGATGGCTGTCGGGGATCTGGGAGTGGATGTTGCTAGACGGCTAAAGACTTTGAAGGTCATTGGTATGTTGAATTCTTTTGCTGGATGAGCTCAACTGGCATGTTTCTGAGTAATGCTAACTTATGATCTAGAACCTCCTGCACGAGTGGGTGGTGGCAAGGTGGAAGATGTCGATGGAATGATTGCTAAGCTCAAGGAGTTGGGCGCTATTTAAAGTCATGTAGAAGTGTTAAATTGTAAATATGGACCTATTGAGCTTTGGTGGCTATTTCGGTGATCCATTTCTTTGATCATATAGCCACGGACCCCTGGATCAGGCGTATGCCACATCTGAGGAATTATCATATTCTCTGAAAAAATTCATGGAACGTCTACAATACTGGTGTGGTATGGAACATCTTCGATACTGTTAAATAAGATGACCTGGTTTCCGACGCGGCTTCATACCTAGGTAAGTATCGGATTTGCCACACGAATATTTCCTGTAAATGCTTGTATTTTGTCAGCAACGTAGATATTATAACCAAGTACCAATGTCCAAGGTGGCTTAGGGCCAGGCCTGGCTCTTTATTGTTAGTTCGGTGTGCATCCTTGAAACGCCACCATAGCGTTCTCGTTCCAGTTCAGCGGGGTTGCACCCCTCCAATACAGCAAAACATCTCACGGATTGCGCTTTCACAAACCATACCTTAGTTCGAGACAATAGAAAACACGCAAAGAAATCTGATTCCCTCTCCTATCTCTTTTCTTCTTCTCTTCAATTCGTCGTGTAGAAACAAACAGAGAAGCATAACTCAATACAGGCAGACAGGGTATAGAACGAAAAGATTCTTCACTAGGTACCTTACACACAGCACACGACGAAAGCATGGGTAAACCCCGTATGATAATTCTGATCCGCCATGCGCAATCTGAAGGCAATAGTAAGTAAGGTTGTGTACCTGTGTCCCTATATACCTTTGGAATATTCTGCTTCTGACAACCCTTTGCTACATGACATATACTAACGCCCACCTCAGAGAACCGCGACATTCATCAAACGATCCCCGATCACAGAGTGAAACTTACAACCGATGGCTGGACACAAGCTCAAGAGGCAGGCCGACGTCTTCGGACCCTCCTACGGGCAGACGATACCCTCCATTTCTTCACATCTCCTTACCGCCGGACGCGCGAGACCACCGAAGGTATTCTTTCCACTCTCACATCCGACGGGCCATCGCCCACACCCTTTCCCAGACAGTCCATAAAGGTGTACGAGGAACCACGTTTACGAGAGCAGGATTTTGGAAACTTCCAGCCATGTTCGGCTGAAATGGAGAGGATGTGGCAGGAAAGAGCAGATTATGGACATTTCTTCTACAGAATTCCGAATGGAGAAAGTGCTGCAGATGCATATGATCGTGTCAGTGGTTTCAACGAGAGTCTATGGAGACAATTTGGGGAGGATGACTTTGCTTCTGTTTGCGTTTTAGGTATGCCCCCCTAGTTCATTGCCTGGAGGATTAGCTACTAACTGTCCAGTCACTCACGGCCTTATGAGCAGAGTATTCCTCATGAAATGGTATCACTTCAGTGTGGAATACTTTGAAGATTTACGAAACGTCAACCATTGCGAGTTTCTCATCATGCGCAAGAAAGAGGATTCCGGAAAGTACATTTTGGAGAACAACTTGCGCACTTGGTCGGAACTCAAGCGCGAACGACTTGCAGCTGCGGCCGCAAAGGGGAAAACTTCACCTTTGATAACCGCTACGCCCAGCTCGCCTATATCAGAGAAGGATAAGGAAAAAGAGAAGAAAATTCTCGCGGCAAGTATAGATGGAGCGTCAACAACATCTCTAACCAGTATCCCAGTGAGAAAAAAGTGGGGAGGCTGTCCCAACGGCTGCGACCATGGCAAGCACTATTATAAAAAGGAGAACAGTATGCACGCTATGCAACTCAACGGACGACCCTCACCATCCGCCTCTCCTATAGTCCCCTCAAACGATGCATTTCAGCTCCGTCGCCCGGCAGCCAGACGGTGGCAGAGTTCTAGCGAGGAAGATGAGGATGATCCCAGAGGGGGAGTAGGACCTCCACATCTCGATGTTAAGAAGAGTTTGGACGAAGTAATTTCTAGCCCCGATGGGACGCCGTCTTTCATATCAATGGAGGATAGGATGCGCGGCAACAATTTTTCACCACAGAATAATCGGCTGCTTGCTGCAGCAGTAGGCGAATTAGGCAGCTCGGCAAGTGGAAATACCTCGCAAGCTGGCAGCGATACCGAGTTTTCAGCTGAAGAGGATACAAGGAAACGTCTAGCCAAGGGAAAGAACATTGGTTTCAAAGCAACGGGTGCTGGTCACGGAGCTCCATTAGGTAACGAGAACAAAGGTTTGGTGACTGTGAGCCAGTTGAGGAAGTTGAGGGAAGAAAGTAATCCAGGGAGAGGGGCTCTAGCCGATGCTTTGGGCGATCAAAGTGATGTTGGTAGTGATGCAGGAAGTGAGGCAGAGCCAGAAATCTTGCAGGAATTGACAAAGGAGGAGAAAGTAGACAAGAGTATTCAAGGGAGTGTTTATTGAGTATTTTATAAGCGAGACGAGGACTCGGTGGACTAGCGATGCTAGGTATGCATGATCTGGAATAAGTTTCCAATGCTTATTATTTCGCTCCCCCAAGTACATGGGTCATACTGGGCCTTGGAGGTGGCTTGATATTGATTTGATTAAAACGTGAATACTCATTTACTCTTTACTTGACCAGTAGACTTACTTGTACCATGGGTACTTTTATTGCAGTAGCCTCGGCGTGGCAGCTGGCAGGGATCTAATTTAGGGTCTGCGCCGCCTTGGCGGGGTGATCTTCGCCTACCTAGCCTCTCCCTGTCAGCCTTCCATCATCAGTCGTCCAAACTTTTGCCTCTCCAAAAGTACAACTGCGCCCGATGTCTTGTCTTCGTTACCTCCACCACCACCTGGAAATTGCCCACGATCTTAGCTGATGTGGTTGTGCTGTTGGAACCCAATTGTCTCGGAAGTGGCCTGGTCTCGAGACCTGGTCGGGTTGGAGTTGGATTGAAATGGGAATAGGAATGGTAGTTCAACCACGCCTCCTGAGGCTCGTGCCCATTGTAGTATGCGTGCTCTCTCTCTTCATAGTATCCTCATACCTCTATACTCGCGAAGTAGTAAGGATACCACACATACCAAAGCCGGACTGGTGGACCGCAGCCCCCCGAATCAAGCTGCCCACGCCAGACGAAGATGCGCATCCCATAATCGTGCTCTTAAATCGTGCAGAAGAGACCTTCGATGCCCTCCTCGCGAAACAGACGTTCAATCTGTCTGCAGCTGCGCAAGCCTACCGAACACGACGAGATCGCCCGCCGCCACCTGGCTTCGGGAGGTGGTGGAAATATGCGCAGAAAAATAAAGTGGTTATGGTCGAGGACTTCTGGGACCAGATATACCATGATTTAAATCCATTGTGGGCCCTGGATCCCAAGGAGATGTTGCAGGATGTTAGGGGCCAGGAAAGGCAGATGAAGATAAGGAAGGGGAATGTTACGACGGAAGGAGACCATTTTTGGATGGATATATGGCGGGAAATGGTCCAGACTGTGGGAAAGAATCTTCCGGATATGGATATTGCCATGAATACTATGGATGAGCCGCGCATTTGGGTACCGTGGGAGAAAATGAGCAAATATATGGAAATTGAGGGGAGTGGAAGGAGGTATAGAACGGAAGGGGATTTGGTGGACAAATACACTGGTAAGTTGCAATCACGAGAAAGCGAGATCGAGATAATATTGACCGGTTTTAGATTTCCTCCCACTATCGGAGAACGAGACGGTACCGGAGTACAATTGGAATGGCTCTCGTCCTTACTGGGAACGACTTGCCAGCCCATGTCCACCAGACAGTGAAGCTCGTACATCTCCAGTCCAAACGGACTTCTCGCAACCACCCAACATATCATTAGCGTACACGAAACCACACTTGTACAAAGGCTACGTATCCAATTATACCCTATCGACTTCTTTCTGCCACCAACCAGACCTTCAAGGCTTACATGGATTCTTCATAGAAAGCATCAGCATGTCCTCGACGGACAAGCTCTTTCCAATGTTCGGTAGCAGTAAGCTGTCGACAAATTCCGAGATCCTGATTCCCCCTACTATGTATTACAAGGGGGATGAGCGTTTCACGTCCAAAGAACCTCCCACTCCATGGAAGAAGAAAACAGATACACTCGTCTGGCGTGGTCTCGCTTCCGGAGGCCGTAACAAAGATGACAACTGGAAAGGGTTCCACAGACATAGATTCGTATCTATGCTGAATGGAACACAGGCGATACTCATGCCCGATAATTCGAGCTTCATCGACGTCGCAAAACTACCATTAGAAATTTACAATCTAACCGCCTGGTCAACGCCAGAGCCAGCAGGTATCATCCCAAGAGCTCACGCTATGGGAGCTTGGCTTAATTCATTCACCAATGCCTCTTTTAATGACCTAGCTTGCTTCCCCCGGCAAGAAGCAGTTGACGAGCGTTGGCTTGGCGGTTGCTCATACACCGATTACCTTTTCACACCCACACCATCGATCAATCTATCTGGCCAACACAGACATAAATACTTACCCGACGTGGACGGCAACTCCTTTTCAGGTCGTTACAGGGATTTCCTCAACAGTCTCAGCGTGCCGCTGAAAGCGACATTGTTCAAGGAGTGGCACGACAGCAGGCTTGTAGCTTGGAAACATTTCGTGCCGATCGACAATCGATTTCTGGATATCTACGGTGTCATGGAGTTCTTCCTGGGATCTCCCTCTCAAGATCCAGATGTGGGAATTGGTAAAGCCACTGAAGGCGAAACGAGAGGAATTTCGGAAGGAGGGAAGAGTAAGAAGAGAGAAGGTGGTCGTGATCACATTGCCCAGAAAATCGGAGCGGATGGCCATGAGTGGTCACAGAAGGTCTTGAGGGTCGAGGATATGAGGGTGTATACGTATAGAGTACTGTTGGAGTATGCAAGGGTTATGGATCCGAAGAGGGATATGCTGGGTTGGATTGAGCAGACCGAAGATGAGTTAGAGAAGATGCTTGATAGTGAGGAGGGGTGGTTTGAATGGCTGGTGAGGTAAAGGACATGGAGCTTTGCTTTTGATGTACGGAGTATAGGGGTTGAGCATGACATGGAAAGGGACGGGGTTTCTGGACCTCTGCGACTCAAGCGAGGAGGGGACCTAAGACAGATGTGTAAATTCTGTACAAACAGGTAGACGAGAACACGAGTAATAATATAACGGCTTTAACGAACAGAAACCAGTCAGGGACTCATAAATATCCATCTCAGCTCTCTTCTGATTCGTAAGCTCCTCGTCATGTCAAGGCTTCATTCAACTTCAAGACACAGCACTTGACCATGTATGACTCCCAACCATCCTCTCATGAATTGTTTACCCAACCCAAAATATTCAAAACATCCTAAAACTATTCAAGGAAACACAATGATAGTGCGCCTAACCTTAAAGCCCTCCCTTGAGAACTTAACCCGAACGAAGTTGAACAGAGCGCATCCTACCCTAACAATGCATACCTCTCATACACGTACAGCACTTCCTAGCCAGTTCAACAATTCCCTTATCCATATCTAGGAATGAGACGTATGAATAGGTATGAACGCTGATCTCAAATCCAACCGCGATGATCGCGTGTTTCCATCACTATAGTATCTGGCTTTATAGAGTACTGATCAGTCGAGAGGATTAGTCGATAGATCCAGCATGTTTTCTCTCATGAAGCGCTACAGAAAGATGAGCAGGATAAAAAAAATTCTTCTCTGCTAGATAGCTAACGAACGCTACACGGCGATCGTAGTGCTCTGTACCCTTCCTTCCACTTCAAACCTTCAGACCTCTCGTCCCTTTCGAACGTGATACGCGGTATGGAAATATTCGTTTTAAGATTATGATCTATGCCTGCTTGCTTACCTGGGTTTCAAAGAACGACAAAGATTACATCGAGATCGTTCTTAAGACTTGTGTCCGTGATCACAAGGCGATGCATAGATATTATATTCGTAGAATCTAACATCGATAGATAATGTAATGACTCTTGAGTTAAAGCAGATAGTTAGATTCCTACATCTTTCTGTCTTTATACAAGTCACAAGAATCTTTATCCACGGTTGAGTCGGTTAACTATTAAAAGGGTATGTAAATTTCTGGTCAGAGCATCGAATATCATGACATCAATTCGAGATTGTTCACGGTAACCTTCTTTTCTCCAACGCTGTCTGTGGTGAGAGGGAGAAGGGTATCTGACTTTCAAACAATAGCAATGGCAATAGCAATAGCAATAGCAATATCGTGAAATGACACAAAACAATATATCCACGTCCATAAATCCATTCTTAAACACTAATAAAATGCAAGTAATTTTCTTCCTTCCTAGCTCACAAATTCACAGCAGGATCGATCTCATTTACAACTCTAAGGGGGAAAAAACGCATTATCTGACTTTTACGTAAATAAACAAGTTAATAACCTAAACAAAACAAAAAGGCTAAAGCAATATCACGCCATCTTTTCCTCTCTCCCGTTCACCGTGCTGTCTTCCTCTGATAGATCGGTTTATAAAGTTTAGAATTTCATCCGTCTTCGACCCAGCCCTAGCCTCGACCACTAAGTGAGAGTTCTTTTATGCGGAACCACATGTTAGGGTTGGAAAGGGAGGAGAGAAGCTGGTGTGTGGATATCTCCAGTCACTTCATCCTAATCCGGAAAAGAAAAAATAACAGCGTGCTTCGCTGTGTACTATCCGTGATGTATGTATCTCAAGGGACAAGACACGTATTCTTGCTTCGATGATCTGTCACCGATAAGTGGCATGGCATAATGCTACAGGATATGATGCTGATACATGTTAGGAGCTGTGCTAGATGCGGTCGATGAGAAAAGTAGTTCAGCCGAATTCGCTCGCTCGCTTATTTAGTTAGTGCCATGTTTGTTTATATCGCCCCACTAACCTCACAATAACACAGCTGAATGAAAATTGATAGAAAGTGAGCCATCGAATTGAATATCATCTATAGCACGGGTATCATCTCTCTATTCCCTGCCCAGTAGATAAAGCCTCGTAGAAGAACGCCAAGTGCAAAGTCCAATGCCAAAGTCGAAATCGCAGTGGAAGTCTTGTACAGCAAAGTAAACCTATCCCCTGACTCAGTAGAAATAGCCTCGTAGAACAACGCTGAGTGCAAAGTCCAAGCCAAGATATTGTATAGCGAAGGAAAGAAAAGGATTGAAGGACCATCTTAACGTCTGCGAACATCTCCGCTGGCGCGTCTGCGATCCAATCTCTTTACCACGGAACCGAGTACTGCTTTCAGAATGCCGTCGCCCGTAAGACAGATACCACCATCGCTCGCGCTGATACCACCTGTCCAGGTCACTGTGTCCACGATATCGCGGACGCCACCCTCAACTAACTCGCTCAGTCCATCATCAAGCTCTTCCAACGCCTCCTTCGCACCCTCCTCGTTGCCCACCTGAAAGAACTGTACACCGATCTGAAACGGCGGCGCATCAAGCTTGTCTAACTTCTTCGCCGCAGACAGAAGAACGGACTCAACATCATCACTCGGCACACCATCCGTGAGCACAATAAGATTAAGCGGCTTCAGCTCCCTGCCGGCCGCAATCTCACTCTCCAGTTTCGCCAAATAAGGCTTCAGGATATTATGCACGCGGATTCCCGTCGGCGTTCCACCCTGCGGTCTCACACGCTCGAAGATCTCATGGACAGTAGCGGCGCGTTTGATGCCTCTGTAGCCGCCGGGAGCAACGCCTTCGGATGGTGAGCCCTGGTCGGGGGATTTGTGGTTCATGAAGTAGACGTCGATGCCGTCTTCATCGTGTTTGGTTACAATGGGCGCGATAGTTGCGAGGGCTTGGCCTACTTCTCGCCAGGAGCGGCCGGCCATGGATCCGGAATCGTCGATGAGGAGGGTGGTGTCGAAGGTACTGAGGAAGGAGTAGGGATCTTCGCCGCTACTTGTTGTAGGGGCAGGAGTGGTGGCTTGAGGTGGAAGCTCGGGGCCGAGGTTTAGGTTTGGGTTGAGGTTGTTGAGTGTTGGGCCAGATTGAGCGGTTGGCGAAGGTGTGTAGGCTGGAGGAGGCTCGTTCGAGGGAACTGTGAAGGCATTCATGCCTGGTCGATCTGGGCGTCTTGTTGCTGGAGAGGGGTTGGAGAGTGGATTTGGACTTGGGCTTCTGCGGTCTTGGACGAGAGAATTCCCCATATCGCCTGGACCTCTGGATGTTGGTGTAGTAGGTGTATTGAGATCTGAGTTAGCGCTTCGAGCTGAGCTTGTGGATCTCTGCGATACGTTGCTGGATTTGCGACCGAGTTTGCGGATGGATCCGAAGAGGGAGCGACTTGGCTCAGGTTGGAGACCCCATGCTGAACCTGTGGGCATGATGACGGGTGCGCGATGTGACATGTGTTGTGAATGGGATATGATGATGTTTGTCACGAGTTGTCTAGTGTGATTGTTGTGAGCGTAGGTACGTATGATTTTGTAAGAGTCTGAAATTGATGAGCAAGGTGAGCTCTTATATTGGACGGCTTTAGGACCTGATCAGCTGTTCCAGTCTCAAATGCCCCAATGACTGGGTGTCAAAGATTTCTGTCTGTGTATCTGCCGTTGGGCTAGTACCAATATACGCCACGACTTGTCTGATGTGTATCCTGTGTTCAGCGATTTCTTTGACGAACGGTGCAAGAGCCTTTGAGTAAAGAGATGTTGGCATTCCGAGGTGGAAAGGGTACGGTTAGATTGGCCGCTTAGCGACCCCTCGTGGCTGCGCAAACTGCGCATACTTACTGCGCCCCAAATACGGCTTGTGCTGCCACGCACGGAACCAGGCACAGTTTGCCTACTGTCTCAAGACAGTGGTCAAATGCTGTGTGAGTGTGCCTGGAAAAAGTGCCTCGAGTCCGGCGGCTCTTGAATCACTCAGCCTACCTACTCTTCGTAATAGGGTTTATTGACTTACTGTTGGCGAGCTGCAAATCTTGGAGTATGAAAGTACGGAGGGTTTCATATGCCAGCGTCACCATGAGTTGAAAGCTAAGAGGTGACTGACAGGTGTGATGATGGGAGCGCTCATGTAGCAAGAGTGATAGTGATAGTGACGTGAAAGTGGAGGTCGATACGGGCATTCCTTTAAATCAGAACCTATCGGCCGACGTGATGCAATGTACAACTCACACGAAGAAGCAACACACGTGGACTGATCTTCGTGGACTACCAACAGTTTCACGATATGTGCCGTATCTGGATGATGTTGATAGCATCTGTGGGCAATGTCCAAAAGCCTTGCATTAATTGATTATATATCCCACATTTCCCTCGCTATGTTAATCCTAACGCCTTTTTCCATCCACGTTTAGCAAGTCTGGTACCAGTTGTCCAGATTCATGTTCTTCAATAAAGTCGAGAAACCAGTGTCGGTCGATTTGTCGCAGAAAGTTCTGTTGTCGTTGGAGCTGATACTTGGAGCTGACTTTGGATACTCGATGTGGAAGACGGGTTTGTTGGCTTCGATGAATGGTGTGAAAGAATCGCACTCCTGGTACTGCAAACACTGCTCGTTGACCTGCCATTGCATAATCGGGAGAGTCGAGTTGACAATCCCACCAGCGTTCTTGAGTCCGATAGACATGTTGCGGCTATGAGCTTCGATGGCCATAAAGGTCATGAAGTCCACGGATTGCTGCTTTGTGAGGTCGAAGCCAGTGTCATTGTCATATCCATCCACGTTGTCCGGGTCCACACCATCGCAGCCTTTATCCTTCGCCATCTGAATCCGCGAAGTCATGATCTTGCGAACATTTGGCGAGCTGACATTGAGCCACCACTCTCCTGGCCAACCATCTAGCCCCTTGCCATAGTCCTCCTTCTTGAAATCCTTAGCGTCGGGTCGGAAATCCTCGTAACTTCCAGCAGAGAAGTAGCAGATGACCTTGCGGCCTTGGGAGTGTAATTTGTCCATGGTAGATTTAGGGTTGGTAAAAAGATCGATATCGTAGACCGCAACGTCGGGTGTGAAATCGGTGAGAGCGTACTGGAGTACGATCTGCCATGAAGTCGAGGCCTCAGGTCGCCAGAAGGTACCTTCGGTGGCGTTGGTGTTGTTAACTGGTGGTGGTTGAGGACTATCATCTCCTCCTCCTGAACCTCCGCCACGCGTCAGTCCCACACCGAGACCAACTCCGAGAGAGATGGCAAGTATGAGGATGATGGAGGCCAGGATAATCCAAAAGCGCTTCCCGAAACGGGTTCTCTGCGGGATCGCCATCTCTTCTTGCTCGGGTTGCTCAGTTTTGAGCTCTTGATGTTTCTTGAACCAGGGAAGGGAAGGCATGATGAATCAAACGAGGGTGTTGTTCAGCTTCAATACCGGTATGTCAGCTCTTTCTTTCTTTGATGGGGAAGGGAATAAAGAAAAGCTGGGCGAGGCGGCATATACGAGGGAGGGAACGGCTCTGATATAAGAACGGACGGGAATGAAACGAAGCGAACGAAACGAGACACGGGCTGGGGCTGATGAGTATCACTCACTCACTCACTCACGCACTCACTCATACGAAGGTAGGTAGGAGAGAGCACATGAAGTACAGTACGATTAAGTGCCGCAAAACCAAAAGCCAAAAAGCCAAAGAGCCCAAAAGCCAAAGAGCGCATAATCTGTGCGGCTCCAGACTTATCGACTCAGCACCGACAGAACTCAGCAGATCAGGAACCAAGCGGGACTCCGGGGGACGGAAATAGTCTCTCACCCTCACCTCAGCCTTTTCCCAGGGGATTTGATTTGATAGGGGTGTATGGGTGGTGCCTCAAACGAAGCCAGCGCTACGGCACCCAAGTAAGGTAGGTAAGGTAGGTAGGTAGGTGAAGGTCAGCAATACGACGGAAATGAGCGATAGGCTCGATAGGGTACCCAGGCATGCAGCTAAAGGAGAAATGAAACCTAAATTCGATATTAATACCTACCTACCTACCTACCTACCTATTCTACCCGTGTGCACAGGGCTGGCTATACGGCATTAAGGTAGCAGTAGTAGACACCGTACTCCGCGCCCTACTGGTAGTCAATTCACGAAGTTACCTAGATACTTGTAGATTTGTCAACTTTGTCTCCGATGTACTGTATGCAGCAAGATCTACGAGCTAGTGGTTGGTGTCTTTGGAACTTCAGAAGGCATGAAGTTGAGACAGAGTTTATATGAAAGAACTAAGAGTCGAGATCTACAGCCGGGGCAATACTTGGTACATTATATCCGTACATCACAAGACTGAGTATAATTCGACACATCTAGCTAGATTCACGTGTGGCTCGGGGAGCAATCACTTGTCAATATCACAAGAAGGAGGATGAAGGAGCATGAGAATCTCGCCTGCTTGGTCGCACAGGTAGGCACTCGAGTAAGACTGACTGACTTGTATTTGTTATATGGATGGGGCCGGGACCCCTCGAACTCGAACGAGGTTTCAATTAATGAAATCTCATGAGACCAATCAAAATGGCACATTAAATGGAAAGTACCTAATTAATCTTCCGTGCCTTCCGCGTTCCAGTCAACCATGGCAGCATGTCCGAGCCATGCTGTCCGTCCCCAGTCGTGCTGAAAGAGAGAAAAAAGAAAGAAAGTACACAGCCCTGCCCTGCCCTGCCCTGCCTGCCCTGCCCTGCCCTCAAATTCGTCACTCCGGTCCCGACCTTCAAGTGCAAATGCAAATGCGGGGCAGATCAGACGCAGGAGGAGGATGGAGATGGAGTTGGAGATGGAGAAGCATACGACGGAGACGGAGACTTTCCAGGCCAGGCCAGTCCAGAGCAGGGCACAGCAAAGTCTATATCTATCAGCAGAACAAGGCAGCAGATGGGCAAGGATGCGCCCAAGACGAAAGATACCATAACATCACCCATTTTCATATCCCCGTTGTCTACCTGTTCTCTCTTTCACCCGAAAAACCTACACACACGACAATATCAACATCACCCTAGGTACGCATGCATGCATGCATGCATGCACGCAACCCCGTCCCATTCACAGCCCGGCATCATTCCAAAACACAGTCATCATTGCATGTAATCAGTCACCACGGCGCGCCTGAACTTTCTGTCAGCTCCAGGAGCAAGCACTTCGCAGAAGAGGAGGAGCCGCTTTTCAGCTTCCACGGTGCAAGTTGCCGGCACTGCAACAATCACCACGACCATGGAAAACAATCGCGCGATGCGGCGGAAGGATACTACGAAGGGTGCGCCTTTACGCATTCTATCTCTAGGTAAGGGAGAGCTCATTGAAAATTCCGGAGTCCGAGTACTGATTTGCCCCAGATGGAGGTGGTGTGCGGGGTTACTCGATGCTCATTATCATCCAAGAGCTTATGCACCGAACATATGTCGAAACTGAAGGCAAAGCGCCTCGGCGAGATCAGATCCCTAAACCAGCAGACCATTTCGACCTCATCATCGGCACTGGGACGGGAGGCTTGATCGCGATCATGCTCGGAAGGCTGCGCCTGGATCTGGAGACGTGCAAGGAAGTGTATGTGCAGATGACGCGGAAGGTCTTCGAGACGGATAAAACAATCGCAGGGATACCGTATCGGTCGACTCTTTTCAAAGCTTCGAAGTTGGAAGAAGCTATCAAGCAGTGCGTTAGGGAACATACGATACTGGAACGTGAGGGTAATAATGGGGAGGAGCCCGAAGGACTTGGCAATTTGAGTGGACCAATGAGTCCTCTCAGCACGAAGAATAATCCTCGGAGACATGCAAGTAATGCGAGTGTCGCAAGCTTCAGTGCGAGGAGTCCTTCGAGCTACACAAGTAGGCCTATGATGGGCTTGAGATACGGCAATGCAAATGCCTCTCTTTATGATACTCGAGAGAACAGGACCAAGACGTCAGTAGTTTTCTGCTAGCCCTATTTCCAAACAAGCTGACAAAGAGTAGTGCCGTTACTGCTATTTATCAAGGCACTCCAAAAGGTGGTCTCCCAGCGATCTTGAGATCCTACGATTCCCGCAAAGAACCCTCTCCCGAATTCGACTGTTCAATCTGGCAAGCAGGAAGAGCTACTTGCGCAACCGGTCTAGCTTTCAAGCCGATTCAAGTAGGCCAATCAGTTTTCATCGACGAAGGAGCAGGCCAATATAATCCTTGTCCATTTGCTCTCGACGAAGCATGCGTAAACGAATGGCCAGGTCGAGACATAGGATTAGTCGTTAGCATTGGAACAGGAAAACGACCCTCTGGAAGCGACAACAATTCACATCTGTGGTACGAAGGATTTATGGGCGAATTCGCCGAAGCTAGAAGGAGATTAATTTCGAAGATTGAAGGCTGTGAGGAGACGCATCAATACATGGTCCGTGAAGGCCTCGCTAAACGCCAAGTCAACATTGAGAATTACTATCGCTTCAACGTCGAGATGGGTGTAGGAGAGTTTGGCATGAATGAATGGAATCGTCTAGCGGATATCAGTACCGGGACTCGACGATACTTGGGGAGAAGCGACGTCCAAAAAATGAGTGTCGAAGCTGCCGCAAAGCTCGCTAAGATTCTCCGCGCAAAAGCACGTTTCGATAATGAAAAGACAGGTGGTGGTCCCAGTTTGATGAGCTATCAAGACATGCCTCTCGCCGATGTCCCAGAAGCATATCCCAACGCCGTTGAATTACCAGGGGACATTCCTGTCCTACCAGCTCGCAGTCCACCACCTCGCCCATCTTACGAGTCCGGCCACCACGATAACTTAGAAGTACCAGGATACAACGAAACGCCCTCCCCACGCTCCTCGGCCGAGAAACAAGCTAAATTCTCCCAGCCACAACCCAATTCTTCTGCCAGCATTCCACCAATCCAAGACCCGAATCAAGACCGACTAGTGTTCCACGCTCCAACACCAAGTGAATATCGCACCGCTGGCGGAGCAGATAAGATCGCCATCACAAGTATGGACGAGCAGCCTCATCCTCCGCCGGTAGCGAAGAAACAGCCTATGAGAGCAGAACCGCCGCCTTTGCCGCCGAAGACACCAATTCAGGTTCCGAATGGGAATGGGTTGGGCAGAGGGAGGCCGAGAGTGCCACTGCCGTATCCGGAGGATGATAGACCGCCGCCGGTAGTGAACATGGCGAGGAAACCGGAATACAAAGGGAGATGAGGGGTGGTAGATTTTAACAGAAAGTGTATAGATCTAGGAGGTTTGGATTGAAGGACTTGGAATGTGGCGTTGCGCATACTGGATTAGATCTGGATTTGATGGGATGGAAGTGGAGATTTTCGGCGTTGGGTGCGGGTATACCACTTCCGTTTAGCCCTTTTATTCATTCATGTTCTTTGCCAGCCATTGCTAGCAGTATTCTAGTTTTGCTAGAGGGGAGCAAGGGAGGGGTGATGGATGAGATAGATAGCAGATGATATAGCAGGACGAGACAATGCAAGCAAGATAGGATAAGATATCACTGTACCACTCACTATAGTGCCACACAGCATTTTGAAGAAAGGACGAATGAATCTATGCGAATATCATGTTTTGGATTGGAGACTCACTCATCTCCTAGGTCAGTGCAGAGAGAAGGTTTGGATCCTAAAGGAAAGAGAGGTCCTCGCTTGATTTGTGAGTATGTAGTATGTAGTATGTAGAATGTAGTAAATAATAAACGATATAAGAAAAATGAGGTAGGCAGGTGCCCATGTTGTCGACGCAAATGTGATTGAATACCCTGTTACATCTCGCGCACTTGACTAGTGATAATATACAAATATTTTCACGGCTGATCTCTCAAGACGTGCCATGATCCACATGGCCACCTCTTCTGTATTCCAGTACTGTTGTTCCCGATTTCATGACAGCACCTCTCTTCTAGTTTCCAGACCAATAATTTAAATGGTTCTTCCGGGTATCATGTTTTCGATCTTCCCCAAATTTCTGATATGCCCACCACCGCGTCATTCTTGCCTTCCCCTTACGCCGACCTGAGATCCCTTTTTTCGGTATGAATTCCCTTCCGTAAATCAGAACTTCATGATTTTCTTTCGTGACTTTTTCCTTTTGACTTTTAGTGCCCTCTCACGAATTCCCGATACTCCAAAGCTCTACCCCCAAAATACCAAACTTCTCCCCTTCCTCACTCAACGGCTCATTCCCAAACGTCAAAGAATGACTGCTGATTCCCTTCTCAAATGTGTCGTCGAGCCAAAGTCCGTAATGTCCATCTCCACCGCCAACACTCAAGAACCCTGTTTCGCATAACATCATATAGTCGTTGATTCCCGAATATGGGAAGGCTTTAAAGCGGATGCGTTCGGGTGTTGACACGCCGGAGGGGAAATGTGGATTGGAGGGTGAGAGGAGAGAGTATGTTGAATGGGCGGGAGAGGACGGGTTGCGGTTTTGATTTTGAGAAGGAAACGTTGGAGAGAGGAGATTTGGAGGTGGTGATTGTGCAGAGCCAACTGTTGTGCTGCGAACGGCATGAGTGGTGTCTGCTGATGGTGGAGGAGGAAGATTCGTCGGCATTGAGTTAGCACTTAGTATCGAGGCGCGCCAGAGGAAACATTCGCCTGTGCCGAAGTAATGCGGTGCTGGATGTGGTGCTTCAGTGAGATAGGCGCCGAAGAGCTGTAGCGTTCAAATCGGTTAGCATGAGCCTTTTCAAGTACTGGTCCCCGAATTATCTGGCAAGCAATAGCTTTGTCCTTCAGAGGAGTTGTCCTAATAGACAAGGGGGATTGATTCATACCCCGCCCTCCCTATCCTTAACTACCAACACGAACCCATTCCGTAACCCTCGTAATTCGTCGCATTTCTTGTAAAGCGTTCCAAGACTAACCCCGTCTTCCTCAAGGCTGTATACCAGATTCCACTCCTCGCATAACTGTAACCTTGGTGGAACAAGTAATCGGATCTCTTCCGCTAACGCTCTGCTCAGCATTTTCGCGGATTCGGGCGTACTTGAATCGTAGCCTTGGAGATTGACTGGGTAAAGAGGGGGCGGTTGGAAGGGAGAGGCTGTTCGATAGGGAGTCGTGTATACGCTGTCCATGCTGTTTATAGAGTGGGAATATGTTGTGCCGTACGTAGGAGAGTGTATTTGAGATGCATTCTGTTTCGAAGGCTCTGTCGAAAACCGACGTAGGAGACCCGTCACGGCGTGAGATACTGTAGAAGGCATAGAAGGCATAGAGGGCATAGAGGGCATTGCCCAAGAACCAGAAGCTGATAAGGAGGGAGGTCTGGATGATGTATTTTCCTTGTAGTTCCGTTCCATCTTCGCGATAGAATTGGAAGTTCTATTCATTCGCTTGTGAGGGTAAGATTAAGTGTAAGGAAAGGCGTTCTTTTATGTTATTTGAGTATGTCCTGAGTGTGATGATGAAGTTGGAATGTTGCGCCAGTAGCATGTTTCCGCCTTGTGCCAAGCGGTTAAACTATAAGTAAGCCGGCATGATTGGCTGACGATAGTGGCATGTGAAACAGGGGAGACGAGGCTACCACTGTCACGGCAATTAATTTTCCTATTAGAGCTTGATTCCAATCTATTTAACTAAATGGAAGATTCTGGCCATGAGGCACAATTCTTTGAGGGAGCTTAAGATCTATCTAGCTCTATCTGTTTCTATAATTATTCAAGGGATCGATCCAGTCGATGCTTTTTAGAATCATCTGCCCCATACTCCAATACAAATTGCTTGCTCTGAACTTATCATTCCAAACTGATTCCTCAAACGACGTATCCAATTTGTGCCGCACAACAGACCAAAAAGTACTCAGGTATCATCCTTAATCATCTAGACCGATGTGAACGCCCTTTTCCGAAGCCGGAATAACTTCATCCTCCTTCTCTCCCCCTAAATTTGGCAATTCCCTGATTGAGTCACCAATAATAAGCAGAGATTGCTTGATCTGTTCCTCGCTGATGACCAGAGGTGGCGCAAAACGAATGATGTTCTCGTGTGTAGGTTTTGCCTGTGAGAGATTAGTTTTGTTTCCTGCAAAATCGTCCGTGAGCCTACCAATAGTCCCTTGCTCTTCATAAGCATGCACAGATCCCAGGCAGAATGGCCACCAGTCTTCGATTCGTCGATGACAATTGCATTCAATAGACCCTTTCCTCGTACAGTTTGAATCATAGGAGACTTGAAGTCCTCAAGTCCTTGACGAAGAATCTTGCCGAGCGCTTCAGCACGGGCAGTCAAGTTCTCCTCCTCCATAATCTCAAGAGCACGAATGGATACAGCACATCCCAAAGGATTACCTCCATATGTGGAACCATGAGTACCAGGCTCAACAACAAGCATGATCTCCTTGGAGCCGAGAACACATGATACGGGATACATTCCACCAGAAATGGCTTTGCCGAGTGTAACCATGTCAGGTTTGATGTTTGACCACTGAGAGCACAACATGCGCCCTGTACGACCAATACCTGTTTGAATTTCGTCACAGATCAAAAGAACGTTGTGCTTCTTGCAAAGCTCGTGAACTTTGGTCAGATAATCGTCTGCTGGAACCACAACACCAGCTTCACCCTGAATTGGCTCAACAATGAAAGCAGCGGTTTCCTTTCCATGTGCTTCCAGTACCGCTCTAATGTCCTCAACATTGTCATACCTAATTGCCTTGTTAGTGACGGGACACGTTGCGCCGATTCCTGGGACGTATGGGCCGTAGTTATCGCGGGATTCTGGATCGGTAGACAGAGTGATGGCAGTCATCTGTAATTCGGTTAGCAGGGACCGAGTATACACGATGCGACAGTCTTACTGTTCGCCCATGAAAGTTCTCTGCAGCACCGAAGACCAAAGCCTTCCCTTGTGGAACGCCCTTGACCTTGTATGCCCACTTTCTGGCGATCTTGATGGCAGTCTCTACTGCTTCTGCGCCAGTGTTCATAGGTAGAACCATATCGTATCCAAAGACATCCTTAACTTTCTCAGCCCACTTCGGGAAGACATCGTTGTGGAACGCCCGGGAGGACAAGGTCAAACGTCCTGCTTGTTCGCACAAAGCCTTGACTAGTTCCGGGTGACAATGCCCTTGGTTGACCGCACTGTATGCCGAGAGGAAGTCAATATATTGCTTTCCCTCAGGATCCCAGACATTGCAACCCTCTGCGCGCGCGAAGACTATAGGTAGAGGATGGTAATTGTGTGCTGCGTATTTGTGTTCTGCTTCAATTGCCCCTGCGCTTGAAGTGGAATGGTATTGCGAGTCTGCGAGGGCTGAAACAGGTTGGAAAGTAGAAGCAGTGGGCTTGAGGGTACTGCCATTGGTGTCAATGATTCCGTCTGCGTGAGGTGCCATGTTTGCTGGTTGTATGGGGAATTGGTAGAGTGGTAAAGTTGATATTTTTGTCCCGGAGGAAGTAGTCCATACATATAGGTATATATAGTAGGATGTTTCTGTGTGTCAAGACAGAAGACGAGGGGGTGGAGGGGCGGCGCGGGGAGAGACCTGGAAACCCCAAAATAAAAGTGGAAGCCAGTCCAGCCAGCCTGGGATCTAGGCCAACAGATCGCAGTACATTACCACGCGACTCCAACATTGTCACTGGGGCGCGGGAAGTAACCCGAATAGGATGGACTTAGGGCAGAAAGTGTGATGAGGATCAGGATTGCTGATGCCAAAGGAAGGATTGACAAATAGATTGCCTTTATGACTGGATACTGTAGTAGTCATGAAGACGGTTTGGCGGTGCTTCCAGGTTCAGGTTCTTTGAAGAAGACTCGTGAGTTCCGCGAGTCGAAGACAAAGAACGATCCTCGCTTAGCGTCGGCTGGATAATTCTAAAGAAAGTCGTATTCATACAACCACCTGCAAGCAAACAAGCACTCTATTGTACCTCAACCTCGGCACTGCAACATGATACTGCGGTCCCGGTGTTTCCTTGTAAACGAACGATAGGAAATATGATCAATGACGATGGAACAGTAGCAGGTCAGACAAGCCTTATCCCTATCCCAATGAACCCCCTGCCGTGCCTGATTCTGACGTATGTATATCTTCAGTTCCCTCCTGGTCTAGCATATCATCAGAATTCCTACGAGCAGAGTTAGCACGACGAGATGAGGATCCACCCAAGCCACAATGCGGATCTGGGGTCAAGGGAACTTACAATACATCGGCGCATGTGTTTGCGCTGATGTTGATTTTGACCCTGAGCACATTAGGTTTGTGCTCCTCAGGCGACTGATGCCTAGGGGTTGTGCTGACTGAATGGACAGCATGCGGATTTCCTCTAGTATCTCGTCGGGCATCCAAGGAGAGCACGGGGCCGAATAGATTTATCTTCATATCACAACATTTTGGAACTGGTGTGCTCATTGCTACCGCATTTGTACATCTGCTTCCGACCGCATTCATCTCACTCACTGATCCGTGTCTACCGGCATTCTTCAATGAGGGCTACAATGCATTAGCAGGACTAGTTGCCATGTTCTCTGCATTGATAGTTGTGGGATTGGAAATGTTCTTAACGATCAGGGGCGCTGGGCATTCACATTCGCATGGAGGTTCTTGGGATGCGGTTTCAGTAGGGGAGGACGGTCATAGCCATTCAAAGATCAGTGGATCCAAGGGAGCACCAAAAGCCAAAGCGAACGGACGATTAGGAAAGCTGGGATTGAATCATAGGCCAAGGGACATTGCACTGGAAGATTTGGATGCATCTGAAGGACTTGTGGCAGGTGTTTCTCCGCTGCCGGTCTCGACACCATTACCTGCGAATCAGCCCACTAAGTACCATGACGGAGATGACGATGACAACGACTCCGATCTAGATCTTGACGAGCTAGATCCCACAGCAGAGGCATTCTCGCGTTCTCAAACAGAGATAGAGGCACCACATCCAGGAGGTCAATCCACGCTAACCGCCGAAGATCAAAAGAAAAGACAGATCCTCCAATGCCTCATGCTCGAAGCCGGAATCCTCTTCCATAGCATATTCATCGGCATGGCAGTCTCAGTAGCCACAGGCCCACCATTCGTGGTATTCCTAGTCGCAATCGCTTTCCATCAATCATTCGAAGGAGTAGCTCTAGGATCTCGAATCGCAGCTATAGACTTTCCCAAACATTCACCCAGACCATGGCTTATGGTTCTCGCATATGGAACTACTACACCTATAGGACAGGCCATCGGACTTGTGGTACATAATCTGTATGATCCCCATAGTGCGGCTGGATTGCTGATGGTTGGGTTCATGAATGCGATTTCGAGTGGGTTGTTGTTGTTTGCCGGCCTGGTGCAGTTGCTCGCCGAGGATTTCCTGAGTGATAAGAGTTATGGGATCCTGAAGGGGAGGAGGAGGTGGGAGGCTTTTAGTGCTGTTATTGCTGGTGCTACTTTGATGGCACTGGTGGGAGCTTGGGCATAAGCTCGTTTGTACGAAAGAACTGAAATGGGTAACGAGCTAAGCCGGTGCAATTCTCTGTTCATGATAGGGGCGTCTGGACATTTGGGTAGATCGTAGAAGTAGACTTTTGTCTACTTGTATATACATAGTAATGTAGAAGTGTATCAAGGTTTTCCTTACCGAGCTAAAAGAACCAAACTCTGTAGTTCGTAGTGAGGCGTCTGGCTACTCCCCCACAAAGAAATTTCTGTGATATACCCACAGATACCATGCAAATCCTCGAACGCATTAATTTTTGATTTCGACCCCCAGTGAAAACGTACACAGTTCACCCTACCTGGGACCACTCGCGAAATTTTCAATGAACTTCGCCAGCTTCTCTGCTCCCTCGGCAGATATAGAGTTGTAGTTGCTAGCACGGATACCCCCCACGCTTCTATGTCCCTTCAGCCCCGTAAGACCTTGTTCCGTAGCAGCTTTCAAGAACGTTTTCTCGGAATCCTCGACACCGCTTGTGAGCTAAGCGAATATCAGTACCTATCTATTGGACATGACGATAGCGAAGAAAAGGAGACGATTGAGATTGGAAGTGGAAGTGGAAGTACGTACATGTGTTACTCTGAAACATATATTCATTCTTGATCGCGCACTTTGGCTTGGGACTATTTGGTACGACTCGCCGAATTTCTCTAGAGCTGTGTAGATAGCTTCGGCTTTTGCGTTTGCGAGCTTTTCTTGGTCGTCGACTTTGTTGGGGAAGTTGGCTAGGGAGTTTTTGAGGACTTGGCCGGCGATATATACACTACCGGATGTAATTAGTATAGAGTTCTTGTACTTTTGTTTCATAAAAGGAGGTATCACTCACTCGAATATGCTCAAGGTATTGTACAAACTGTTATTCTTCGCAATCGTCGCGTAGTCTAGGATGATCGGACCGATAGGCAGGCCGAGTTTTCGGAGGAGCGTTGGAGGAGGAGTAGCGATTGCTGGAGGGAGGAGATTCTTCTTGATGATAACGACTGTGATGCCTGTGCTTCCTAGATTCTTCTGTGCGCCAAAGAAGATGACGGAGAAATTCTTGATCGGTATCCTCCTCGACAGAATATTCGAGGACATATCCGCCACGACAATGGGACCTTCCTCATTGCTATTTTGCTCTAAAACCTTGGGAAACCCAGGAAATTCTACACCATCCACCGTTTCGTTATCGCAGTAGTATACCATAGCAGGATTCTTGGAGAGTTTCCACGTCGATTCCTCGGGTATCTTGCCGAACTTCCCATCGTTGACTTTCCGCGCATCAGCAGCCACATTGACGTATTCTTCTCCAATCAATCTCGCGGCCTCCTGACTAGCCTTCAAAGACCATGATCCCGTAACCAGATAATCAATCTTGAGCTCTTCCTGCACAGCTTTCTCCAATTCCTTCAAGATAACATCTTCGGGAATGTTCTTTCCCTCTTTGATCCCCAAGTCATTCAGGATCTTCTGTTTCCTCCTCTCGATCCATATCCCAACCAAGTTGTATACTGTCGCGGAGAACTGCCCGCTGCCACCACCTTGCATGAATAGGATCTCATAGTCATCTGGAATGTCGAGGAAGGAGGCAAGGTCGGCTTTCGCTTCGTTGAGGATTGTGGTGGCTGTTTCTGAGCGATGTGAGATCTCTGCTAGACCCAGACCTGTGTTGTTGAAATTGACGAGTGCCTCTGCGGCTTTTGCCAGGACGTTTGTTGGAAGGAGAGCTGGACCAGCTCCGAAGTATGTTATGTCTTCTCGAGAAGGCATTTTGCTGGATTTCCTTCTCCCTGTCTGCTATTCCGCTCTTGTTAAGATAGGATTGTGCCGTATTCGACGATCGAGGCTCGAAATTCAAGAATCTAATTAATTCTTCTGTTATTTATAAGTAAATCTCGTTGTGACTCAATAAGTAATTCGTTGTGAGTCAATAAGTACATCGACCATCATGATAAAATAGCGGAGTGATTTCGGCAACCCGTAATCGGAGTGCGAAGTCATCTCACCGCTGGTATCTTTGGTTAAACTTCAATTCTGCCTCCCGGTAGGAATGACGGCTTGGCTTCCGCTGCAATGCCCGTTCCCAGTGCTTCGGTTTCTACCCCGCCAACGAAATTCAAATCGTTCGGTTACGTACCGTACCTACTTTATTCGAGCTCCGCATAACACCAAATGATTAAGACGCTGAAATTGATCCATTGTGATGCTATTTCATCGAAGAGTCAACCTAATCCGCTTTGCAAAATTCTAGCACTTTCAAGTAAGCAGCGACACAATTAGATCCCGAATACAAGACTGCCAATGACCCTTGTAGAACCAAAAGTAACGACTCTAAAGACGTAGCATTATGACTGTTCTTATATCAAGAACATCACTTCATGGATACTGCTTAGAATCTCGATGCTTCACAGTGAACAAAAACTTCGTTCTGAACTGCCAGAGTTTCTAGTTGCATCGACATTAGGCACATTCATGCCTGGCAAAGAGAAAAGTGGTAATCGTAATTTCAAATCGCAAAGCGATATTCAGGTCATGGATACGGGTGAACGCAACACAAGAAATATCTAAGTAATCCCGACTTAAATATTCAATTTTACTGTCGAATTAGACAAACTTGGCAGTCATATTCTGATAAGTTGAGAATATAAGTATCCCACGATGTTGACCGTAGTGATGTATCAAATTCATATAACTAGTTTACTAACATAAAATTCCTTAGACGACGAGTACTCAGGTTGACGACAAAATCTAAAGTGCTTGCTTTACCGGGGGAAACTGGCAATCCTCGACAATCGGGGTCCAGATGTCAGAACATACGAAGTAGTACCGTTAGTCTAGCGCCAACGGCAACTGTTTATGGGTCTTTTATACCCTGTAAAAACTTATCTATCATCGTTACTTGCTATCGTCGATATCGGTCAACTGTTCTCTGTAGATTTCAGTCTGTCATTTTACTTAATGTGCATGTAATACTGAGTTTTTCTACATAGAACTCTATCTATCATGTTACTTTATAACAGTCAGTCATGTCACCGCCATAGCTTCTGTCAAAACCTTAATTCTGCCTCCCGCAGCTTGGGTTACGCTTAAGCTCCAGGCAGCGTGCTTTCGCCATCTACCCCGCCATCAACTTCTAGAATCCTGCCGTTTTAGAATCGCGCATACTAATGCACGAATGCTCAAGAGATCGGGTTTCATCTGTTGCGATACAGAAAGATCGACACAGCTCACAAAATTCATACCTGCGATATCCTAAATCTTTCGGGCAAACAAACACCAGCTACTAACACCCTGCTACAAGATGGCTAGCAATCCATTAAGTACTGAGAGTATTCTCAAGAACATGGCTGATGCCATACCCACACATGCGAAAGGTGACTCTGGATCCGACGTCAGTAGCTCTCTCGATGCCATATCACTGTTCGTGCACGCATGTATGACTGCTGTTGAGTTCAGACTACTTGGATTTGGCGAAGGACAAAAGAATGGTAGGCTTCTCTTGTTTGGTATGCAAACACTCATAACTAACCCCACCATAGAGTCGGAACTTCAGAAGATCACCCCACGCCTGACAGATAAATGGAATGCCTCTATTTCTTCACATTCATTCCTATACGCCCATTCTCAGTCATCGATGGAATATGTTATTAAGGTGGATCGCCTAGGAGGGAAAGCAGAGATCAGGGGAATAGGATTAGGAGATGAAAGGATCAGTAGATTCGAAATTACAGCAAAAGATTATATCTCCAATTCGGCGCTTCCTTTACGGATCACTCTTACAGAAAATGGAGATGAGGATAGATCGGATTTGGAAGCCAAACTAAAAGACGTTTTCATATCACCACATCGAATTCAAGGTCAGTGACTCCTAGTCTCTTTTCAGCTTCGTTTCCAACTGACAGTGTTTAGATCTTGCGGCTGAGTTCAAGACCACCATAATCCAGAAGCTAATTCCAAATCTCCACAAAGAAGGCTATGAAGAATCAGCAGCTGCAATAGATGCCCGCGACGAAAGAGAAGAAGGCCATGCTCGTCGCCAATATCGTCAAGACCTCCTTCGAGATCCAGGTCTGCCAGAACCAGCTCGACCATACCCTTTCCACGACCCTCTTGCAGCACCGAGACGTCCTCCGATCCCAGCAGGCGATTTTCCACCCCCTGGCTTTGACGACGAGCTTGATTTGAATAGGCCACTCCGAGGCATGGCTCCGCAGTTCCCGGGGGCAGGATCACCGTTTGGTGGTATCGGTCATAACGATCTCAACCCTCCTGGTCTTGGACCACATGATCCTCTCAGAGGAAGCTTTGTAGGAGATGGACCGGGTGGATTTGGAAGTGGTATGCATCCTACTTTCGATGATCCGTTGTTTGGTGGCCAGGGACAAGGTCGAGGTGGGAATGGTAGAGCTCCGCCTGGTGCGAGATACGATCCGATGGGACCTGGCGATGGACCACAGAGAGGTGGTGGAGGAAGACCTCCTAATCCGTTTGGAGGCTTTGGCAACAACGACTTTCTGTAATTGCGCAGATACACTGAAAATAAAGTACTTGTACTACTTTGCGGATGGGATGGCGTTTGAAGCAGGCGTTCAAATTGATAAGCAGGTATCCTCCTCTCTTGGAATCAGGAAGCGCCTTTGGTTTATCACCCAATCCCTTCTCTACCTTTTGAAACACAGTTTCTACTTGATATTAAGTCCCTCTTCCCTTATAATAGAGCTTGTCAGAAGTCTTCCATGTAACAATACACCTATTGACCAAGTTCAGTGGATGTGAACTCAGTCATTCATTTTTACTCTTCTTCCTCTTCCTCATCTCCACTCTCCGCATCCTGCCTCATCACCGCCCTCTCAATCAATCCCAACGTAACTCTCGATGGCAAACCCACAACATTATCCCAACTCCCCTCAATCCTATCCACAAGCAGGGCTCCCATACCCTGAATCCCATATCCCCCAGCCTTATCAACCCCCTCTCTCGTCTTGACATACGCCTCAATCAACCCATCACTAACCTCCTCCGCAAAAAACACCTTCGTCTCCTCCACGCTCGTCTCAAGATTGTATCCCGGATGCTTACAATCCTCTCTCGGTGCCAGAACCGCGACTGCCGTATACACCTTGTGTATCTTCTGATCCCGTAACAGCTTCAGCATACTCATATGCTCTTTCTCAGACCGGGGCTTCTCGAGGATCCGTCCGGTGGATGTTACTATTATGGTGTCTGCTGCTATGACGAGCGAAGGGTCGGGGATCGAGGCGATGGTGTTGGTTACGGCGGTGGAGTATACGTCGAGACATTTCTGGACGGCGGTTTGGAGCACGTATTCGAAGGGGGGGAGGTCTTTGGAGAGGTTCTCGGGCTTGGTGGAGGGGAGGATCTCGAGGTTTGTGAGGCCGATCTGTTTCCAGTCAGCATTGTGTACCAATTCAATTGTATGAAATCAGTGCAGGACATACGGTAGCGAGTATCTGTTTCCGCCTCGGACTCGCAGATGCTAGGATCAATCTCTTACCAGGCTGTCGTAGTTCGTTCAGTACGGGAATGTCAAGTGGGAATGGGCCGCGCGGGAGCGGTTTGCCATTTGCTGGTCTGCTGGGGAGAGCCCCATGTTCTGCGGCTGCTGTATCGTAGGTTGATGGCTTCTCGCTGAGTGGTAATTGAATTTTGCCTTCTGACATTTTAAAATGTTTGATTTAGGTCGATGGTGCTGTAGCGGGGAGGTTTGGCCAAGTTTACTACGTAGCTCAGAGTATGGAATCTCTAGGTGGGGTCCGAAAATAGAGCATCCAAATATGGAGATGGAAACACTTTCTACTTGGGAGAAAAGCGAATATGTAATGTGATAACGAGAACTTGGGATATGTCATGGTATACATAGATCTGAGATTCGAGTAGTGCTATCTGCATTTCCTGAAGTCCCCAAAGATTTTCCTTCCTGCCTGGTGCCATGAAGCTTGATATCAAGCCATGAACGTGCTGTATAGAACTTACTTTCTGAAAGCTCTAGCCTCGCGTCTCCACCAGCCCTTGAAGTCCTGAGTAGCAACCGGGATCCCGATGTCCTTCAGAGCCTTAGTAGACAGATGACAATCATAAGGTCTCTGCACACTGGCATTCGGATCATTGCCCTCAGTATTCGCAACCATACCATCAAGCGGCAAACCCATAATCTCAGCAAACACCTCGCAGATCTCGTATTTAGTCATCTTGTCCTTGGAAGAGAATTGTAGGATTCTGGGAAGTGTAGTCTTGTCGTTCGTAGAGAGGTACTTGGTGGCTACATCTAGAAGGAAGTGTTAGCTAGGGCATACTCCCAGGAAAGGAAGAGAACGGACCTTGTAGAACTCTCCCAACGTCTTCTGTGTTCGTAGGATATCTGATAGCCCAATGATCCATTTTGACATTCGCTCCCTTTTCCTGAGCCTTCCATACGACATCCATAAGGACATTGACTGCGCTTTCAGCTGGTTTACCTGCCTCTCCATAGAGCACTGGTACTCTTAGCACAACTCCCCATCCCTCTTTGCCTGCTTTCTCAAATTCAGCCAGAACAGCCTTCTCGCCTTCATATTTTGTCTGTCCGTATAGATTCGGTGGCTTCACTGTGCTTGTGGATTCGTATGGAGCGTCGCCTTCGGTGCCTGGGAAGACATAATCGGTTGAGATGTAGATAAGGAGGATAGAGCTCGCGGCGCAGAGTCGGGCTAGGGAGCCAGAGGCTTCGACATTGAGGGCGCGTGTGCCTTCGGGGTCATTGTCACATTTATCTGGGAATCGGTTGGCAGCACCTGGGTTGTTAGGTAGAACTTGCAGAATCCATTGGTAGACTCACAATGGACTACTACTTGAGGTCTTCAACTCCTGCTGGTTAGAAATGGATTTGAATGTGGTGTAGAGGGGTACAAACTTGACCTGCTCGAGGGTCGTCGCGACATCTGCCTCGGATCCTAGATCGAGCTTCAGAATCGTAGGTGGGCTTGCGCGTGTGAATCCTGTTCCCTTTGCTTCCCAGCCAGATCGTTCGAAGCCTTTGAGAACTTGTCTACCTAACAGTCCTGTTGCGCCAGTTATGAGCGCTGATTTAGACATGGTTATACGTGTGATGAACAACTGACGATGATTTAAGGCCTGGGAGCTCACCGTGCTTCGTATGGGATGTTGAACTACAAGTATGACATAGCTTCACGCGTGATGGTTTCAAAGGAGGCGCGTCGGTCACCTATTATTGGATAGCAGCGTTTTCAATGTACATGTCAAATCAGAGATGTCTGCCAGTCTACCTCCATGCTGTCGCGATCGTCTTGAAAGTCCTAATGAGTCGATCACCTCATCTCTCACCCCCGAGTCCTCCTCACCATACGCACCCGGTTGTCCTCCTTCTCGTCTAGCAGAGTCACTGTTTGCAATTGTTATTAGAGGTGTGTCCTGGAGAGAGATTTGGTTCCATTAATTCCCTATCCAGCCGAAGCCAAACAAGAGTGGTCATGGTGATAGTGTTCAGCCCTGGATTGGAGGTCAGTATATGCTCCAGGAGCTCAATACCACATTTACCTACTCAGACTTCCTCCTGGGATCCTGTTTTAAACGTTCCACCATGATTGTGCGCACTCGTTTCTTCTTCGCAGCCATCCATCGAGGGACAGTTCGCAATGAAAAAGATATCTCTTTGGAGAGGTTTGTGTACAAAAATTCCCTATCCAGCCGAAGCCAAACAGGAGTGGTCATGGTTATAGTTTTCAACTCTGGATTGAAGGTCAGTAGTGCTCCAAAAGCTGAAGGGATGGATGGCACGAACAGCAAAAATGTAATCTTTTTGTTGGTTAGCAATTATGTTTGATCGTCGGGATTGATGTAGACAAACCTCGGACGAATCCTCACTGATATACATAAAACCTTTCCAGTAGTTAGCATACGTGGTGTGGATAGTTTGGGGTGTTGTAACGTACCCATGCACTAAGATGGGAAAGGAATGAGGATGGTGTGCGGCGGCTGAGAATAAATATTCAAAAAGGGTGATGGCGCTAAGCCCGAATGGTGCTAGTGGATTAATCTTGTTTGCACTTGAAGCAAACTCTCACGTGGTAGCTTCTCGAGCTGGAGCTCCGTTACGGAGAAGTCTGTTCGACTTAGGGGCGTGCATTTATTATCACGGTAGTGGAAGCGAGTTTAATCGAGGAAACAAAATAAACCAGAGTAGCCGCAGAAACAATCAATACTACCTTACTCGTGTCCATGCAGCTTACTCACACATTTTCTAGGTAATCAAATCTTTTAACTGATTCACATTCCTCGATATTATCGAATTGATTCCACTTGTGACTCTAAGCGTAGGATGAGATGTCCGTCAAATTCTTGTAATCAGTTTACAAGTCCACAATTTCTCACTATTTATTACAAGTGCCTGTCATACTTCTGCTCGCTTTGGCACTCATACATCGCTTGGAACTGAAATGATGTACCATCGAATGGGATACCCTATTACTGCGTTTAAATTATTGCTGTAAAAGCCGGTCAAAAAATGTAACATTGGATACGTTATAGGCACCTGTTAGTCTATATCAATGCTTGACAAACTGGGTTGAACACGAATGGCAGCGACACATAGGCTACGGCAAGGGCTCTGGGATTTTTCGAAAAGTCCACCCATAGGTGCCCCATGGGCCCTATAGGTAGGATTTATAAGAAGAGTAAAACCCATAGGTGGGGTAATAAACATACTAGAGAGGGAAACCCATTGGTATTTCATAGGTACCCGTAGGTTTTCTAGTCTCCATAATTCGCATATCTTTCATATATTTTCATAATAATAAGAAATAACTAGAGATATCTGTATTATTATAAAAGATATACAAGTTATAAAGACCAGAAAACCCATGGGGCATATGGGTAGGTCTTATTTTAGGCTTACAACCCATGGCGCCCCATGCCGCAGCCTAGTGACACTTGAAAACAACACGGCCAAGATCCAAGAGAGAGTCCCCTTTCCTCCTTCTGCACTCTTCCTCCCACCCTCCTTGCTGTCTATATTCGCAGAGTTTTTTCTAATACTATAGAGGAGTATTTGCCCATCTCCCAATTACACTTTCTCTGCTCCACTAACCTTGCCTTGAGTGCCATGTCCGTCATCTGCGCGAGCTAAACCTACTTCTTTACATCAATGTCAAGATTATCTGATAGATATCGGTGCCATGATCAGCGTTCGCGGTTTCAATGAGCTAAATCCCCTCGGGAGTAGTGTTAGCACGATTTGAAGCCGTCATACACCAAAAGAATGTTAAGATATGCTAAAGGTGCGAGATCGAGGTAGCCAGACCAGAAGAAAGGAGATAACAGGGATAATACCGAGCTTTTTGGCATCAATAGACTCTTCAATAAGACCTGATACAGGTGTATGTGCCAATCTCGAATCCATGGGGTATCGATTCAGCCGTACGAACCATCAGCGAGAAAATGAAACTTGTACTCTGGATTGAGAGAGATCAGGCGACAGGAACGGAAGCTGTGTGTGACTTTGTGTCCCTCGGGACAAGTTTGAAAGCTTTACAGGGGTTCAAATCTTGACGTCGCAGCTACATAATACAACGCTCCTCAGGACAAGCTCATAATTTCGGAGCTGTTTAGATCTCGGGGCTACTGCTCGACCTGAAGCCTAGACAGTTAAATAGGCTGAGAAATGGTAGAAAAGCTTGATTCAGGGTCTCGGAGCTCAAATGCTACTCGTTCTGGCATAAAGATGAAATATGGGCGGAGGTGCAGTAACACATGCTGCATCTAGGCCTTGATCTTGAAGGTTAGACCAACTTTTCGGGAGGGACACCAGAAAGATGGGCTGAGAGGAGGTAAGATATTACTTAAGTCATACTTGAAAGAAATCATCTTCTATTCGGGGTTCGGCCAAAGTCGCCTGACCATAATTCGTTCAAGGCCGAGCCAACTGTAGTTCGTCGAAGCAAGTTCCAATTGATTCGTCCTCTGAAAGGATGTAGGTGGTACAGAGTTTGTTTGATTATATTCTCCGGGGGAAGGGAGGGTAGGTGCTTGGTCGACGTTTAATCTATTATAAAAGACTTAATCACGACTCCCCTGTACTTAGTTGGCGGGCTGCGATCCCTGTCTCGCTTAATTACTAACAGATAAACAAAACGCACTTCCCCCCTTGCATATTATGAAGTGCTTAAATTCTGTCAGATTTATTCAGACTGGTCTGATGAAGAAGCCGGGTTATATCTTTCTTGCAGGTATACTCCCTATTCGGTTTTCAAAACCATTACAATACAGTTACATGTAACCCTATGATTAGTTTCCCCCGGTTCCTATGCTCGAAAAAGGGCGTCAAGCAGACAGCAGCCGTGAATCTGTGCTTGATTTAAGCTGGTAATGATTCCAATCGCTCTTTGGGAAAATAAAGGGGGTTTGCAGGTTCTTTTGTCTCTGTGCTTTGCAATTACATTTAGATCCCTGCTATCTCACGATCCCCATGTGGCGGCTCAGGGGTGATTTACCATCGTGTTATAAATCACTATCAGGATAAATCCACTTGGTGATGCGGCATGACTGCGCAACCATGAACATATGACAACTATGTGGTAACCTAGAGGCTGAATCCAGCTAGTTCACTTATCCCGCGCTCTCTTCAAGAGAGCATGAATTCTGGAGAACATAGATCACTACAGACTTTACAATCAGATATCTACGTGCCTCAAGAGTGACTGTAACCCATGTGATACCAACAGTCACCTCAGCCAACTAGTCTAGATGAAGTCTTTTAAAGGACGTCATTACCGTCTTGTCCTCTTTACATGCGCCGTATTGGCATCTTATATTCTTCTGTATGAATATTTCATTCAGAAGACACAGCACTGAGGTTTCCTGCCGTTCGTAACACAGCCCATCGGCGGCGCGACAATTTCACCTACCTGCGACCCAATGGACCCCCCAGCGAATAACACGCAAGTTGACAATGAACATCGTGTGTCTCAAGAACACAATATATGCAATGAGATCAAGTACTAATGATAGCCAGCCGTTACCCTTACTTCAAGCCCCTCCGCTACGAGTCTACGACAACACAGATTTCCGACATGTCACATGTCTCAAAGGAATTGACACAAGTCATGATGCCGGAGCATATTCACCCACGGCAGACCAATGTGATACCGCTTTCGCCGGTATTTATGCTGAGATCAAGCGAGCAGTAGCATATCGAAAGGAAGTAGGCAAACTTACTATGAAAGATGTAGATATCACATGGAGGAAACAAGGACTTGTCAGAGCTCCTATTACAGATCAACAGGTGAAAATTTCCGTGCTCATGAACTATACATCGATAGACAGGCTAATATTACCGTACAGCTCTACGTAATTCACAGCCTGTAATTATGATGAATCATGTTAGATAACTCCTCGCTCTTAATATAAAGCTTAAGATTAATCATCATTCTAGATAATTCTAGAAGCTTGGTCGGCCCTTTTGATCCTACTGTTTTTCATTCTTGATTCGTTCACGTAGCTTCTAGTCGACTTGTGAGATGATTTGTTTTGGCTTATCTATTTGTAGATTGTAAATCTATGTTGGAAATTCAAAGATTGACAAGTTTTAGGAGGTGGTAAAACAACGAATCATACGTGTGTAAGCTTTATTCGGATAATTTCCAAGGTTCCGGTGCGGGCCGATGCGAATTTGAGGGGTGCCATGGGGCGTTTAGCTAGATCTTGATTAGGACGTATCCTCCGGTGCTACGAGTCACTTCTTATGACTTGTATGCGTAAGTTTTTTCAGCGTTGAATTAGGTTTTTACAGAGGATTGCATTCACCTGCTAACCGCTCAGTGGTATTGCGTCCCTGTAACTGCAGGGACAATCTTGCAAACTTCCAGCATACCAAATCGGGTAGGCCGCTTCGTCGACATTAATGTAACCTTCCTCTTTCTCAAGTGTCAGAACCAAAAAGCTGAGCCAAATAGGAGATGACCCGCATGGTAGGGTAAAGAAATTCATTAGCTGTAGCGTGGGATGAAATGAAAGGCAACGGGGCGAGGAGGAAGAAAGCTTGCACAAACCAATCCGGCTCTTCGATTGTCTTGCATGTCCAACCGGAAAGCGTAGCGCCATGCTACGATTTTTGCACCCTAGTGTCCGGTAGCTTTTATCGCAAGAAGCAATCTCACGTGAGGCTGACTTATATAATTGGTTGCTATTCGCCATATTCGCTTTGAATTGGCGCGACTCGTTGGTCTTCCAGTTTCAGCTTCGGTCGATATCCCGCAATTCTCTTGCTTGCCTTTTCTTCATCAGTATCGTACGGGATTTCGAATCCATCTAAAGTCAGTCAGGTATTTCGTCCCATCTTTCGGTCATCATAACAGCGTCACCAGGCTCAGTACGCTCCCATTGGCATGATACTAAACTTCTGACTCTTTTTGTGCCTCACTCTTTACAAAGAAATTGACGTTAAGATGTAAGCCTTACATGGGCAAAGCATGATAGGAGTTTGGCACCTGTAGCTCAGTTTTAGCCGAGCTATACCTGTGTCTCGAGCTCGCTTCCAGTCCTGGTTGAATGCAGTCACTCATTAAATAGAGACGGCACAAATGCATTTAGCCACTGGAAGGCAACCTGCTTCCGCTGTTATAATAGTCGATGAAAACTGCAAGGGCGAATTATCTTGTCCTCATATTTTTGATGTGGGTGTCGCAGCCTCCCTCAAAGATACAAAACTTCCGAGACGCTATCGGTTGGGGAGAGGATTTAATATGGTGAATGTCACCGACCCAAAAGAACTTGATTTGGTACTCCATGGCTTGATAGTACTTACTATCATATATCAGTAGAGCTCTCATGGCACCTAATTCGATCTTAATCGAATGAATGCTACTGGGAGGAGCGATCATGGTATCGTTGTAGGCAGAAGCCTCAACAACTTAATATCTACAGCAGGACGAAAAATTATGCCAAGGCTAGTCGAAGTGACTTTTCTGGATCGAGGTTCGAAATTTTTTGATAAGAAAGGATGGACATTTGTAGCTCGGCTAATTTTCCATCAGGTCTGAGAAGTGGATTTCTGTCTACAGTCAACCTGCAGTTTCATTGCCAATATCAAGATACTAAGGCACTAAGCTCGTAAGTCACCAAAGCTGGAGGTGTATGTCTGATTATTTGGCTTACAGTACTCGGTGAAGATAATGCCTGTGGGCATGAACGCGCGCAAAAGAATTCGTTAGCTTCTGTTTTTCGTCCACCAGTACTGGACATCTTGTAACGTGGGGTTGACACTGTAAATTTTAAAATCATCAAGATATTTAGGGTTAGATACGTCGCGTCTTACATCGATGTCTGTCCTTATATACACCAAGATTCTCGTAGGCCATTGAATGCACTAAGCCATTATCTTTTGGACTCATTCCCAATATTTGAAACTCCCAGACTTCGTGGGATGTTTGGCATATTCGTAGATCATCTTGAACTCGCATCGAGTCTCTTTCATGCGAGTTTTTCATGCGATTCTTAAGGAAAAAAGTACCGCTTGCGCGGGCAGGAGTTAAAATGGTGCTCGAGTTTGTACGAAAGGGAGAGAGCGGCGAGCCGGTTGGGAGCAAATGGTTATTGTACCCGCGGCACAGATCATACTTCTTACATGGAGGCTCTAGAGGCCCGGAATACCCTCCTTCCCCTTTAGGAGTTCTTTCGGGGTTGAATTTAACCCTACCTCAATGTTCTTATTATGAGCTGGTCAATATTGAGCTTTTATTAATATATTTTCAGTTACATCTAGCAGATAAAACATAGTAGAGACGCACGTAAGCCGTTGAAGAGTCTACGAAAGAATTCCGAGAGAACGTCTTAGCAATATGAGCCTAGGTAGCTCTGTATTGCATATTTCGCCTCGCTCGTAGCTTCCCGATCTTCCTTCTGTTGATGCCCAGCACGTTGAGGCTGCAGCGTAGTGGTTTGAGCTTGGTCGACTCCTGGCTGAGATCTAGCCCGATCTTGTATCAAGTCTGAGTAGTATCGGCTACATCACATACTTGTTGAAAATAGACTCGCTGGACTGTGTCAATATACTGGACTTTCATTATCGATGGACATAGTGCAATAGCCGAAGCGAAAGCGCTGTTGAAGTTCACATCTATTTCTGCTGTTGCCAGTCACACCATCCACCAGTGTGTTTAAGGCAGAACAGACTGCTGGTCAGACCATTTTAATTTGATATAAATAGTCTGCATGCGAGATGGATATTGTGACTTTCTTACCATCATTTGCTCGCTCAGAAATAGTCCGTTTCTATCCGTGTCAGGTGAAGAGAGGAGAGTGATGCTTATTCTCTCGTCATTTCAATTGAACCAGGTCATGTATAATATTTCTGCGACTCTGAATCGTTTAAGTCGGGTTATATGATGCTTCACTGACTTTAGAGAATACTCTGAATAACGTCGTCTTACACAAATTCGTAACTTTAGACTATCCGCTTCGTATTCTCGCGATAATTTCCTAGTAAATTCATAGAGAATTTCGGTGACTTTGAGTCGTTCACTAAGTAAATGTTGTGGTATGTTTGGGAGTTTAAAAGCTACTTGAATGGATTTCCAATGATTATCAGATAACGCTAAATCGTTCAACCAGCTAAATCAGTCAAGCTTCGCTGGAGATAAATTTGGGTCGCCTTGAACGCTTAACTCCAGCTGAAAGGAAACTATACCATCAGAGATCCATCGTAGCTCTTTGTCTGTCAAGGCTCAAGACTGGGGATAGAGAAGTTAGCAGCAATGGTTAATGGACGATTCGAGGCCGACCAGTCCGACGTTACGAAATACGATCCAAAGCCATCAAATGAAAACGGCACTTGACTAAATTCCGGTATGATAAGGTCTTGAAATTACTCAATTTCTATAAGATATTTGATAAGCTTCCACATCAGGCTTATCAGGTGTCACGAAATGTCGACAAGACATACAGTGAAATCGGAACAAGACTCACTGGTTCTGAGCACTAATATCCTGTAATATTCCCACGATTGACGATTGGATATAGTTTATTTCGTAAGAGCAACCTGATATTTCGTCTACTTATACGACTTTAGGTCATGGCTTTAGTAAAATCTGATTATTTTCCCCAATTTGAATACTAACTAGGCAGGTAGACACAGGTCATTTTGCAAAGTATCAGTAATGTTATAAAATGTTGACTTTAGAGTCTTATCTAGAGTCATATCCTGTAGAGTTCTCGGGACTTTGAAACTAAAATACAGGACATATCGCGAAGTGATACTCCAGACTCACCTAATTGTTTGATGACTTCGTGAAGGTAAAATGTAAACAAAGTTCTCGCTTCGCTGGAGAGGAAATTGACGCTTACCCAGTCTCCGGTCGATCCAAGTCAGGGTCAAGAAGGAAACTACCTCAAACAGCAACATCGGCTAACAATATGGGAAAATTAATTCCTTTCACGAGAGCTCCATCAGAGTCTTGTCAAAAGCTCACGATTCCAAATCATTGTTTTAGCATGCCAGGAACCATCCCAACTTAAAAGATGAGTAGCAGTATCAAATCTCACAGCGTCCTCGGACAGTGTCTCACACGAACCAATCATCAGCTATATAGCAGCTACACTGGGTGCGCTTAGCGAGCCCGAAATCTCGGATTGGACATAGCCAAGTATCGCGTTCCGACATCGGCCTTCGTGGTCTGGAGTTAGTGACACTCACCCGCTTCCTCTTCGAGCATGACTTGCCTCTGCTCATGCGCCGACTTCGGTCTGCATATCCTCAAGACATGACTTGCCTCTGTTACTACAATCGCATGACTTGGCTCTGCGTGATATGAATATGATTCGCTCTGTTCTGTGCATGATTTGCCTCTGCACGAGGGTTTTTTTAACATTTTTTTCTTCCTTTCTTCCTTTTCAGGCAAATCTCGAATTTCTCAAGCACTTTCCAGAAATACTGTTTTCGCCTTACTAAATAGAAAGGAAGGATAGAACCTCTAGGCTAAGGATTTAGAACGATTAATAGACGCGTCTGAGAAATATTTTTTAGAGGTATATAACTATATAGGTATGAAGCAAGATCTGAATGTATTTCCTGAACATTGCTATGACTCTATCGAAATGAACCTGTCCGTACCCCTTCGTTTATATTGAGTTGATGTGTACCAGTAGAGACGGGCTATCGTTGCCAGGATGAGGTGGCAGATTTTGGCGAAGCTGATATCATCTTGTTTAGATGTCCGAAGTCAATTTCATAATTTTGAACTTTCAAGAACAAGCCAATGTCGTGCAACATTTTCGTGACATTACTACGACGATCAAGTCACCTTGTGGAAGTAGTTTCATGCCTTTGGCATCTTGAAATCGTGAAATCGCTAGACGAGTACGAGCCAACTTCAACACGACTTACGCCCCAGAACTCCTCGCTTCTTGCGGTAGTCTAGGAGAAGAGCTTGGAAATTGATTTTGTTACACAGCTAACTTCCTTTATAGCTTCCAGACCTTCCACGTTCTGATACTCATTTGTCCAAGAAGTCCTCCAAGCTGACCCTGACCTTCCTTACCAACCTCCCATTTCTTTGGTCCTGCTATATAATTAATAAACCCATCTGGACCAGAGATAAATAGCAGCTTCGAGTCAATCCTCGTATGCCTGGCTCCAAACTTTACTTCTGTGCTTGCTTTCGTCAGACTCGATATTCTTTTCTGATCCAAGAAAGTCTTTTCCTCGTCTACGAGGTAGTCCACCTCCAATTGACCCGGGTACTTCTGTTGTAGTGTTTCCAGCTCTTGTACGATCCGTCCTGTCTTTCTCGCCTCCCAAGCATTGGGATTACGGACATCAGCACCACCTTCACATTCAGCCCTCTTCCTGCTCGCCCATACAATATGCATCTTAGGCTTCTCGCCCTCAGTCTGCCTCCGTTCAAACAAAGTATACGCCACCTGCAAAGCCGGTGCAATTCCTGTTCCTCCAGCCAGGAAAATGACATCCGTCACCGTTTCCGGGAGATCAAACTCCTCATGCGGACCTCGCAAATGGATCTGCGACCCTGCAGTCAACGTATGCAAATATCCCGAGACCTCACCCTTATGTTCCTTCCTGATGAGCAGTCGCAAGTCGCCCTTTGGATCCCCTTTATTCGATGGTAAAGGCGTGTATGATCTCGCGATCTGCAGTTGTGGCTGCTTGATCTCTACGGACCAAGTTCCTTTCTCCCATGATGACTGGTAGGGATCGGAGAGGATCTTCCGAGGTTGGTTGACGAAGGTCTGAGGACGGAGGGTGAGGATTATGCTGGTTGGTGAGACTTCTTCTCTTTTGACTATTGTGAATGGTGTGAAGCGTGGCGGATCGAATATTTTGGTGCTTGGACCTGAATCTGAGCTTGCTATAAAGTATAGAGCTGTGGCCAAGCCGGAAAATATAGCAAGTGCTGGTACAATTCGTTTCTTGCCCTTGAATCTCGTTTTTGGCTGTTCTGTTGCCACCAGTGCTTTTTGCTGTTCATATTGGAATCGAGTTGTAGAAAACTGCCGCTGGCATTGTAAAACAATTACATGCCGAGAAGCTAACCATGATCGGGGAGTTGATGCAGACTTGAAAACAGGTCGCAAGCAGATATTCCGTAGTGGTGAACAATTCATCGTTTAATGTTGTACAACCTTCGAATCGATGTCGCTCTCATATTTCCATGTGGCAGAATCCAGTGACAGCCATGAGGCGGTGAGCTCGGGTCAATGTCGGGTCTGTTCAAACAATGTCAATCCCCCACCAAAACAGGGGCTTGACCATGGTGGGGTCATGCAAGGCTGAGGATTTCAAAGCGTGAAAATTCTATCTGACGACATCGGCGAGTCCACCAGGCACTCGAGTCCTTGCAGTCAAAAGTCTCCGAGAGCCTGTCCTTCATTTAGCCGATCTGAGTCACGACATCGAGGTACTTCTTTTGACTAAGTCAAATCCCGCCTCGAAGCCCTTGCCTTATTCTTGCTCCCACTCTTTCTCTTCCTCTTTGTTCAATTCCTAATTCACCATACATCTAAAATGGCTACTCCCGCACAAGATATCGCTGGCTCTTCTCACAGACTGGCCAGGACAGTCTCCCACAGCCTCATGGTCTCAACATCGCCCACAGCCACTTTCCATACATCCCCAATCGCATCTTTCAATTCTCCACCTTCCAGCTTTGGGGGAGCTGGTCTCACAAGGACACAGACTGCACCGAAACAGCTGAAGCCTTTTAATAGTCAGGATATCAAAATTCTGCTGTTGGAGAATGTCAATCAAAGTGGTAAGGACATCTTGACGAAACAAGGCTATCAGGTGGAATCAATCAAGACTTCCTTGCCAGAGGACGAGTTGATCAAGAAGATCCAGTAAGACAGCTTATACGCTATGTAACAAGGGAGACACCTGCTTATTAAATGTTAGGGATGTACATGTTATTGGAATCAGATCCAAAACCAAGCTTAGCGAGAAGGTCCTCCGAGAGGCGAAGAACTTGATTGTCGTAGGCTGCTTCTGTATTGGTACGAATCAAGTCGACCTCGAATATGCTGCGAGACACGGTATCGCAGTCTTCAACTCTCCTTTCGCCAATTCCCGAAGTGTAGCAGAGCTGGTCATTGCTGAGATCATCGTTTTGGCAAGACAATTGGGAGACCGCTCCAACGAATTGCACAGGGGAACATGGAAAAAAGTCAGTGCAAAGTGCTGGGAGATTCGTGGAAAGACACTTGGTTGGTACACTGGCATTTTTGTTCTTCCGAGAGCTAATATGAATGTCAGGTATAATTGGTTATGGCCACATTGGTTCCCAGCTTTCCGTCCTGGCAGAAGCAATGGGCATGTCAGTCGTTTACTACGATGTCGTTAATCTCATGGCTCTCGGAACAGCAAGACAAGTTCCCACATTGGAAGCACTTCTAAACGAATCAGATTTCGTTACATGCCACGTTCCTGAAATCCCAGAGACAAAGAACATGATCGGAGAGACGCAATTCGATCAGATGAAGGAAGGAAGCTACTTGATCAACGCTAGTCGTGGTACTGTTGTTGACATTCCAGCTCTTATCAACGCTTCGCGTAGTGGAAATATTGCAGGTGCCGCGCTAGATGTCTACCCAGCTGAGCCAGGTGGAAATGGTGACTACTTCACTACCGCCTTGAACACCTGGGCAGAAGATCTTCGCAGCTTAAAGAATATCATTCTTACTCCACATATTGGAGGTAGTACTGAGGAGGCGCAGCGTGCGATTGGTGCCGAAGGTATGGAATTTGTTCTTCTCAGGATTGTTTTGTACTGACTTGGTTGTACAGTTGGCGATGCCCTGGTTCGATATGTTAATTCCGGTGTTACCCTTGGTGCAGTGAATCTTCCTGAAGTTAACCTTCGTTCTCTGACTTTGGACGAATCCAACCACGCCAGAGTAAGTCATCCTCGCGATTATCATTGGGTAGAACTGACAGCTATAGGTTATTTACATCCATCACAATGTGCCTGGTGTATTGAGAAAAGGTATGCTTCGCAGCCGAATAATTTGGAAGACTACTAACAAAAACAGTCAACGAAATTCTCGGAGATCACAACGTGGATAAGCAAATTACTGATAATAAGGGCGATGTGAGTTTACCATAAAATCATTCCGATTTACACAACTAATTGAGAAATAGGTTGCCTACTTGATGGCCGATATCAGCAATGTTCAAGTTCATCAGATCAAGGAGATTTCTGATGGTCTAGAGGCGCTACCTTGTGAGGTTTCAATATCCCTTGATAAGTTCCTGGCTAACGTACACAGCTCGCATCTTGACAAGAATACTTTACTGAAGCAGAAATGTTAATTGGGCTTTAGGGTAGGGGGAATTATGTTAGCATCCAACCGGAGCAGTGGCGTTATGGGATTGCATCAAATTCTTCAACACGAATGAATGATCCAGGATGGCAATAGAGGCGGAAATGCATTTAGTGCTCGGGAAATATGGTTGGAAAAGCACCGTATATACTAGAAATAAAGTCATCTGAGTCAACAATTAGTCTTGCGTTACTTTTCATGCAGGTTGCAAGTCACGATATTCTTGAATCGAGTACATGGAGCAATCAAGGAAACACAGCTGCTACAACACAGCTCTCCCGAGGTGGTTCCAGTTCTTGACAGGCGAAGCGAGACCTGTTTACCATAACAAAGTCATCAAATAATCAACTAATGCCAAAGCGTCCGTTGGCGAATATCCCCATGTGTGATGACTTTACCAAGTAACAATTTCTGAGGAAGTCTTTACCTCGCCTGAGTCAATTTGCTAAGCCTTGTCCTTTCGACCTCCGAGCACGACTAACGCTCGATATCACGCTCATACCTTATCGTTCCACAAGATGCGTGTTCTGTAAAGCGGCAGACCATGATGCTGCTCGCTGCGCCATGTGCTGTGAATCCGTCGCCTCCCACGTGAAGCTCGAAGCAATGACGTTCGCTTGGAGACGAAACCTGGAAAAAAGCTAACCAGCAATCCCGGTCATCCAGAATGTTGACACTTAAAGTCACTCCATGGTCCATCTTTTAATCGCAGGAAAAATAATCATCTAGTTTTAGCAGTTATGATCAATTGATCCCAATCACCCTCCCCTTTCTCCTTCGTCAACATTGCCTTATCATTCAAGACCAGGGTCGCAAAGCCATCCCAACCCGAGATCCCTGCCAAACATTCACCCCAGTCGAGATTGTTCAATTCAGGAGCTGTACCCTGCCGAGCTTGGCCATCACCATCCTCTCTCAGGCCTCTCTTGAGGTCGGCGCTGTTATTTGTCCTACAAGACGAACGAATTGACCATCGACTTCTTTCAGTACGAAGCACGGCGATTTCTCCTACACGAAAATAGAGTTTCGATTGTTCGCAAAAAGTCCGAGACTGAGCAAAAAGGAAAGAGCGATCATCTACGACACCCACTCCTCCAGTAAGTGTCCACGAACACCTCAAGAACGATCACAATGTCTTCTCCATCATCAGGAGGTTCGGGCAAGCGGAAGAGAACAAACACGATCCCTAAGAAACTATCGATGGATCCCATTCAACAAGCATCATCTCGCGACGCGTCTGGCGAAGATGCTGGAGAGTCCACTGCACCAGAAACAACCGTCAAAAATCCCGCAAAGCGACTCCGATCATCTACACACGAGAAAGTCGCTGTTTCCAACGGCGACTCCGGAGAGCCCTCTGAGAGCACTGAAGCTTCCGAGGACATCGAGAAACGCGTGAGAAAGAGGAAGGACGACGAAGATGAAGAGGATGAGGGGTTACCGCAAGCAATGGCACCACCTCCACTTGGCCAGCTCACGCATCCGGTGGGATACAAGACCAATGAAGCTCCAGCTGGTAGAGCCGTTAGAGTCTATGCTGATGGTGTATTCGATCTCTTCCATTTAGGGTACGTTCCAATGTCCTGAATTTGAAATGTGGCTCGAAGACTAATCTGGATGACAGCCACATGCGCCAACTGGAACAAGCCAAGAAAGCCTTCCCCGACGTTTATCTGATCGTTGGAGTTACTGGCGACAAGGAAACACATAAGCGAAAGGGTCTTACTGTTCTGTCTGGACAGGAGCGAGCTGAGACAGTGAGGCATTGTAAATGGGTCGATGAAGTGATTGAAGATTGCCCATGGATCGTCACTCCTGCGTTCTTGGAAGAGCACAAGCTTGATTACGTTGCTCATGATGATTTGCCATATGGTGCCGATGAGGGAGATGATATCTACAAGCCTATCAAGGAGGCCGGAAAGTTCCTTGTTACTCAGCGAACAGAGGGAGTCAGTACAACAGGAATCATCACTAAGTGAGTTTGGTCTTGGTCTCTGGAACTGCGACATACTGATTAGTATCTAGAATCGTTCGCGACTACGAGAAATACATTGCACGTCAATTCAAGCGTGGAACTTCGCGTCAAGAATTGAACGTATCATGGTTGAAGAAGAACGAGCTTGATCTCAAGCGTCACGTCTCTGAGATGAGAGAAGCTATCCGCTCGAACTGGACAACCACTGGCCAGGAATTAGGCAAAGAATTGAGACAATTCTGGCAAGCAAGCAGACCTGGAAGTCCTGCCCGTATGGCTAGTAAGTTTTTTTTGCCCTTCAATTTTGTTTGCGTATAATCACTAACCATTATAAGGCTATGACGATTCAGTCAAAGGCGGATCTCTCACCAGCCCATCTGCCCTCTCACATCTCAGCCGTCGTCTTGAGATCCCCAGACCAGATAGTCCTGGTCCAGGAAGCGATTTCGCTACTGGATATAGTCTTGGTCTTATTGGCGGAGTACGATCCTGGATGACGAGAAGTCGACAAACCAACCGTGACAGTCTTCACGGCAGTGACAGCAGTGAAGAAGACAGTGACGAGCGTTCCCCTCCTCGTGGCCGTTCTGGAAAGGAGCAGACTCAAGGTGATGAGGAGAAGCAGGTTGATGCTCAGATTAAGGCTTTGATGGGGGAGAACTCAAAACACTCTGGTGCTTAGATGATAGGCAGTTTCCAGTGGTTCAATTTACGGCTCTGTTTTCAGGTAAAAAAGCGTCTGTTGTGTTGTAAGATAATTCTTCGGCCAGCTCTAAAATGCTGTTAAATTTTCTTCAAATACACACTAGAAAAATTGATATCGATTGTTTAGCTCACCCTTATTCTCGTTTTCATTAGTGAAAGATGGGCTGCAACAGCAAACGGGGCCTACAGATCAAGATGACATGTATGTTTGCTCTGTCAACTCCAAATCAACAAGAAAACGTGTTATCGAAAGACAGAATCAAGCATTACACGTTCCAAGGTTGGCAAAAGCTTCCGGTAAATTTGACATGATGCCTAACCTAACAACAATAGGAACTGTAGCATTTCCACTCTTCTAAACGTCCCAGCAAATCAGTACTTTGGGACTTCAAGACTTCAATGTCTAGATTCAATCATTGAGACCAGACAGATTATCGGGCAACGTTGCCAAGGGAAGGATGGATGCATGGCTGTGTCCGGCGCTAGTGACACACTAGTGTTATCTACATCTAATCAGATCGATACCCTGTGGAGCGTGTCCAATGATACTGTTTCTTAGACGTCTGGAGCCGCGGATTTTGCATGGGATGAGAAGTTTTCCTCGTCATGTATTTGTTGCTGACGCGCTGTTTTGGTTCTTTGAAAAGGTTGCTATAACTATATGTTGAGATAGTAGACTGATCTTTTATATCCAACCTCCTCCTTCCTACTCAAATTATACATCTAAACAACACAACACAACACACCCCTTCCCTTCCCTTCCCTTCCCTTCCTCCCTTTAGAAATCCAACATGTCCCCCTCCCCATCCCTCCGCTCCCAACCCCTCATCTACACCCATTTCTACATCTCCTTCCCCCATCCGCACGTCGTGCAAGTAACGCTCAACCGGCCGCAGAAACTCAACTGTATAGATCTGCCTACGAGTCGGCAGATCGCGAGAGTGTGGGAGTTGTTCGATGAGGATGAGACGTTGTGGGTGGGTTTTATTACGGGTGTGGGAAGGGCGTTTTGTACGGGTGCTGATTTGGGCGGTGAGTTGTCTTTTTTATGTTTTGTTTCATTGTTTGGGGGGGGTTTGAGTTTGAGATGGTTTGGTTGAGGATTTGTGATTCTTGAAGGATGGTTTGTTTTGGTTTTTTGTTCGCGATGTTTTGATTTTTGAATTGTCCCTTTCTTGGAGAGAATTCTTGGTCCTATGGACTTTGACGAGGGGAATAATATTATACGCTCATGACTTGTGAGATTTCTTGTTGTAAAATCTTCCACTGCTCTTGAAGATTGCTTTTTAGGGAGTCTTCTTTTTACAAATATTTTCGTTTAAAAGAATTTGAGCCTGATCTCAAAATCATGTATTGTGAATAATTGAGAATATGTACGACATCGAGGTAGAGTTCGATCAAAATTGACTTACAGTACGACATCAAGTTTTCTGTCTAACTAAACTCTTAGAATGGAACTCCCTAAACACCACCTCAACAACAAACTCCATGTCCGCCCCCGGCCTCGCCGGCCTTCCCCGCCGCTCCGGCAAGAAACCTATCATAGCAGCCGTAAACGGAATCTGCATGGGCGGTGGCTTTGAAATGATAGCCAACTGCGACATGATCGTCGCCTCGTCCACCGCTATCTTCTCATTACCTGAGATCAAAAGAGGTATTGTACCTGTGGCAGGGAGTTTACCAAGATTAGTTAGCACGATTGGGTTGCAGAGGACAAGTGATTTGGTTCTTACTGGGAGGAGTGTTGACGCGAGGACTTTGCAAGCGTGGGGATTGGTGGGTAGGGTTGTGGATGTTGATGTTGAAAAGGAGAAAGAGAGGGGGAATCTGGGAGAGGGGAGAGAAGTTGTGGATGCGGCGGTTGAGTTGGCAAAGGAAATGTGTAGTAATAGTCCTGATGCATTAATCGTAGGCAGGACAGGTATCAGGCTGGCATGGGAGAAGGGGAGCGTGGAGGATCAGGTTGGGGAGTTGGAAAGGGATTGGTACCCGAAGTTAGTTGAGGGGGACAATTTCAAGGAGGGCATCAGGGCGTTCGTGGAGAAGAGGAAGCCGGTTTGGGTGGAGTCGAAGTTGTAGGCGAGTAGGGGAAGTTGGTTCTGTCTGGTGAACGATATATGGGTGAGGGTCACGATTACGTGACTGTGGAAACGCAAGCGATGATGATGATAATGATGATAGTCATTATTGACCGGCGGTAGGCCCAGGCCCTGCTTGAGCCTCTCGAAGGACGTAGGGACATATTAAGCTGGGCTAGGTGTGGAATTTCTCTAGAGATTCCCCTTGTACATTCTCAGGGTACTTAATTTAGCCTTATGAAAGCAATATTTTAAGTATTACGCTATAGCCTCTGTCGCTATTTTTGTCCACCAAGTCAGTTTTCTGTATATATTCTATCTGCATACCGAGAGGTGCTCGAAGCCTTCTTCTTCGCAAAACCTAGTATACCGGATGTAAGTCAAGAGTCTATTAGGCCTCGCGAAAGCAGGGTTCTCGTACCCATTTATCGAATGAGGAAGTCGCATGGGCGACTTGGCTTTCTCGGATGTAAGAGCATCAAGTGATTACAGCCTACATCGCGTGGAAGGAAGACTTCGAATTTGCAGGCTGGCAACGCGAGCGAGACCAGGTTTTTGGTAAACAAGGACAAATTTTCATTGCATCACTGTACAGCCATGCCACGTACTGTGTATTGCGAGACCTGACCGGGATCCCTTTCTCCATGCCAATACGCTTCATATCATATCAATTCGAAAATCTCCAATTCCACTCCCCTAGCCCTCAAAGCATTGGCCGTAAGCCTCGGATCAAGGACGGTCGCTTTCCCAGTATCCCCATTGCCGAAATGAGTGAGTTCATTCTCGTTCGCATGGTGAAGCTTTTCCCAAGGCTCAGGCAGCTGTGTGTCTCTTAGCCTAGGATCGTCGGGATGTACAACGCACGTCACTCGATCGATGTATGCCATTTGATAATACCCTTTGCTGTCCTTGAAATGTAGCACACTCTCAAAAGGTGCTGGTAGCGGACCAACGAAAGCTTCATTCGACATGTTGCCATAACAATAAGCTTCGCCGATAACTCTATACCGCCCCTCAGAGAAGACTAGATCATTCGGAATGACTGGTCGAAGTACAATCGGACTATCACAACCCAGAAGTACTAATACAAGATCACCGGGCAGAGCGTTCTTTGGCGCTTAACGTTGAGCATCTCGCTAATCACTATCGCTCGCTAACCGCATAACAGACCAGACCAACGTGGAAGAAGGTTGAATGCTTAAGGGACAGGCTGTAGCCGCTGTACGGTAAATCAATCGAAGCTTCTCGAGACGTGGCAAATGCGTAACGCTGCTGCACCGGAGAAGCTGAGCTGTCGAAATTTGCGAGTTGATGTAAGAGCTCCAATGCTATGTCGAGATATCCAGTAGGGATGATGAATCGGGCTTGGAATGGAAGGCAGGAGCACATTGCGATTCATCGAAATAGGGTTTGCAATATCAGTGGTCCAGTGTCTCTGGACTGGAAGGAGCGCTCGCCTTTTCGTGGCCATTGAAAGGTAGATAACCTCCCTAGTTCACCAGCTCCCCATATTTCTGAAACATCTTTTCGATGAATGGAGGCCACCGAGCTACACTGCATGTTGCAGCTCAGCATGAAGATATAGGATTTTGTTACTATATTGCACCGCTCTTTTCACAAACTGTCGAGCCATCTAACAATGGTGTTGCATTGCTTTCAACCATTCATGAATGACTCCAAAGGCCGGGGGGAATCCTTGTGATATCACTTAATGCCGCTAGGGTTCGATCTCGCTGCACTCCGTCACATTACAGATTTCGTTCGATCGGAGTTGGTCAAGGATCACCACCATTTGGCAAGTACGACCTCGAATTAGACCAGTCAATACCACTCAATTTGATGGCAGTATACCAATTCAAATGGATTAACGCCTGTCCTGATGGTCGTTGAGAACGACTATATCGTAATCGGAACTGTGAAGCTCCTCAGCCCCAAAATCGAGATTGGGGATTACGCTTTTGACAGCATTTACGTAAGGTCAAATCGTGACTCGGTGAAGTATTTCATGACTATTCAGTCCTGATGCATAAAACCACGAGCCAGAAAAGGCTAGACTGCGTGAATACAAGCCGATCTACCTCTGATTTTCTGCAACAGCTGCTCCTACATGGACCTATAGGTGCCTCATCCTTATATTTCTGGCTTTTCTTTAAAATGAGACTGAAACACGACTCATCATCTCCATTAGCCTTTGCTTGTGCTGTGCACAAGACGAGTAGAATCCAGAATTTGCAGCAGCGGTACGAGAGAGGGAAGTAGACGAGGATTGAGCTGGGGTTGGCGGTAAAGAAGAACATCGGAATTCAAAGACGAGTAGACCAAGACAAGTTGGAAGAAGGTAAATCACAAACGGCGATACAGTTGTACATGTGAACGATCTCCTTAAACACGCGACCTAGATCAACCCCTCCATCCAGCTTGTCCCGAAAAACGACTCTTTTGAACCACCGACCTGTCTCACGTAAGTTCACTGTCAATGTAAGGTTATTTTATTTGGCGTATAATATGTGGCTGGATGGTGCTTGTGCCACCACTTTGTGCCACATGATGCCGCATCTTCCTCTTTACCTTGACAAGATTTGATAAGGTAGGTATTAAAACGTACCAAGCTTCGAAAGAGCACCCTGACTCCTTGATACCCACTATTATTCCTGATGCTCCTCTAAGATTTAGGTGGAGTGCACGAACCTCGACAATTGCAGAAATAGGGTCCCTGGGTGAATGTTGATGTCGAATCCTGTTTGAGATAAAGATAGGGCTTGGCGTAGTCTTTGTAGCCTTAGATTGTTCGTAGACTCGGGGTAAACCAAAAGCATCAGCTTCGCTTGCTGGTGGTGAAGGCATTGCTTAGATTTCGTCTTTGCTCTGACAAGTACACGAGCCGTTTGTTGGCTGCTTGTCCGATCTATTTCTAAAATGCAAAACTAGCAGCTCACGAGAAGAAAGGTCGGGTTGATTGACGTAGGGGATTTTCGTGTAATAGTTACAAAAATTGACTTGTATTGAAAGGAATGTCTTTCGTGGTGGGTAAACCGAATGAAAGCTGCGATTAGTTTTCGAAGGGTATTAGCTCTGACCACTTGCTTCCAAGTCTGAAGTGTTTCCCACTCTTGGAAGTGACGCATTTACCCATAAAGTTGATTCTCTCATTCTGTTCATCACTCTCCCCCGTCACCCGCGCGTCAATCAACAGGCCACGGAGAATGACAACACACTTCCATTTCAAGCTTAGTGTTTCGCTTCATGGGATGCACGCGGTTTCTTGCGCCAGCCGTTCCAATCACAGCAGGCAACTCCTCAGAGTCGAATATTGACAGCCATGAGCTGTTTGCTTCATTTGATACCTTTCTGAAGATCTCAAAGCATCAGAACTGATATAATTATGCGTAAGCCTAGCTCACAGTTGGAAATCGTCCCTGCTACATAAGATGAGGTCCACCCCTCAGTTTCTCTGCACGTCTCTGCTCCATGACGAAAGCTCTGATTTGCGTGATTGTATTTCCCATTGATAAGTTTGTCATCGGGAAAATGGGGAATTTTCATCTTGGATTTGGATGTGGCTGCGGTTCCTGCTTAGACAGCAGACTGTGAAAAGGAAATGCTGAGCAAGCGACAGCTGGCAGGCTAAGATCGTGTGATTTTTGGATTGTGACACTGAAGGCAATGAATACTGAGTGGTTCCTGCTACTACTAAATCGAGTGAACGAAAAACGACCGGGAGAAAAGCTTCCGTAACCCCATTAATTGTCAATAAAATTAAACTTTGCTGTGATCATGGTAATAGACCTCCCCCATGATGCACTATTTCTTATAATACTCAGCAACCCACTTTACAATTTGGTCGACCACGAGATTAACGACTTCTTTCAAACCGGCATTAGCCTCTGCTTCATCCATTGATAGGTCGGAGGCATGGAAGCCTCCAGGGATAATATATAGTGGCGCGGTCGCACTTCCAGGAAATGGACCCCCTTCTCTATATTCGCTGCTCATGCTGATGCTTTTCCACGCGTCGAATTGCCCATTCGTCCAGATGAGACGAGTAGTGTTCTCTAGTCTCCATCCCTTCGTATACTCGTTGACTCGGTTAACACTGTTTTTAGGAGATTTGTTGCTTCCATAAGTGAAGCCATTGACTGTGGGGAACATCAGGGCGCAAATTTTTTGTCGATAATCAGCAGTGACCAACCGGGACATAACAGTGGTTTTATGAAGCGGAGCGCCTGATTGCCAGTTGGCGAACGGCTCGTTGCACAGCATCCAAGTCCACTGCAGATCCACCGGGTTGTTGGTACTATGGTTGCTGTACAATGGAGCTGTAGGGTCGTAGGTATTCATACATCTGAAATCACGCTCGTCCGTGAAGCCATAGCTTGAGCAGTCTAGGTAGGCATATTAGCTTTTTATTCGGGATTGAAGGAAGTAATAGTTACTAGTACTCACAGCCTGAGATCGCTTCGTAGGTAAAGTTGGCATAACCGGCAAGGGCCTTCGTGAGGCCAACACCGTTGGCATTAGGGGTGATGGCAGCTCCTGCTTCAACGTTCTAGAATAAATTAGTACAACCGAAGCCAGGGCACTGTAAATCGCTGACCTCGACAGCATCACAAAATTGGTAGAAGAATGAATAGCCGGTGGTGAAGTCATTAGTTTGCCACATTACTACCATCAACGAGACAACACTAAATGGTGTGTCAGCTTACAGTGATGTTGGATGTAAGCCTTCGAACTTACAACATGAAGTCTGCGTTGTGTTCAACAGATTCCATTCCGAACATCTTCTTCAGAGCAAGTTGCTCTCCTGCCGTTCCCTTCTCCAAGACCCCATCCATGTATTCGATGACTTTACTAACATCTGAACTACAATTCTTAGGCATTCCCTCAATGATCGGAGTAAACCATTGCCACTGTAAAAGTCAGCGATGGTAAGCATGCCAGAGACATGAAGCTTACGTTGTCGTAGACGGACTGGACTGTCGCACTTGAGGCGTGGTACGCCCAGAATGTACCAGATGCTGTACTTTCGATCCAAGCTCCAAGTGCTCCACTGTAACTGCCGCCCGACCATACCCAGGGAGCTTTATCAGAGTTGGAACTGTGGGCAGTGTCAAATGGAAGAGCAACCGTCTTTGCAAAGTGAGTGAAGTCCCCAATGGCTTGCTTTAAGGTCAAGTGTTGAAGAGTTTCGGCATCAAGAATCATATAGGGAGATGATTCACCCCAATATCTATCTATTTCTAGGTTAATAAATGAGCTTGTGTCAATAGACGGATGTTTTCTTACGCTCTATTATTATAACGGCACCCTTTATTTCCCGAGCTAAAAGGCCGGGCATGTTCCAATCAGTTAAGTAGTCACCATACATGTTGGCAGCGGCCTCTCCAGGTGTGAAAAGGACGACCTGTGAATTTGGTCAATGCCTGATACCTCTTCCAGTAGAATTACACACTTACAGGTGAACCTGGTCCCGCCCACCACTCCGAACTCCACCAGTACTTCTGCTGGAACGTCCCCTTAGCAGGATCATTGTGATCGAGCAGTTGTGTGAAGAAGGCTGAACCGGTCGTGTTCATAGGAGCAGCAGCGATCTGGTTGGCAAGCATACCGCCTTTCCGAACTGGTGGAACTGGCCGACCCATGTTCCTGAGTTTAGTGCCACTGCCAGAAACGACGCTGGCTGAAGGCACCAGAGCCAGCGCCGCCGAAATCAGATGAAATGTCTTCATGATGAAAGATACCGATCGAATCACCTCCCAACCGTATGAATGGATGAGGCAGCAATCAGCGGGCACTCGAGGAGTATAGTGGGTGGGTACGACCAATTCTTATCAACTGCTATCTCCCTAATGGGAATACACTGAAACTTGACATTAGAGTTAATTGAAATTAATGTTCATCAGCACCTGCCACAAGAGGGACAGCTTCTACAGGGCTTGGCATTCAGATCCAGCGCAAGACGACAAGCAATCACAAGTAGCCTTTTTGAGAAAGTAAGTTGAGCATCCTCGTAGCGCTTTTTCGTACTGGGTCATCCGCCTTTCTCAACCCCGCGGAGTAAGCAAGTTTACGAAGGGTTCAACAGGTGGAAGTGGGAAGGTGTGTAATTGGGACTAGGTAGGTGTATCTAGTGAGCGCCAGAGCTTCTTTCTCTACCAACATACCTACCTCCCTACCTACTACTACTAGGTAGGGAGGGAGGGAGCCTAGTAGTAGTAGGTAGGGAGGTAGGTAGGTAGATAGAATATAATACATATAGTTGATAGCACGTGTTGCAGTCTCACGCTAACTACTTAGTAAGTGTACAGCACAGAGTGATGCCAACACAAACCATACCGGCAACGCTTCAGGTGAAATTTTTCGAATGGCGGCGACATTTGCAAGCCTGATAGGAAATTAGGCAGGGCACGTAACACGACAGACAATCTGATGGTCCTGTACTAGCCTATTTCTAGGTATCCCAGACGCATCTGCCCGTTGAAATTGTGGCATTTTTTCAACCAAGTTTGGGGAGTAGTCAGGTGGTAGAACCCGGGGATACCACTTGCAGTCTCATCTATTACAGGACTACTTTTGGACACAAGCCGAATCAAGCTGCCAAAATACAAAGTGTGGCCACAGAGTCCTGGCCCCTGTTGAAGTATACCCTAACATTGAACTGTAATTTGATTGCAAATTTGCAATGAGTACCTAGGTATCTACTTATAGACACAGTTTCTTACCTGATTTCGTTTATGGAGGTGGAGAGGGATAAATTGTGGCTCACCGCCTTCTGCCCATGCAAGAACGTGGGATTTTGGATGGGCAGAAAGTGGTGAGCCATAATTTACCCCTGTCTCCCTGGCACCTCCCCTCCGTACCTCTGTAATACAAGTATCACCAGGCGAGCCAGGTCAGGGGGGTAATTTATGGGGCTACTCTCTTTTAGATGATACAATGGATTTGAATTAGCAGGCGACTGACTCCGCATAATTGATTCCGGTGGTCGCTACTCCCGGTATTGCTGCAACATAGCTGAATGAAGTGTTCCTCGCCCGCTCTCTCTTCTGAGTTCCTATCTACTGCTATCATTCCTGTTTTTATATTGCGTATTTAATATTAATTGGTTTTTGAATCCAAGTATGACTGCATCTTGCCTCTTGATGTCTCAACGTTCTTTTAATCCCACTTCCAGCCGGCAGGCTTTAAAGGATCTTCATCACGGCTTTTCTCTCGATTTCAGCGACCTTCATAATCCTACGTCTGTCAGCTCCAGGCAGCAGATCTCGTCTCTCGTACCTATGGCTGTAGGACCTCCTATACAGCAAGGAAGTAGTCCGAGAAAGGGTAATGCGTTGTTATCGTTCCAGGAAACGACGCAGATGGCTTGGCGAAGTAAATTATAGACATATTTACAAGAGTAGAGAATGTTGTAGTAGTCACTTTGACTTTAATAGTATTGGAAACTGCGACATCGACGGTTCTACAAAGTGCGAGCGCCGGAGCTACGAAAAGACAGAACCCGAACTGTCATGCGGTGGAAGGTGCTTTGGATTTGTTGAACGAGGCGAGGCGGAGGAGAAGTATAGGAACTTGAGCGATTTACGTACATCCTTTTCACGATCACATATGCGATGAGGTGAAGTCGAGCTACAATCCAAAAGCAGAAGCCTGACTAGCTTTGACAAATCACAATCGTTAAACACAAAAGACCCAAGTAATAAGTGAAGATAATGAACTTTATTTTCTGTGGCCCAGTATAATCTCTCTCTCCACGAACTCGTAATAATATGTGTCGACTTCAAAGCTATCTTATCTCTGTAATGTATTTCCCTTTTCGAAACTCAAGCCATATTCAGCTCAAATGACGATATCTATCTCCAACCTTCACTTCAGACATTGAGTCACAGTGTCAGACCTTTAATCGGGAAAGGATTATACATGCACATGGATGATCCTTGGGTACAAGCAAAGCTGGATGAGAGCAAATGCTCCTCGAACGGTAGAGAGAACGACTATTCAAATGAATCGATAATATCGGCACTGCTCCTTGCTATTCTTTTCCACCCAGTTCCAAGAATCTTTGAATATTTCCCGATTTTACGGTGAAGCTGAAACAACATTGGTTGAGTGCTACTCACCGGTCTTGTATCCATACACATCAAGTTCCTAGGTTTCCGTACCTCAGCGCATTCACTCGCTGTTCAAATTGGGAACTTGGTAGGTGAAACCTTCTTCAGTTGCGATGATCTAGCATGAATTACGTGGTCGGTATGGTGACATACCAGGACCCATTGCTGCTGCGGGGGTCAAAGGCCATGAATGGACCGAGGGATTAGCTATAGGGTAAGCCATTGGTCTACTCAACAGCAGAAGCGGGATCACTGCATGAAGATATTGAATGACTAGATGGGCGAAAGTCCGCTCATTGATGTAAGTGCGCATAAGACGAAAGCATATACGGATTACCAGGGAAACATATTTTGAATTTTGAATGATGTATAGGTGCATTAAGAGCAAGAATTTGTGTTTATAATGGGCGAGCTTTGCTACAACGATTTAGAGAGGCGTATTTTCGTGGTTCATAGAATTACCGGGTTTGGCAGGGGAAGATTGTAATGGTTGGCTTTTATTTATGGATGGAAATATTTCGTGACCTGAATCCGATGGAAAGGAGATAGAATAGAATGTTGCTAATTTTTATGAACAATACAACAATGGCCAAAATAAACCATTTACATGTATTATTTGTTGTTTTTTTAAGCGAGCTCTTTTACCCGAGATTCAGGATCCCTACTCCAGTCCAATTTCGGGTGGCCGGCAACCTTTTAGAAAGGGATAAATTTCACTATCATAACCGGGATATGCTTTGATGCCGTATTTCTTGGAGTATTTGAACATATCAGGATAAATCGTGGGCAAACAAGTAGTAAAATAATAAAATATATACACTGGAAACTACATCCCAAACATAATCTAAATCCTTTTTATGGTAAACAATGTATCCGATCCTACGAATCTCCGCCAGACCACACTCAGCAGGTGCACATCCGTAAAGCCTGACACTCTATGCGGCAGTGGCGACGACGACGTTGGTGGTCGTCGTGGTTTGCACCTGCACAACAGTCGTCGTTGAGGTGACGGTGGCGTAAGCAGTAACTACGCAAGCAGCTGGAGTCTCTTTGTTCAACAAGCAGGAGCAAGCACTGCTAATCTTTGCGGGGCCAGGGTTGAGCTTTTGGATGATGTAAGGAACCTGTTTGGCACTTGCAGGAGCGCAGATTCCGGCAGCACGCTTAGCTGGGGCCGTGACAGCCACGGGTGCAGAGGCACCTGGGCAGTTGACGTCCGAGAAGATATATTGACTCGCTGGGGCGGGGGCCACAACATTGTTCACTTTTATATAAGTTAGTTTCGGTGTGTAAGATACTCCCTTTTGGACTTCATGACTTCAACGTACCTGATCCGGTGTAGCATGCGCAGAGAGTTCCGCCGGAGGCAAAGGTACCGGCTGCGAGCGATTGACACTTGGTCTGGCACTGAGCAGATGTGAAGCTTCCATCGTTGTTGAAGAAAGTAGTAACTGCACTTGCTTGGGCGAAGCCAGCGACACCGCAGACAACAGCAGGCGCAGTGGACGCAGGAGGTGTAGTGGACGCAGGGGGTGCAGTGGGTGCAGTGGGCGCAGCGGGCGTCGCGGTACTCGTGGTGAAAACAGTTTGGGTGGTTGTAGATGCTGCCTGTGTATTTCATTAGCTTTTGCATGATTACACAGATGTGTAGGACATTGTGTTGTGGACGTACGTAAACTGTACTGAGAGCAGTCTTGACTACTTGAGCAGTAGAAGTCTGTTGCAAGTATGCAGAGCAGAAGTCCCTGTTGAGACCGGCGTAAATGAGGACTTGGTCTTGCGGTGCGCATGCCGGGTAAAAGTTTCGTCCTTCGAGTTCAGGGGCTGCGAGTGGAGAAGATACAACGGAGGAGGCGAAAGCCAAGAGAGAAAATGTAGTGGAAGACTTCATAGTGACTGAGATTGGCAATGAATGTATGTTTCTGGATCAGAAAGAACGGCACTTAAGGAAAAGGTCCTGAAATGAGAATACAACAAGATTAAGGGATGAATGCTGTAGTAGAAAGATAATTCTCTATTGGGGAACATGCTCTTTATCAAGATCTTCATCGAGCTTGTATCGAGCTACGATATCGCACAGGGCAGGAAACTTCTAGCCTTTCAACGAGTCTTTAGGCCTAGATCAATTTGTTCAAATAATTGAAGCACAAAAACACATCCCGTACCTGCACAGGGCCATCAGCCACTACTTTCGTACCTTAAGGAAGTATCAAAGCGGCTGATCTAGCGAGAACTAAACAATCCGAGCAATCAACAGCCAGGCTTTTCCAGGACTAGAAGTTCAGACGGCATGCAGCTGGCACCAGTCAGACGAGTCAGCAAACGCCTCCAATGGTCCGAGTTCCTAAATTCCGCTTCTGCTAGACAGTGCTAGTGGCGCCTTGGAACATTGTTCGGGACCTTCGGGTCGCCCAGGTCCCTTCCCGAACTATTCACACGAACTACGGTCGGATACAGATGGATAGAATGGTTAGCGCCGTCCAAGCCACTTTAGGTCGACGCTGGATCGGGATGATAGCTTCGAAAGAACTGAAATCGAATCCGACCTAGCTCTTGTCGGGCGAAGTGAGTTCAAACTGAAAATTTCCTCCTATCAAAGTCCGAATGTTTCCATGCCCTTGGATAACACTTCACGAAAATTCATATCAGTATTTGATTTTGAGTCTCACCAGGGTCTTGGCCGGAGGCGACATACCCAATATACAACATTGACCTAGATTTCTGAAAGGTAAGACACTCTGTCATGGCCTGGTTCCGCGGAGCTGGCTAGGTCTCCATTTCTCCAGATCCGAATTATGAGAACAGACAGTGATCATGACAGATGACCCGTCCGAGTGCAAATGTTGTGACGAAACTCGCTGTTCATCTAGACTTCGCCACAATGACAAGAAGGGATGGAAGCTTGTTCTGTTGGTTCATGCGGTTTCTGGCATGTGAGTTCCGCACTATTTGGAAAGGAATATTAAGACTGAGCTTGAACCAATCTCGTCTCCTGCCAGACGAATTCCCATACTTTGGGAAAGTCATCAAACTTGTGTATGACTTGCAGGCACTACCTGTCGATGAATTAAGGACATTAGTAGAGCTGCGACGTTGAATTTTCGCTTGACCGAAGCCGAGTTTTCCCAGCCCCGGAAGACATATTCGTAAATCGGGAAGCTGTAAACAGATATCTCGTCCGCATTGTCCAATGTCGGCGACAAAATACACCTCTAACTCCTATTTCCCATTCCCGCTCTGCCTGAATCAGAAGGTCCCTAAGTCAAAATCCGTCCTGTAGATCCTCCATGTGCATTGTGATTGCTATACACTCCCTAGGGCGCCTTCCTATAACTCCAGTATTCCCCAAAACCGTAACTCCCCTCCACAGAAGAACCAGTGAATGTCCACACGATAGCTGATGACATGTAAAGTAGGACTGTATTCCATCCACTCGCTTGTGTCTCAATGTCATCAGATAGTCTCGCCAAATTTCAAGAAACAACCACATGCATACTCATGTGCTCCACAGCATCCTTGACAGTCCTCATCCACCGATGATTGATGCAGAACGGGCATCTGACAGCTTGCTCGCTCGCAGCATTCAATGCAGTTTCACTGCGTCGAGGAACCTGAGGAATAACGACTCCACTAGCGGTATGTAGTTGGAAGTCCTGATCCGGACCGGCTCCTGCAACTAGCCCCCCCGGTATACCATTCATATTCGGAGCTCCAATAACACTGGCGTTCTGATTCGGGGTCGAATGAAGTTCACCTCCAAACATATTAGTGTTCGCTTCTCCATCTTGACTTCCTATGCCGTCTAGACTGCCATTGCCCTCGGCACCTTGGCCTTCAACTTCACCCTGCTCAGCCCTCTTCTTCAAAATCTCTGTCTTTGCTCTCCGGCATTGTTGGAGATGAACTTCCGCGCCGTACTCTCGCAGCAAACACTCTCGAATCTCTACTGGTGTAGTATCCTTATCGATCCTCATCAATCTCGGTAATATCTCCATTAAAAAGGGCAATCGACTCGCCGAGTTGCGCTGCACCTTAGGGAGGACAGGTGCGAGTGTTAGTGTAGATGGATCATTGTTAGTGTTTTGTCGTGGTGATATAGGTCCAAGTACGCGTGCGCCCCCCATGATGTTGCCGTCTGAATCTTGTCGTATTTCTAATCCAGGTGTCTGATGCTGTCCTGAAGGTCCACCAAGGTTATTCGTACTCCCTGCTGATGTTAGCACAATTTCTTATTGGTTTCTTTGCAATCGGTTCGTGGGGTTGAAGACAAAGTTCCGTAACTGGTTTGCGCCAGTGATTGACTGGTGTCAAATCCATACGGAAAGTAGGCGCGTACCGATCATATTCCCTGGTACTGTACTGGGGATCATCCCATTGCCATTGCCACTTCCAGGCTGCCATTCTAATCCATTCAAACAAGTATGCTTCTCCCTGAGGACCGTAACGCGCGCGAGGGGTTCGCGGCCCCCTGTACGGTAGTGAGTTAGCAATCAGGTGTCTTATTTGCGTTCCTAGATTATCTTGAGACATTGAGAAGGAAGTCCCAGGATAATCTCGCGATTGTGCAAAGGTAGTTTCCAAGAATATCTTGCGACATGAAAACAGGGCGTACTGTACCTTTGCGCTCCCAGTTACATCTGACTACGAAGGGACATTCGGGATCCCGCTTGCATCCAACACGTACTCGACCAGTATCTGACTTCAGTATTCGAGGCTCGAAATGCGATTCGATAGCCCAAGCATGAAGAGCTTCCTTGAATGCCTTAAGTGTGGGAAACTCCTGACGAATATACAATGGGGGCATCGCGTGGGGCGGGTGCTGTTGAGATATTGCGTGGTAATAAACTTAAGAATCCGGGCGTACGATATGAGAGCCAGGTTCTCTTGTGCCCCGTCCTTTACAATGGATTTGTAGCGGCTGGGCCCGAGACGAGGCCCGCACTATTACACAAGGCTGACAGGCTGACAAGCCGACATCTATAATTTGATCTTCCGTCAATATCAATAGATTGGTATGGAACTCGGAAGTGCTCGATAGGAATTGCGGAATAATTGTATGCCATTCGATTAGACACTTCAGGCCAATGTCATTGGTTTCTATGATACCCCGAGAGACATAAAAAAGTAGCCTCGACAGATCACAGCTCGGAACATGAATTTCATGTGGATATTATTGAGCTTCCAATCTGAGCTACGGGCGAAATAATGCAGGCTAAACAAAAGTTTACTTTCCTCAAGTGCTAACCTCAAGTGCTAACTCCAATCATTTAATTCAAGGCCTCCCAACCAGCTTCTCCTCAGCTGTCTTATCTTTAGTTCCCGCAATCTCCGCAGGTTCTGGCTTGCGGGCCGGCTCGCTAATACTATCGTTCATGGCCTCTGCAGCTGCCTTCTTCAGTCTGTCGGCATCATCCGTTCTGATCTCCTTTCCACCAACGCGGTCTTTCGACTCCTTCTCATCTTCACTATCACCAAGACTGAAAGGATCATTCTCAGGCTCACCAATTGGGCTAGGGTCGACAGTAGACAATGGCTGCCACTTGCTTTGTTTGCTGACGGGTGGATTGTTCTCCTTGACTCCTGATCGTGGTGAGGATGAGTATATGTCGAATTCTTCTGGCGGACCACCCTGGAAGGCAACCTTTCGGCCGTCAGATGATTTTGGGGCTGGAGGAGTGGGCTTGAAGAGGTCAGGGTTGGCAAGGGGGCGGGTGGAGCGTCGAGCTGGAGCTGTAACTTCACGTTAGAAATAACTCCTGGATTCAAACAACGCAACTTACTGCCGTCACTGTTCATTTGCATACCAGCAAAGTCATCGCTTAGTACTTGAGGGTCGGCGTCATATCGATTGTAATCTCCACTTCGTCTTCCGTCATTACTTCTGCGCGAGTGGTATTGAGGATTTGAGGATTGTCCCTGGTTGTAGTTTTGCCGGGGTGCATCATCATCCTCTCCGTCAATCCGCTTCTTCAAAGTATTTATCCATCCGTTAACCTTAGTCTGAGTCTCAAGGAAGCCTTTCTTCAAGTTCTCTCCAATAATTGGTAGATCGTCGTCAATAAAGTTGCGTTCCCTTGCTGGCTCGTAACCACTCTGATTTGAACCAGCCTGCTGTCGACGAGGTGCATCTCCGCGACTCGAGCTACGCTCTCCACTCCATCCACCGCCATAATGTTCAGCCAGTTGGCGAGCGTATTGCTCATCAGATTCGAGCTGTGATTGCGGGGTAGATCCAACAGCACGAGGAGCTGTAGGACGAGGAGGCTGTGGAGGAGGCGTAGGCTCCCTGACGGCATCAGGATCCGACATACCTGTAGGTAACGATTAGTATTTATCTTCTCGGAGATGTATTGGCCAGGCGCACCAAGCAAAGCATTGAAAGCAGGTTCAACGCGACCCCCGCTCGCCATCAGGACAGCTTTGAGAACAGCAGCATCGATGCTTGGGAAAGCTTCCTTCAAAGTGTTTTCTGCCTGCTGCTGAGGGCTCAAAGGACGGGGAGGCTTTGCAGGAGCTTCATCTTCAACAGTTGCTTGCTTTGATGCTGTCGAGGCATCGTTGCCCAAGGTTCCTAAGTCTTGTACATCGTCGTCGTCCATTTCTAATGGTCTGACAGTCGTTGGTGATTCCGCTCCACTTGGACTCTTCACCTGCTGGCAGAAGGTATTAGTTAGCAAGAGCCTCGTGAGAGTGCATGAACAACAACATGCAGTTTTGTGTCAGGACTTACTGAGTTATCCGTGGCCTTTGTTGGGGCGGACATAGTGACGAACTTTGAAGACTCGACGAATGAAAGTGTTGAGTACCAACTCTGCTTTTGAATTGTAAGTTGATCAATGGATATTCGAGTTGGAAATAAGGAGCCCGACAACTTCCTAACAAGGCAACTCGTAACCCCACGTTAAAGCTTACGTCTCATGTGGCTGATCGTTGTCACGTGAGTTTTATGCCACACCAACCCCCACTACTTTGAGGTTGTCATATGAGTAGTTATTAGTTGCACCGGCTTTCAGGAGTATCATGTATCAGTATTCATCGAGTGTTTCGAGCATTGATTAGCTCGTTGGTAGGTAGGTACTAGAGGTGCTTGACTTTCAATTTCTGTTTAGTGGGCTGAATATTCAGATATTTTCGCTTCCTACCCATCTCAATTTATCGCTAGAATTCCACTCCAAGTCCAGCACCCCAGCTATCAAATAACCGAAATGGCACCCTCGCCCCTCCAGCAACGGCGAACTCATAATACACTTCTCTTTCAGAAGCTATTGAATCTCAGAGATAGCGCAAGTCCGTTCACATTGATCTTGGATACACTGGAGCAGAGCGGAGGACCAGCTGTGCGAGAGTTTGCTAGAAGAGCCAAGGTACGTATCAGACGGGGCTTCACTGTTGTTATAGTTACATCATTTTGTCTGCTCACCATACCGCTGGCATTCGGCTTGATGTCTATATCCCACACCTTCTTCATTTCTTTGGGTAGAGCCTTTTTGAACCGAGATCTTATGCAATCTCGAACCACTTTTCTGACAGAAACACTAGATATCCAAAAATCAAATCATATTCATCTCTTTTTCAACTCTCCGGAAGAAGGTACCCTTTGAAGTCAGTTCGTTCATCACAGCTCGTGGAAAATCTCTTGGTTCACTCCGGAACGAGATCTTGTCCCATCTCCCAGCACCACCAACTGCTGCTCCAAACACATCTTCGTCTCTGTCAAGTAAGTATCCAAATATTGAAGCTACAGCCCCTCTGTACTGACTACAGACAGAATATCTTCTCATCATTGACACTCTCAACCCTCTCTCAAGCAGTCATCCACAACACCTTTCAAACTTTCTCTCATCACTCCTTCTTTCTCCGCAAATATCACTAATAGCAACATACCACACCGACGTCCCGCTTACGAATTCGCCTTCATCTTCATCATACGCTCCATCGCCCCTCACGACACTTATCTACCTGGCCACCGCCATCCTGACCGTCTCTTCCCTATCACAAACCCTAGCTCGCAAACGCGCGCGTGATAAGAGTCATCAGGAGCCTTCTTTCGGGATCCAAGAAGGTAGAGAAGGTGTCATCATTGGCATGAAGCGAAGAGCAAAAGACGAACAGGGTTCGGTAATCAATATGGAGATCCGGCGACGCTCAGGTCGTGGAGTGACTGAGAACTTTGTCCTCCTACCACCAGTACTGCCGTCCACAAATCTCCAAATCGCCAAGCCAGGAAAACTTTCCTCACTAAGTGAATTCATCCTTTTGGATGACCACCCACTCTACTCGTCTCCATCAACTGGCGGAGGGGATTCAGCTGCCGCTGGGAAAGAAGAAGAAATGAACACGACGTTCAATCTTGGCCTTACGGAAAAGCAGAAGAGAGATAGAGAGAATGTCGTTCTTCCATACTTTGATGCACAGAGGGATGGAGGTGCGGCTGGACCGGGAGACGGAGGTAGGATTCTGTACGATATGGGAGCGGAGGATAGAGAAGATTTTGATGACGAGGAGGATGAAATCTGATGTCCCATTCTCGATGCACAACATATCGAGACCAAATCAAAGATCATCATCGATGCAAGACTTGAACAAATTTCTGGAAGGTTATTCTCATTGGCACTGGATGCACAAGCCAATCCGCAATCCCGGACAGGCCTCAACCTCATTTCGCTAAACCTCTCAAGCATTACATTCCGTGTCTCACATCCTCAGCCACCTCCTTCCACTCGACTTGATTGATAAGTGCAAGTAAGGTCCTTCCCATCGCCCTGTCAGTAGACGCCGCATGGCCGAGCTGGCAGAGCGACCGGCAGTGTCGGAGAGGGTACTATCGCCTCCCAAGTCTACAACACGCTGAGGGACAAGCAATGACGCTGAGTCACAAATTTGCATGCATGAGGCTATCCAAAATAAAGCAGGCTGTGTTGTGCTGCCTTATCTAAGGATGAAGAGTAATTAGAGACTTCGAGTTACCTCAACAAGAGGCGCCATCATAACGATAGTACGCTCGAACAGAGGAAGATAAAGACATTGACAAGCTGAGAGGAGATTTCCCCTGATTGCGCTTGGAAGGAAAAGCTGTCGAGCATTTCGAGCTTTTTCGCGAAATCTTTTGGTCAATTACTTATTACCTTTGCCTAAGGCAGCAAGCAGCAAGTTTCCTTTCAAAAAAAAATCTTTATATGTTTGCTCTTTGAACTTGAAACCGTACAATTTTTACCGTTCCCAGGGGATGATGGTATTTTAACATGTCCAAGCTTCCGGGTAGACTTCACGGCAGCTTGAAGAGAGGCGGAAAGAGCTGTCTGTTTGCGGCCTCGCAGGACAAGACAAACCAGTCCTTCATTTGTACGGCGTGATGTTACACATAGGTGATACGCAGCATACATAGGTACTCATCCTATAGTTTCTATCTTGTGCATAGGCGCCTACCACAATAGAACATCCAATTCTGTAAGCCATAGTCATCTCATGCAAGCACTATCGTACCGCATAATCAACTCCCGACTCCCGAGACATAGTTCGGCAACCCCGCACGTCAGCCCACCCTCTCGCGTCATCCCGAGTCCACACCTAACAGCTTCCCTCCCAAGCTCAAGCTCGCATCCCTCCAAACCCAATCCATCATAACACTTTCGAAATCACATCACAATGCTCCTCCTCGGTCTAACCGGTTCAATCGCAACCGGCAAATCAACCGTTTCCTCCATCCTCTCCTCCCCACCCTACTCCCTACCCATAATCGACGCCGACATCCTCGCGCGCCGCGTCGTCGAGCCCGGCAGCGCAGGCTACGCGAAGATCGTCGCGCATTTCCAACCCACTACTCCCGATCTTTTACTTCCATTCCCAGACGATGCTTCATATGATAGGAGTAAAGGCGCGCCTTTGAACCGGCCTGCGCTGGGAAGGAGAGTGTTTGGTGATAGTGAGGAGCGGAGGAGGGATCGCGGGGTGCTGAATGGGATTGTACATCCTGCGGTGAGGATGGCGATGTATAAGGAGTTATTGTGGTGTTATGTGAGGGGTTGTTGGGCGGTGGTGTTGGATGTGCCGTTGTTGTTTGAGAGTGGTCTTGATGTTCTCTGTGGGACGGTCATGGTGGTTGCGGTTACAGATCCGGAGATCCAGATGAAGAGGTTGATGGAACGGGATACGCATTTGACGAGGGAGGATGCGGAGAATAGGGTTATGAGTCAGGGCGATGTGAGGGAGAAGGCTAGGAGGTGTAAGGCAAGGGGTGATGGGAGGGGAGTGGTGGTTTGGAATGATAGAGGAAAGGAGGACTTGAGGGGAGAGATTGAAAGGGTTATGACGGAGGTCAGTAGAAGTAGTCCAAGGTGGTGGGCTTGGTTACTGGTATTGTGTCCACCAATGGCTGGGTTTGCTGGCTTGTGGAATTATTGGAGAGGTTTGGTTATAAATAAAAAGTGGAAGGAAGGAGAGTTACAGACCAAGTCAAAGCTTTGAGCCGGATCTTATCTTCAAATCATTTCCTCAAACTTGATTAATTGCCCTATGATTTGATTTGAGCAGCTGGAGCGCTGGGCGGGCTATCTTACACCCATTTTCCAAGGATTGCAGAATCATAATATCTACAAAGAGCAAGTGCCATGATGTTACCCTGGTGTTACCTATCTCCTACCCTCCATTCCCATGTATATGCTCATCCATTTCACACTTGTGTCTCATCATCTTCACACAACTTGCGCACGACACCAACCATGCCCACCTACACCCATCTCCCCTCCTTCGCCCTTCAGCCCATCCCTCACCAACAGCACATCAAAATCCCGATTCTTCGCACCCTGACAACCATAACTCCCATAAACCACCACCTCATGCATCGGAAAACTGCTTGTATTACTCCCCGGATTACTAGGTTTCGTCCCCGAATACGCGAAAGCGAGACGGTTGTTACCATCAGCATCATGTATCACGGCTTTATTGTCGGCTCCAACGTATGAAGTACATCCTGTGCATTTAGCTGTAATTCTCCTGTGTGTGCGGTTGGTTTAAGCCGAGGGCCGTGGGATGGTAGGGCATTCCAGGAAGCGTGTCGGAGGCTTCAGGATCTGTCCAGGTTCGGTCGAGAATGATCACTAGGTATAGTCCACAGCCTGATTTAGGGAGAGTAATTTGTCTTCGACTGCATCATGACTTGCCTGCTTCTCTAGAAGGGGACCTTATGGAAGGCGCGCTCAGCTTAAATCATGGAGCCATCACAAGTTTGGGATTTCCCTTATCCATATTCGATCTATGCTTGACCTCACTCCCAAGATTAAGATGAAAGTAACTAGACGAAACTTGGTAAACCGACACCAAAAATTTCCTTTCGATAGTGAAATCGCATTTATCCTGTCTGATATGGTTGACAGAGGCTAAACAGAAGGTACCTTCTTCCTCTCTCCATAAGACATCCTTGGTCTCGAACAAAATCATGAACGAAATAGCCGGATGAAACGCCGAGAAACCTTGGCGTGTTTACTCGTCGTCCTGCTGATCCTGAATTGCTTGTACCGGCTGTTGATGGAGGCGTAATTGAACTGCCGGTGTTTATTTAGATTCGCATATTAAATGCTTGGCGGCATTGTAAGCGAGTTTTGGAAGCGACCGGGTATTATATTCGTTGCTCCAGGACTAATTTAGTCTTAGGAGCGCAAGGGGCCTCATATCTCCATGTGCTTTTCCCCAATATACAGTCGACTGGACTGTGAAAACACCAGTTGTATCGTAACGGGACTTTTGAGCTTGTTAATTATATCACTGAGATATTGAACCAGGACTAAACTGAACTTTAGTACGAGAGACAGAATTTTTCTAGAAACGAGGAGCGACGAGGATGGGTATTCGAGGCCCAATATGCTTCGCAAAAAGCTTGAAATTCGAGGAATTTACATCTGTTAAGCAGACTGTTCTAATCTGACATTGAGTGTGAAGACATCGGAGAAATTTGTTTAATCATTCACTACAGCAAAAGATTCAAGAAATGCAAGGCAGCCTAGAGAGAAAGGGTTTCGTAAGATAGCGCTACTGCGCATTCGAGTTCGGAAGCCTGGTGATTCGATACAACCGAGTGTGTTTGAGCTGAAAATAGCAATGGGAAGGAGCCTCGCTTTGAGAAGAACGGAAAATAAGGGCTGGTGGTAAGAAACAGAGAAAGGCGCACAGGTTTACACGAAAATGGCAAATGACACTTTGCAAACTCTGAATAACCTTGATAGATAAGCCGACTTTTCCCTCAATTTTTAGGGTATACATGACACCAGTGCCATTGCAGTGACCTGTCAGGTATTTGTCGGGTAGACTGCGCTGCAGCACATATTTAACCTTCTGGTCACGATGCGCCTGAGACCACCTTGTCTTTCCACTCCGATTGTTTAGCAGGAATTTCCACTGGCTTTGAAACACGAGGTAGGACGATAGATACAGGTTGCATGCGGGCCACAATGTCATACGAGAGGAGTTATGACGATTTGATACTTCCAATGGGTATATTGACTCGACGCATCCTTTTAGCTGTAAGTGACCGTCGTTCCAGCCTCAGCAGGCTCGAGCAGCTTCCATTCGCACTTCATATCTTTCTTCGCGAACATATCCAGTATGACCTTTGCAATTCCATCAAAGTTTTCCGTCGCTAACGCCAAAATCGTAGGTCCAGCACCCGATAAACAAATTCCACAGAGACCTGGATGCGACTTTGGCGTAACAGACTGCAAAATTTCTGGCAGGCCAGGAATCAGTTCCTTCCTGTACGGCTGGTGGACTTTATCTTGCATTGCGAGATAAATCTGCTCTGCATCCGGAGGACTCCTTCCTAAAGCCGATGGCAACAATGCTATCCGCTGGAGATTGAAGACAACATCGGCTCGAGAATACGACTCAGGTAAGACGCTCCGGGCTTTGGCTGTTGCGACTTCGAATTGGGGAATGATTGCGATAGCTTTGATTTCCTTCGCCCAGGGAAATTTCATATAATGTCCAATACCAATTGGGGGCGCGGGAGGTGTAAAACCAGTATCGACTCCACCGGCTGGTTCAGGCAGGACTTCGCTGAGAGGAATTTCTTTGCGCGAGGTATCCTCTGGGCTTAGATCGTTCAGGTATGTACCCACAAATCCGCCGTAGAGGGCTGCTGCTACATTATCTGGATGGCGCTCTAAATTACTGATTAGCAAGAAGTTCTTACGAGGAATGAATGGAATGAGGAGGTATACCAATCATCAAGCAATAATCCAGCATCCGCGCTTTCGACATGCCCAATTTCCCAACTTCATTCCCCAGAATCACACCAGCCACGACTGCAGCTCCTGAAGATCCCAGACCTCTACCCAGTGGAATTGGATTTATGATATGGACTTTGGTTTCGGAAGGGAAAGCTCGCTGGCCATTACATCTCAAGACGTAAAGCGCCGTGCGTGTGATGAGATTGCTGTCTGCGCTCAATGGAACTTCTTCAGCACCTTCGCCTTCGTAGGTGATTTTGCAATTGAGAGGAGCTTCGGATTTTATGGAGGTGTCAATTGAGATTTGTATCTCCAGCCAGATGGAGAGCGCAAGGCCGATAACATCGAATCCAGGGCCGATATTCGCTGAGGAACAAGGTACTTCTGCATATAGGTTAGCTGGAATTCCAAATGGATTGGAAGAATAGACATGGTGGTCATACTAATTGTGATCATCTTTGCTGAGTTTTGTGGATTTTGAAGTGATTCTGTTGATGTTATCGAATATGCAAGCAAGATTGAGGGGTTGTTTTCTGAATCTGAAAGGGTGCGTATAAAACTCCAGCGTCAGCCTCGTGTCTGTGCAGCTCCGATCGTCGGTGGGACAGCAGCGAATTGGCGTGGATACTAGCGTTAATTACTCGAGGCTGCGACCGCTCACTTCTTGCGAGAGGTGAAATGTGGAGGGAGGGCAAATTGAATGTCAACAAAAGTCGTCATCTTACTTCATTACAAGAACAAATCTCAACATCATATGTCGTTGACGTATATGTGAAAACACCACATCCCCGCGACTCGATTTGTTCTTTGAAAAACCAAATTCATTTCATAACGGCTCTGCCGTCTGGCGCATATTACAATGTCTCTTCCACCAGCAACCGTAAAGATCAAGAGAAAGGCGACTGATGACCCAGTAGAGTACTTGCGTATGCTAGAATCTGACCTCTGTATGCAGATGATGAACTGACAAGCTCTTGCAGGTATTCACGAAGCTACAGGAAGTGGTAAGAGACCACGACAAGGTGAATACATCTTCTCGAGACAGGCTGTTACAAACGACACATCAGCAAGCCAATTCTCCTCTCCATTTCCACGCAAAATTAAAGGTCTTCCTCAGCCCAGCTCTGCACCAATTTCACACGACGCTACTCAGTCCCTGCTGCCTACGAACACTATCCCTTTCAATGCGCCAGTAACGACGCAGCCTCGTCGATTCCACATCTCGAAATCTGCTATCACCTCAAATGACACAAATGCCGAAGCGGGTGGAGGTCGGAAGCGCAAGGCTCAGCCTACAGTCTTCGTTGAACGTCGAATTCGTCCCAAGAGCGCAGACGGAACGCCTGGTGGAACTCCAGCTCCAGAAGAGACCGGCGGCCGGGATGTCAATAGCACAGATACATCTCAAGTGCCAGATACGTCGAAGGAACCGCAACAGAAGAAGCCAGGAATAAGTTCAAGAAGTGCCACTCCAGTTCGACCTATGACCCCTCCCAAGGCCTCCCCAGCTCCTTTACGCAATGTTGTTCTACCGAACGGAACAATGATGCCATGGGATGTCTCTTCCGAACGATTGGCAGCTGAAATGCAAGCATACACCTTACAAGAAATTGGTAAAACGCTCGCTGCACACGATACTCCAAGACCATCTCCCGCATCACGCCGCATCAAGACACCAAGCAAATTCAAGCCCAAACCTGCTCTACGGTACCTAGAAAGACATCCGGAGCATAAGGTTCACGCGAGTACGGAGGGAGATGAGGAGGAGTACGTTGTCGAGGAGGTGGATGACGAATCTGAGTATATCATTGATACCTACATCCGTGTTCCAGCGTATGCTCTAGAAGCAGAAGATGCGCATAAGAACATCGGCCTTTTGGTTCTCGAGTCTCAGCCTGATATCGATGAGTTCTACAGAGAAGACGATGAAAGCTCTGAGGAAGAGGACGATGGAGACGAAGACGAGAATGGTATACTCTTCCCTTGCTACCCTCCCTGTGAACAGAAACTAACGAAAACGGTAGCGGAGAACCACTACACAGCCGACTACCCTGATGAAGAAGTAGATTTCGACGACGAGTTCGATCTTAATGCCTACCACTACCGCAATCGTAACGCTTCAGATCTAGAGGAGTTCGACGAAGATGATGCCACTTTCAGTGATGATGAGAGTGAGGCTACCAAGTATCCTTGGATGACGAAACCTTGGGTGAAGAAAACCACTATTGATAGGGCTGTGGATGGTAGCGATTAGTGCATTCATCAATTCGGGGGCCAGGTGTACATGTAAGATTCCGTAGATGGCATATACATGATGGACGCGCCAAAAATAGGTCTTGAGGTGTACATATTGCACATACTAGGGCAAAAAGTCGATAATTTTGTATATACAGAATGCACGGCTGGTCAAGTTGGACGAGAATACAAATTGTTCCGATACATCATGCATCTAGAGCTCACTAAATGACGTGTGGTAGACTCAGTATGTGGATTCGGCCAGCCTCACCATGCAAACAATGACTCGGGTGGGCCTTTATATGAATCACGTTTGGAAGCCCCTGAATCTTGTCAACAGTGTACGCCGCCTCTGAGCGTATTTCAAGTTATAATTGCGACATATAATGCGTCGATTCATAAGTCTGGTTTGTTTTTGTATAGCTGGAACCGACATGCAGTGATCTAATCTATGAGATGACCTTCTCAACCAGCTCAATCCCATACTTCTTCAGTTCCTTCATCAAAGGATCATTGATCTTCGACGACATAGGTGCAAGAATACCCTTCTCAGAGATCGTACCATCAAGCACCTGCTTAACAGCCACACCACAAGGAATACCAACCAACTTAGCCATGGCAGAGTATCCCTTAGGATCACCGTACTCCACGAGAGTAGATGTGCGGGTCTCCTTGCTGCCATCCTTGTTCTCGATCTCGAACTTGTGTTGCAGCATGACTAGATCGCGCTCGCCTTCCTCGAATTGCATCTTCTTCTCCAGAGTGGCGCAGAGGGTGTCCAGTGGGTTCTCGCGGGGATTGATTTTCTCATCGGAGAAGATGCCAACCCAGCTGAGACCGGCAATGATGCGGTTCTTCTCTTCAGTGTCTTTGAAGCTAGCTTTGGAGGCAATGGCCCACTTGAGATCTTCCTCCTTGGATGAAGTAGCGGCGAGGATCTTTTGGGTGGCTTCCTTCCATGGGATTGGCTCCTTCAAAGCTGCTACGGCTTCGTCGCTGAGGAACCCAAGCTGGACTAATGTGTGGACAAACTCTGGGAAACCTTGGTATCTGAGAGTACCTCTGATGATAGTTTGAGCTTCTGGGATGTTGTAGCGCTCTTTGTATGGGGTGGAGTCTCTGTTTGGGTAGGCGACGAATGCGTATCCGGGGTAGATGAAGTATGGCTTAGCCGTACCCATCAAATCTTTGCCCTCGATGTCAACGACCTTGCCGTCCTTGTAATACTTGGCAGCATTTCTCAAAGCCAACAAGACACCTCGGGAAGACCAAGAAAATTTGTATCCGAGCGGGTTGTCTGATGCCTCTGGAGCTGGGAGACCACCACAGTATGAGAGGAATGATGTGATCTTTCCTCCGGCCTTGTGAACTTCCTCAATTGTCTTGATGGCGTACAAGTGGTCGATTCCAGGGTCCAATCCGATCTCATTCATAACTGTGATTCCTGCCTCCTTGGCCTCGGCGTCCAATTCGAGCATTGCTGGCGAGACGTAGCTGGTTGTGACTACATTCTTCTTGTTGCGGATGGCAGACTTGATGATTTTAGCATGGAAAGTGTATGGAATCAAGCTGATAACCAAGTCGTGCTTTGCAACTTCCGCATCAAGAGCCTTATCATCTGTAACATCGAGGGAGATGGGATTCGAGTTCTTCACGCCAGCAGCGAGCTTCTTGGCACTTTCGAGAGTTCTGCAAGCTTTTAGAGGGTCAGCTAAATGCCAGGGAATCTGCAATTGTACCAACATACCAACGGAAACCTCAATTCCAGCATCACTGAGAACATCAAGGGTAGGACGGGTTACGAAACCCGATCCTAGCATGAGGACTTTCCTGCAGAATTGTCAATGTAATGAAACTGTACGTCGTAGAAGTGGAAGCTGACTTTGGTCCCGCCATAGTTGCTATCCTGTGTTTGTTCTATCTTTCTTTCAAAGTGGAGTGCAAAGGTTGGGAGTTGGATTTGAATTTGGATGAAAGGTCGAGGCTGTATTGTGCTGCTTCTGTGCAATTGAGTAAGGTAAGGAAAATATGGGAAGCTCTTCAAATACTTATTCTTCACGATCAACCCCCCATTTTCATCTCACCGAAATACGTAGACCGGCGAGGAGAGTATTTTGGCGGGGTTAAGCCGTCATCGGCGCTTGAGGCACCCCTGTCAGCCCCGACCCATCAACAGTCCAGAGGCGGACAAGCGTCGAAATAGCTTAAAACAGAACACATAATCTTCTCTTCCTTCGTCTCTACAACTTTTCGTCTTGCGCCGCTTTGCGAGCTATATCAGCTTCGTCATCGCCACACTCAGACCTTTCGAAATCAAACATGTCGGCCATGGATATGTTCTGGGCAGCCCCGCCCATCTCGAGGTTCGTTTGCTCCCATCTGTTTCTATTGTTTGTGCTGATGCTGATATTAGTCCAGAACCCTCGCGGCGTCTGCCTTCTTCCTCTCAGTTTGCTGCCATACCGGCATGCTGAGTTTTGGCTACGTGCTTTTCACGTTCGCCCAGCTCATGAAATTTCCTCCATACATATGGACACCTATCACTTCCTTCCTCATAACTGGAGCACAGATTGGGATTGTGATTGATACGTACTTCTGTACGAGCTCTTGTTCTTGCACAGATGCAAGTTGCTGATGCAAGGCAGTGTACACATATAGCAGTCAGCTGGAGATGGGTAATCCACGACTTTCAGGGACAGGAGATTACTTCATGTACCTCGTGTTCGTCTGCTCTGTCATTCTGGTAGGCTATACTCTCATCACCTGTGCTTGTCTACTTGCGGTAGACAATTGTCTCACACCTTCTCTGTCTACATTCTTGCCCTATGTTGCACATCGTATACACCTCTTAATCTGCCCGTGTGGTGCTATGCTCCCAGCTACTACGGTTCCTGAAAATGAGGAAGATTACCCCTACACTTCGGCTAGTCCGTCATTCGCAAAATATATTAGGGCCAGTTCGCGGTGTGGGCATGGTGGGAAGTTCCTTTGAGAAAACTCGTGTCGATTCATCAACTTGACTCGGGTGGTTGTGGCTCCCTACATTACTATCATTGAACATTGTCATATTTGACCAGTTTCAATTTGCCGGAACTATTCTAACAAGTTCAATAGGGCTTGAATGCATTCGTTACAGGCGGCGTGGTCTTCATATCAGCTCTCATACTGGCCATGTGCTATACATCCACTCAAGATGCTCGAGGTCAGAAGGCAACATTTATTGTTGTTCAGATTCCCGCCCAGTTCATTCCGTACGCCATGCTTCTCATGACACTCGTCATGAATGGAGCAGGAGCAGCAAAGATCCAAGCCACGGGCCTGGTAGCGGCTCATCTATATGATTTCCTTACCAGATTATACCCAACATTCCGTGGAGGAAGAAACATGTTGTCCACACCAGCTTTCGTAAAGAGAATGTGGGAGACTACAGTTTCTGGGGTTGGAAACCGCGCCTACGGCACAGCTTTTACGCCTGCCCAACGCCCTGGTGCAGCGTCTGGGTCTACCTCTGGAGCTGTTCTACCAGAGTCGTGGCGATCCAGGGGATCAGGGCATCGTCTTGGAGGGGATTGAATTAGGAAGTGATGGACATACAATTACCCAAGAGAATACAGAATCTTGCAAATCTGCAGTACATGAAAGTGAACGAGACATTTTAGTAAAAAACGCTTAGACCCGCTGAGATGCGTTACACCTCAACTATATAACATTGTGCACGAGGCTGCGATAGACAAATGCTTAGCAGAATATAATGCACACCTCGAAACGACGTAAAAACCAAACGTGACGTTCGTACAGAAAGACTGCCAGCAGGTCGATGTGGAAACACGAAATACCGCCAGCCTCGAACCATATAGCCAACTTTAGCGACTATCTCAAATTCCGCTAGCCTGCCTTACAGATAAGAAAGTGTAAGTAAGTAGTAGACTTGGTCTCCTCATCTCAAAGAACATCGAACACGCCCATATGGGCTCACCCTTCCCACCATCCTCATCCTTCCCCGGAGAAGGTCATCTAGTCGTGCAACTCCTCCCGCAAGAGATATCCGGCCTCTCAACAATCTCCTTCCAATACCCGCTCAAGCTCATCTCGCCCTCTCCCTCCGCCTCCCAAAAAAGCGTGCTCGTCTTCCTCCTTACCTACGGCGGCGGTCTCGTCGGCGGCGACCAGGTAAACCTCACTATCGAGGTCAAACCCCATGCTAGATTGAGTATTGTCACGCAAGGTCATACGAAAATCTTTAAATCCCCTTCGAGGGATGTTGTCACGAGACAGAGGATGGATGTGACGATCCGTGAAGGTGCCGGAGTGTGTTTACTGCCTGATCCGGTACAGCCATTTGAGGGGAGTGTTTACGAGCAGACTCAGAAGTTTTTTGTGCATGAGGGGGGAAGTTTGTGTTTATTGGATTGGGTATCTGAAGGGAGGACGGCGAGGGGTGAGGATTGGGATTTGAGGGCTTGGAGGGGTAGGAACGAGGTTTGGTTGAGGAGGAAGGGGACTGGGAAGGATAGAATGTTGTTGAGGGACAATGTCATCTTGGAGGGAGATCCTCCGGAGGCAAGTGAGAAGGCTTTGAGGATGAAGATGCACAAGTTGGGCATTTTTGGGACTTTGGTACTGAGAGGGCCGATGATGGATCCACTGGGTGCTTTCTTCATGGCTGAATTCGCTGTTCTACCTAGAATTGGCGCGAGGGATTTCAGGTCTCAAGAGAAAGTGGAGAGAGATAGTGGGGTGGTAATGACTCGAGGGGAAGCTTGGAGGATTGCGAGGTTGAAGCAGGAGAAAGTTGATCAAGTGCTCTGGTCGGCTGCTACGGTGCGTGGGTGTACGGTCGTGAAGTTTGGCGCAAGGACTGTGGAAGGTGGACGTGTGTGGATCGGGGGTATGCTTCAACACGAGGGATCGATCTCACAATGTTTCGGTGACGATGCACTGATGTGCGTCAAGTAATGCCCGGAATGAAGAGGCATGGAGAAATTTGGCCGAGGGAAAGGAAATCAGAGCCTGGCCGGGTAGCCAAAAAATTGTATCTGTTCGCGCGTAGGTTTGAGGGCTAGAGTGCTCTAGGGTTTTAATTTACTAGTCATAAGAGAACCCTCATATTGATAGTAGCTAAAAGATGCACGAATTTCGGAAAGATTCGTGGATTTTCTAATTCGTGTCGATAAGCAATATCGGAAATGTGGACTAATCGTCTGTTATCGCGTCATTCCTTAGAGTCATGGACCCCTGCGGCTCGAGGGTACCAGGGCTGAATTGAATGGCTCACCGCTTTCGATCCGCCCACAAAACCCGTTATTCTGCCGTGGGTGGTGAGCCATAATTTAACCCCTCCGAAGGTACGATAGTACACATTATATTATTCAAGGAAAGTCCTAGGCAGGTAAGGTAAGGTACTGTTTTCTTGGCCGATTTCAGATGTTCCTTCATGTATCTGGATCGAATGTTTCTAATATCCTTGATACTTTGGATGAGAGCACTGTGAAATATATTTCAACGAATTCTTTGAATGTACGAAGTACACCTACCTGTCATGTAGACAAGCTTTTTATCCAATCTATTCCTGGTCGTCGGCCCTCTAGTCTAGCCGACGCGCATGAATCTAGATCCATGTCGATATTAGCTCGCCGCATTCGTATAGATACATCATTGACTTGCTTATATCTTCCGGCCTTTGCAGCAGCAACATTTATCAATTTAGTTCGAACTTCATTTTTTTCAAGGGATCAGAAGCCATCGTGGAGCTGTCGTAAGTCGTCCTCCAATTTTCGGGTTCGCGCAATCCGTTAAACGTAGCTAAAACTCAATACAATACGCAGGCCTAAATGGACCCCGCCATCACGTCTGCGCTGCAAGAATGCGAAGACGATATTCCCTTTCGCGCAACCAGGAATCACACCCAGTCCACATGGGCACGAACATTCCACTCCTCTCCCGAACTTTACATCCAACCTCATTCTATCGCCGAAGTCGAGAAAGTCGTTAGTCTAGCAAGGAAATGCAGGCGCAGGATCACCACAGTAGGATGCGGGCACTCGCCCTCGGACATAACGTGCACATCCTCCTGGCTGGTAAACCTCGACAAACTCAACAAGATCCTGAGCGTGGATCAGGAGAAACGCGTCGTGGTTATGCAGAGTGGCATACGGCTGTTCACTCTTGGAGAGGAGCTGGACAAGGTTGGATTGGCTATGCCGAATCTGGGAAGTATAAATGCTCAGAGTATTGCTGGTGCTATATCGACAGGGACGCATGGGAGTACACTTCGTCATGGAATGTTGTCAGAATCGATTCTATCGTTGAAGATTACGCTCGCCAATGGGAAGACGGAGAGCTGCTCCGCGGATCAGAATCCGGATCTTTTTCGCGCGGCGCTCATTTCTCTGGGCGCTTTGGGAATCATTGTTGAGGTTACGTTCCAGGCTGTACCAGCTTTCAATCTGGCATGGAAGCAGATCATCGACACGGATGTGAAGGTGTTCAATTCTTGGGAGAAGGATCTTTGGACGCAGGCCGAGTTCGTACGAGTCTGGTGGTTTCCGCATACAAGGAGAGCAGTAGTGTGGACAGCAGAGCACACAGACGAAGCCCCGAAACCACCACCGCAGTCCTATTATGATGCATGGCTCGGTTATCACGTCTACCACAACCTTCTCTGGCTCGCACAATACGTGCCCAGAGTACTGCCATGGGTTGAATGGTTTGTATTTGGCATGCAATACGGATTTTCCAACGGCTCCACCACATCCGCCATAGAAGCATCTCAACCATCCCTCCTGATCAACTGTCTCTACAGTCAAACCGTCAACGAATGGGCCATTCCCCTCCACAAAGGACCAGAAGTCCTCCGCCGCCTCAGCTCCTGGGTCAACCGCCTCACTCCCTCGGATCCAGACTACGTTCCGCACGGCATTCCCTACTCCAACTCCGGACTATACATCCACGCACCCCTCGAGGTCCGCGTGAGCGAAACCTCCAAATCCACCACTCCCCGCCCCCATCTCGACCCAACCTGCAATGACGGCCCAACGCTCTACCTGAACGCCACGCTCTACCGCCCGCGGAACTCCGACCCGCCGTGCCATTTCCGGTACTACCAAGCCTTCGAGTACCTGATGCGCGAAATGGGCGGCAAGCCGCACTGGGCCAAGAACTTCGAGTGCACAGGCCAGGATATCGAGAAGATGTACGGACCAGCATTACAAGAATGGAGGAAGATTCGCGATGATGCTGATCCCGAAGGCATGTTTGTGGGCGAGTGGCATCGAAGACTCATTCTTGGGGATGGGCCGCGATTGGCCTTGGAGGAACGCGAGGTTGCGAGGAGGAGGGTGAGGAGTGGTGGGGTTATGGTTACCGGCGAGGTGTCGGATGATGTGGTGGGGGAGAAGGAGACCTCGAGTGGGAATAGTAGTGAGGAGAGTTTTGATCATTTGCGAGCGAGCGATGTTACGATCACGAGATGATCGATGGCTTGTCTTTTTCAGGCGGGCTATTTCTTTAAAGCAGTTTGGGGGCTTGGGAGTGTGTATGTACGTACTTTTAAAAGTATGTTGACTGTATGCTTTGCAAACGGATAAATTGCACGTAGTTTAGGTAGGGTAGAGCGATCCGATAGTCCGAGGCGCAATATTATATTCCCTCTATTTATTTCCATCCAACTCCCCTCACACTTTTTCTCCTAGCCTCTCCTCTTCTCCCAAGAGCCAAGGCTTCTCCTCCTGAACTCTGTGTTTTACTCTCGTGTGACTGCCTTAGTCGTCCTCCACCACCCCCTCCCTTCCTCTCTCCTACCCCTTGTCCAATTCTCCAACACTCCAAAAGTCCTCAAATACAGACACAAGATGCATAAACATCCATGCGTAAAATTAAGATGCTATATTTTGTTTTTTGGGAATCTGATAATCTCATCTCATGTCCGCTGAAATATGAGATTACAAGGGGCGAGTTTGTCGATAGAACAGAAGATGTGCTTCGCATTCCCATTTCGTATATTCTGGGTACAGATAAAATCGTCTTTTCCCTTCTCTTTCTTTCTCACATGTCGAGATCATATCATATGTATTCATTCATCATTACGCCGATTCTCGATTTGTAACGTAGTCGCTCCGTCAAGAAGCGGCCGCTATGGGAGTCGAGATGTTCAACGCGGCCAGCCTCGCTTGCACTGCTCTTAAAACATCGGGGTCAGGTGCGGGCTCGACTCGGACAGGTTTTGCTCGTGGACAGTCGGAACACATTGGATGATTGCAGCGGACACATGCGAGTGGTTCAACGTTGCCTTCTCTACGAGCTTTGCCTTCTTCGCTGTCGGGGTGAGGGACGGCGGGGAATACTTTGAGACATTTATGACAGGAGAACTTGACGGGGATGGTGGTGTTGGATGAGAATGCATCTCCAGGATAGCCGTCGGGGTATTTTTTCTTCTTGTGTCTAGAGTATAGTTAGTATTGTGAGAATGTGAGATGATTGAGCGAAGATGTACGTACGGGTCTCTAGGACATTCAGTACAGCGGACGTGGCCACAGCCGGTACAGGTCTTGTTTCCTCTGATGAAGAGACTCTTGCACTCATGACAAGTACGACGGACTCTCTGCTTAGGCTCTTTCCTGACAAGTGGTTGTCCACCTGGTCTGGCACTCGGTCTCGTCAACAAGATCTGCTCCCGCAATCCCCAGTAGGTGTCTGGCTCAATCGCAATGACAGGAGCGACAGCTGGGCTCTTCTCTTTCTTCTCTGGTTTCTTCAAAGGATATCTCGGACAGGCCTTGCATCTGACATGCTCGCACTCGGCACAAACTCTGCTTCCTCGGAAGGTGGCATTACATCTATGACAAGACCTATGTATTCGCATCCTGATGGGCTTCTCCATGCGAGATATCTCTCTATCTGGTCCGCTGTACATTGGGTTGACGGTCATTGCGAAATGGTCCGACAATTTTTTTGCTCGAGCCGCATCAATCTGTGATCTCATAAATTTGGTCTGTTGAGGTCCTTCGGGAGTTGTTGTCTTGACTACCGGTTCCGGCGCCAAAGTTGGCGCTGGAGCGGAAGCTGAAGCAATGACCGGTGTTGGTTCGGAAGATTTGGTGACACTATCCATCAATTAGTACGAATAGAAAACGGGTACTGGAATTAATGACCTTGGTCCAGCAGTTGTAGTAAGTGGCGTTGACTTTGAAGAGAACGACAATCGTTTGGAGCCATCACTCCTCTTCAGCACAGTCTTCATCCTCGACACCATCTTGCTCAACCCACCCTTCTTCTCCTGCGGTACACCAGGGCCATCCTTTGCCGGTGCGCTCATTGTGCGAAGAGTAAGTTTGTTATATGTGTAAGTCGGCGATGGTCGTGCTTAATTCTCCATCAATCTTCGGTGTCCTGGCGTATGTTTCCTTTTGCTCTTCCGGCCTTACACTCGAGTTGTTCCAAGTGGTCGGGTTCGGATTCCAGTGACAGTCTATCGGGTATGATCAGCTCGAAGCAATCAAGGTGATGCGCCGTAAGTGTAACCACAGAATTGGTATCTAAGGGTATGTATGGTGTTGGTCGTCTCTAAGCAGCTGTGGAAGGTGCTGACTGATGGGTGATTGAGTTAAATAAGGTTTGAGGCCAGCTGGGACGTCTTCTGTCGTGGTACTGGGATTTGGCGGCGGCGGAAACTTGAAAGAAAAGGTGGGGTTTTGAAGGGGAGGGATGGGATGGGATGGGATGGGATGGGATGGGATGGGATGGGATGGAGTGGAGCGAGAGTGGGTGGGTTCATTGGAGAGAAAGAAGCGAAGGGGGGAGGGGCACTCGGGGAGAGGTGGCACAGACTTGATAATAATTATATTGCAGCGAGGGGGCAGACCTGGGCAGGCAGGCCTGGAGTCCAGGCTTACAGTACTGAGTAGAGACAGGCAGGGCAAGAGTTCAAGGAGTCGAGGACTGTATCAATCGTTGTACCACTTTGTTGGAGAGAGACAAGAAATGAGAGGAGAAAGGTGGCAATAATGAACCAGCCAACCAAACGTAAACAAATACCAGACAGCTTACACTGCTGCTGCTCTGCGATGCTTCATTCCGCGGTAAGATGGTTCCCGTTCCACCAAAGACGCGAGAGATACGCCAGTAGTACACACTACACTACACTACACTACACTACAGTTACTACAGTACAGTGACTACAGTAGTACTTGCCCTACCAAGCTACACTAACTACACTAACTGCCCTGACAGCGAGAAAGATTGTTTGGACGAGCTCTATCTAGTCTACAGGCCGTCGAGAGGCCCTATAGGCTTAGCCTAGTCTAAGATACTGTAGCTGCGGCTGCGGCCGCAACAGGCCCGGCCCTGGACCACACGCTAATCTTCGGACACAAATCCTAAAGCGGTAATAAGAGTCGAGATTTCCTGAGGTAGGCAGGCTAGCTAGGTACAAGTAGGTATCTAGCGTCCAAGGTTACGCTCGTCTACAACTGCAAGCCATGTTTATAATACTTTAGAATCTTATCGATCCAAGATACTCATCCCATCCTAATATATATATATCTTAATACTTGATAGTAGCTTAAGAGGAAATCGCCACGAGGCAAAAGCATATCCCAACGGCTGGCTCTCTCTCTCGTGGTATCGACCGAAAGGGAATTGTCCGATCGAAAAGTGTTCGGGAATCCACGAATCGAATCCCAATATGCCGTTTCCAGTGCGACATTCCATCTCATCCCGTCCCGTAAGAGACCCATGCTTCCCGCCCAACCAGTGGTACCTACCTACTACATAGTCCTCGTATAGATTTGCTCTTCCAGCAAACGGACCAAGATCACGGTTAAGGGGTACAGGTAAAGAGCGGGATAGCTAGCATTCATTGTAAGTCCGTGCAATCAATCCCTTCCACGGCTTCTGTTCTTTTGGAATCTGGGTTGGACCTATTGAACTGAACTTCCTTCGTGTAGCAGTTACCGCCTCGGAACGCTTCCACTTCTTTAAACATGTGCATTAAGATTTAGTTATACAGAGAGGCGTCTTTGGGCAGAAATCATGCTACTGTACATTAATTACTACCAGCTACAATAGGCGGCACCGTATCCCATTGGGTTCTTCAACGCCCGGCCGGTCTGATATCCACGGCCAATCATGTAATCTCCCTCCTCTCCCGGGCAGATGCAGCACTTCTCCGGTACTTGTTCCCACCAAACAACAGACAGAATATCCGCCACCTTACCAAACTTCGACACCGCCCTCTCCATGTATCTTGCACAACTCTTCACAAGCCCTCCAGGAAATGTCAGCTCCCGGGCATTTTCTTGTCGCCGGATGATGAACAGACCACAAAAAGCACCCTGCTATGACATGAGGCCCCCGCGTTGCACCGTACCCTACCCTGTACCATGACATGGCCATCTGTCTGGTCTCATGTCTGCCAAAGTGATGGCAGAAAAACAAAAAAAGAGACGAACGAGCTAACAAGTTCGAGCATAGTATGGAGAAAAGACAAGACCTTTTGGACTTGGACAAGAACTCGATCATGTGCAAGCCAGCCACGACTCCCAGCTCCCGGAACCAGTGGGCAAAGCTCCATGCTTCCGTTTCGCTTCGGATTCACAATCCAAAAGCGCCACGGCCCGCCAATAAAATGGAAACGACGTATCACCCGAATCATCGTTAACGAACTGTATATAAGTATTCCAAATTACATCCAAACCCCGTTGTGGATATTCACTGACACGAACCCATGCTTCGACCGCTCGACGTGGAGGAATTCCGAGCAAGGGAAGGAACAGAGAAAGGAAAGATGTTCGGGCCTGAGACCTCTTACAGGACTGTGCTTCTTCTCCATTTCAATATCCACTGCCATGGCTCTCTAAGGTTCATATCGTATGGATGGACAATGGCTTACCGATTTACCTCCGAGATTAATATGTTGAGGATTATGAATCGTGAAAGATCATCTGGGTTTCGGATCAGAGTCGAGCCAAACCAGGCTCGAGCCAGGCACTCTCCCTGTCGTCCGCGTATTATTTCCGGTCCGGAAGTACGGTACGATAGTACCTGACTTTGAACGCGGGCTCGGCTCGCGGGCTTTAGTGATTGATAGGTATTCAGTGGCTTGCGAGAGTCTCACAGAACCTAGCGATAACGTCAGATTTGCGCAATCAGTCTCGGCCTATTATATCGGATGGGTCACAAGTGAGATGCCATACCGATACCAGTTCTATGGGTGCGGCGGTTCCAGGTATTCACGGTTGGCGTTCAGGCTGTTTGAGCGACGCCCAATACACTGGTACCGATCGTACAGGCTAGTATCAAAAGTGGCGTTTTTTCGAACCACCATCGAAACAGTGGCAGCTTCTGTTTAGGTATGTAAAATGTCATCACTTCCTCAAATCACCTACTTACTACATAGAAATAAGAAGGTTGTAGAGTGAATTTACATGTGTTGCACGAAAGGTACACCTCTTCGCTCGTCTAATATGGGCTGCCTGCCACCTGGAGAAATAAACTCCTGTCCCGTTCTAGATTCCCAGGTTTTTGTGGTCCCGGATCCATATATCAAAACCTTACTCATGAGTAGTGCCATACTTGTATGTGATTTCGCCAATGGTCATGGCCTTGAACTGGGACGGCTCGTACTGTAGCATGATTTCAAAAACACGGTAGATAGCCACGATAAGAGCTGACGTAGAATCGTATCCTCTGGGCATTTCTGATTCCGCGGAAAGTGCGCTTCCCTTTATCACCCTTCAGAGTAAGGAGGGCTGGATTCGAGACCTTTCCACAGTCACTAGCTTTTCCAACGCCCAATTATGGATTTTGTCCAGTTCTTGCCTGTCTTACCTATCTATAGATGTTAACTCGCATATTCCTCTTTCAGCATCTCTCAGACATCATCAACTCAAACGTCATAAAGCTCTTCTGTAAACCCTTCACTGCGCTGTTATTATTAGCTATAGCCACATCCTACCCCAACATCCTTTAAGCTGAAAGGAAGTGCTCGATTCCTATTCATGCTCCGCATCCCCCTCCATAGAGCCAAGCCAGGACAAGCATCGATAAACGAACACGGCATGCTGAATCACAAATAATACCAAGTATTATAAGAAAAAAAAATTCATATCTTTGTGTCTCTACTTACCACCATGTCACCACATCAAAGTCAACTTAAGTAGAAACAAGACTCCAACCCTTTTCCAGCCTCCCCCTCACGATCGGGCGTGCGCGTGAAATACTTTGCCTTATGTTTGCTTTATTTTCGTTTCTTCCCTTTTCCCTGTGAGCGAGCCAGGTCCAGGTTGGGGGCGAGTCACTTGCTAATGCTTTGATAAGCGTGCGGCGTTACGTCCTAACCCATCCCATCCCATCCCGTCTATCAGGACTTCTGCGTATCCGTGCAGCTTGCTTGCTTTTTGATATTAGGATAGTATCTTGGAGCCGTACATAAATCTCGTTCTTTCGTTCGTCAAGGAGATGGAGAGAAATAGAGAGAGAGAGAGAGAGAGAGAGAGAGAGAGAGAGAGAGAGAGAGAGAGAGAGAGAGAGAGAGAGAGAGAGAGAGAGAAAGAAAGAAAGAGAGAAGGTTTGGGAAATTGAGCTAGCTAGGTGCTTGTGAAGTTGTAAACTTATAAGTGATAGAAAGGTAAATAGATGGATAGATAGATAGATAGATAAATAAATAAATCGTTAGATACAGGGTAATTTGTTGCCTGACGGACAGGAAGGCTGCTTACTTAATGAAGTACTTGAGAGTTTCTTTTCTTTTCTTTTCTTTGCTGCTGTTGAACATTTGAAATATCTAAAGGACAAGCAGATTACAGTTGACCTGCTGGCTGTCAAATTCATCATCAAGCATGGCCAGACTTGCAAACAAAGAAAGATAGGTATAGATACATATATAGCCATATATATTTCTAGGTTCAAGCTTAAGGATCGAGCGCGATGTGAAAGTGGACGATGGCAGGATAGATGGATAATGTGCGGACCTTTATTTTTGTCATGGCTGGCTGGTAAGATTTGGGATGGCAGTATGTGTCACGAGGAATCGTTATGATTGAGACGTGCGTGTATTGGCCATGAAGGAAAGTCTGAAGTTTAGCTACGAGCAACGTAATTCTGACTCCTGTCATGTTGCACATTCATTTACCCTGGGATCCTAGGTAAAGTTTGATATCCCGGCAGTCTATCACGATGCATTCTGATACGTATATACTAGTCAAGTATCTTCTTTTCCGGACACATTACAGAAGCAAATAGCTCCGTTATACGTGAATAGGCGATCGCAAGTCCACGCTCCCCTATTGATATAGTACCCCGTGAGAAGTATAAGCTAGCGCTAGTTTAGCGAGAACATTCCAAGATAGTCAATAGTTGACACTTGACAATTGCCTCACAGCTACAAATCGTAGGATTCAATCAACTAAAGCCAGTTAATCTTCAGAAGCTCTGGAAAAGAATGTGAGATTCAGCTAGCTTTTCTGTCCGATAAATTCTTCGTATGCGACCCCACAACCGTGATAAAAGCTACAACCCGTCTTTCTACAAACTCTACACGTTCCGCAAGGAAAGAGACGGATATCGTACCCTTAGCTTCTTTTAACGCCCCTTATAATGTAGTTTGGTCTTCATCGGAATAGCTGTTCGATTACCGAAGCTCAGGGAATATCTCGAAGCACGTACCTTTCAGTCTCTTCTGGGTAAGCTCGATCAGCGTTCAATTCTAGCGAAAAAGGAGGCTAGTAAGTGATATTTATTCCTGCTATCTCAAGCTAGGATCGAAACTTATAGGTAATATAAATCGAGGCATTATCTCTTATAAAGATAAGGTAGCCGGCATAGTTCGGGAGGACTAGCTCCTCGAGGAGTATTAGGTAGAAGTTCGCAAAATACGTATTCTTCTTAGACTCAATCTCGTTCAAGGATCAACAGATCAGACCTCTCTCCTTCTCCTCAAAAGGCTGTCGAAACTATCACCTATATCCTCTTACCCTTCGCATAGGTTTTGACGTACGTAGGCTTCTAGTTATCGGTCGATTGACACAAATTCCAGACGACCTCTCGCCCCCCCGCTCTATAGAACACTTTATACTCTACATGTATTACCTCTATCTTCGAGTCTCCCAGTAAGCTCGACAGCAGCGTTTCATGCCTCCTTCTACTCCAAGTCGGTTGATATAGGAATTGCTTACTTCGAGGCCGGTATACTCTTGATGCTGTCGATACATCATTTTTGGGTGAAGGCTTAAGCACTTGAGTATGCGAACTTTAGAACTTCTATTATTCATGACTGGACATCTCTGCGAGGTAAAGATCTGCCTTCGCAGAATACCTCAAACTCTACTTACAAATCAACAGGAAAAAGCCTCCCCAGATCCTAGCCCTAACCCGAATCCTAATCCACCCACCGCAACATGTTCAGCAGATACCCGGTATGATAATACAATGTAGGCTAAGGAAGACACTGTTATGAACCATCAGACAGCGGTTCGCGAACCCCGAATCAAGTCAAGTATGGTACGTTAAGTCGCGCTTAACTTTGTCAGGATATCAATCGTAGTATCCATCAGAACATAATCTTCTCAGACGTCAGACACTGCGGCTGGTATAGATACAATCCGTGGTACTAAGGAGCTCTAGCATCACATTGCCTATCGTGAATTTCATCAGATCGGTAGAAAAATTGTGTCTATGTATCATGAGATCTTTCTGTTTTTATCTTGAAAATCCATCTTTCAAGACATAAGTCAGCTATATAAAGCCTACACAAAGAAAGATCAAGCAATCTCAGGATTCTCATCCTTAACCTTCTCAACGAGATCCTCCATTCCCCCGACTTCAGTGGGCCCCTCAAAACCCTTCGGAGGCAACGCCCAGGCCGGCAATGGGCTTCTATAACTCCAATTCCCACCCGCATCCTCATACCTCAAGCTATGTAACCACAGCTCGAGCTCCTGGCTCCCCGGATCTGTATAAAGCGGAGTTTTACAAACTTCACATAGCTCGCCAGACATCTTCTCGGCTTTCTTTTTGTTGTATTCGTCGACCATCTCGTCGTGGTAGGCGACTGCGTCCGCAACTTCAGACTTCCCCATTTTGGAGAGACGTGTGATAATGTCTTCGTCGGTGTCTTGAGAAGCATCGGCATCGTTGAAGCCGAGATTGGAGCCCCAGACGCGGCGGTTGCAGTAGATAGGATCATTAGCGATTGGATGACCCAAATATTGGAGATGGACGCGGAGTTGATGTGTTCTGCCTGTGACTGGGAGACATCGGACTATTGAATACCCCTCTTCAACCTCGTCTCCAGTCAGTGTTTCAGCTGGGGCTGTTGGCGGGTAGTATGCGAGTTTCTTGAAGACAGTACGAGCTGACTTTCCATTTGCTCGTACTCGATTGAGTCCCAGTTTTGGTGAAATCTGCAAAATCGGCATATCGCACAGGACCTCTCCATCTGGAAATTCACCCTTGACACGAGCTATGTATTCCTTCCTAACAGTCCTTTCGGTGATCTGTAAACTCAGATCTACAGCAGCTTGTGCATGCTTCGCAATAAACATGACTCCACTTGTTAATCTGTCAAGTCTATTACATGGCAGCGGGTTCCATGCATTCCCTCGCTCCGCCCGCATGATTTCAACGACGGAGTTGAAGTTATACCGGCCGGCGGGATGTACTGGAACACCTGCGGGCTTATTGATGACAATCATATCGTCGTCTTCGTGTAGGACTCCAATCGGTAACGCGGTAACGGGCGGTTCGTGTCGATGTAGTGTATGCGATATGACATCTCCGTTCTTTATGTTTTGTGTTGTAGGTACAGGTTTGCCATTGACGGTCACAAAGCCGCGTTCTATGGCATCTTTCTAATCCTGTTAGCCATGAGCATCCATTCTGAATATCTGCAAGACTTACATAATATTCAAGCGGCCTATCTCTAAATTCGCTAGAAAAGATATCCAACAGCTCCCTGCCCCTCCATCTTTCCTTACAATATGTATTGTATGTAAAATGGTACGGCGCAACTCTCCTTAATCCATTTTCGAGAAAGTACGGCTGCGGCCATGAATTGCACGGTGTAATAACAACGTCTGGCGGCTCTACAAAAGGATTGTTCTCGATAAGTGGATCGTAGTTTGATTTCTCGGGGACTTTGACCAGTGCCATGGTGAAGACGTTCACGGCTCGCCGCCGGGCAAGCAGCGCTGCGATTTTCGGAGATGGAGCCAGCGAGTCGTTGACCTGGAAATACTTTCCGCGGTACAAGTAAAGAAGTGTGATGGTTAGGTGCGATTGCGCAGTCAATGAGGCTCGGAATAATGCTGTCTGTTCCAACCCTGACTGCAAGGATTACAGTATTTAATCGCTTATGCTGAGGTGCGGGAGGTCTAAATTAGTGTACCAATTCACTTGCATGTGAGTTCAATGGCTTTTGGCTCGTGGAAATATCCGTAGAGACATAGTCATCCCTACTTCTTGCTTGTCGTGATGAAGTGAGGAGGAGATAGTGAATCCGCAACGAGGAACCAACGCATGGTAGCACATCAACGTGACGAAGATCCTCAGGTTTCCTCGAATCAAGCATTCCTACAAGCACAATAAGAATTAAGTGAGTCTTGAATTATGTATTGTATTGCGACTCAGGTATTTCATTCCTCCGAGTAGCCCGTGGCGATTGACGCTATTCTCTATGCTTCTCTACCGTAACTCCCGCTAAACAGACGATGCTATTCCATTCGCATCACCCAATGAAAGCAAATATCCACACAAAGCAATGCTTTGCCCCAATCAGACATGATCCAAAACCTCTAAAGTACGCCCTAGTTCATTATCAACACATCATCGCCGAGACTTTGCCATCGCAGCCAGTCGCTTCCTCTTCTCCTCCTTCTCTCGCTTGAGTCTATTCTCCTCTGCCAATGCCTGAGCATCTTCACGACGAGCGATCCTAGCGGCCTGCTCCTCTTCATCGTCGACTTCAAATGCAGCGGCTTCCATATCAGAAAGATCAGACTCATATTCTGGCTCATCCTCCTCCTCCTCCTCTTCTTCCTCTTCCTCCTCGCTGGGGTAGGCATAGCGCGCACCGTACCTATCACCCCGTGATCTATCTCGATCAGAACCTCTGTTGTATCGTAACGAAGCAGAAGAAGATGAGGACTTCGAGGCTGATCCACCAGGCTTTGGCCTTGAGGTTCCAGTATATCCAGTCGTAGCCAAAGCGGCCTTCTTGACTTTCTTCTCAGGGACTGGTTCGGGGCGAACTTTTCCACTACTCTTCACGTTCTTTTGCCCGTTCAGGATGGGATTTTGGCCCATCTTGCTGAACTTGCTATCCGGCGCCAGATTCTTCTGTAACTTCGATGACTTCTGCAATTTCATATCCTCCCTCTCCCGTTTGCTTGGCTGTTTCTCGATTCGTTTGTGTTGAATCTTTCCAACTTGTCCTAGCGTTGCCTGTTGTGCCTTTCCTCTAGCCATAATCTCTGCGTATGATCCCTTCTTTGGCGGGGCTTTCGGACCGTCATTATTAGGAGGAGGTGTGGGCTGTCCATTTTTAAAAGATGTCGTCGATGTTGAAGGTCGAGAGAGCGGTTGTTTTTGTGCACTCTGTCCCAGCTTCATCCTCGACATTGGCGCATCGACGGTGGTAGGCCTGTTCGATTGCGTCACAGGTCGCGATAGTGCAGTTGCTGGTACCTGTGTTCTCTGAACCTTCTCAAGTGGCTTCCGAGGTTGATCATCGGCTTTGCGCTTTGGGGTAGAGGACGAGCTGTATGAAGGCTGAGTAGGACTTGGCTGACCACTAATTTGAGCCAGAAGATCACCGATCTATATAACAGATTGTTAATAGGCAGCGCTTTGTTCACGGCAAAAGGGCTTACAGGAGGCATGGTTGTGGTGTGGCTCACAGAGCGACTCTAAGCTTGCTGCGGAAATAAAAATTAACGGGGTATCCTGGAACGCAGATACGTGAGCTGTTGACTAAAAGTCACTCATAAGTATATAAAGAGGATTGCGCGCTCAAAGATTGTGTGTAGTGAAACGTGGAGAAAAATATGGGGTTTGCGATCGTTGGAGGAGCCGTCGGCGAGCGGACTTCGCGATAATTGATAAGAAGCTAAATTGTTCACGTGCTGTTGGTAGCCTTGGCTGTAGTAGCCTTGCCAAGATCACAGCTTCAAGGTTTCCGTTCAAGGGAAAACCGAATCAAGAATCAAAAGATTTCAAGTATGAAACCAGAGATGTAATTCTAGGAAAATAAACTATGGACTATGTGCAATATGTGCAGTAGATGACATGCGAGCTTTCTGAAGTCTTGTTGAAGCTTATGGTGAAGTTGTTCCCCACTAGAGGCATTTCTACGTCAAAATGCTAGCAGTAAACCAGTATCCGCTGCGCTGCGGCCAGAGTTGGGTCGGCCCGTGCATCTGCCAATTCGCTTAACAAGGGCCAATAGGATAGCCGGATTGTTAAGAGTCCAACTAGATTCTCCTTGAACTGTAGGAAAATCCTCAAAGTAAGAGAGTCCCTCATACGAATCAGTACCGCTAGTCATATATGTATATAGTCATCAGAGAAAGATCTAAGGGGTTGACTGCATCTCAGAAGTGCTCAGATTCTGACGTTAGTCCGGAAAAATACGCTATTCCGGCGCGAAAAACCTAACTCTGGCCGCAGCGCAGCGGATAGTGCGTTGATACGTCATCTTATTGGACTTGCGTGCCATTCGTATATAATTATATCAAAGTACTGGATTACGTTCGTGATTTCAATCAAATTTCATGATTTTTCATGACATTAATTTGACTCCTGTGTTGTAAATGCATATCATAGTATGTTTCCATCCGCAAAACGCCAGCCTAGTAGATTTATCCGTCTACCGAATCAAAAAATCCCTCCAGTGGGAAAAGCCATCTTACGCAACCAGTAGTCCCAATGAAATTTGGTGACTCTAATTGATAGCATCCTCCCACTTCTTCCCTGTCAATATCTCATACGCCTCACGGTATTTTTCAGCTGTCTTCGCAACCACATCTTCCGGCATAGAAACACCCTGCTTCCCTTTCAAGCCATTGCTGGTGAGGTAATCACGGAGATATTGCTTATCGTAGCTGTCCTGCTCTCTGCCGATCTCGTACTTGTCTGCTGGCCAGAAACGACTCGAATCGGGTGTAAGGACCTCATCACTAAGAACAATCTCATCTGTCTCTTCGTCCAGACCAAATTCGAACTTGGTGTCTGCGATGATGATTCCTCGAGACATGGCGTAGTCTCTAGCGGTAGTGTATAATTTGAGAGCAAGGTCCTCGATTCTCTTTGCATACTTCTCGCCGACAATCTCGGCAGCTTGAGCCGGTGAGATATTCTCATCGTTCTCTCCGGCCTCAGCTTTTGTGCTTGGTGTATAGATAGCACCTTGGGGAAAGGCCTGCGCATTCTTCAGGCCAGCAGCAATTGGGATTGTGTGGACGGTACCAGAGCGCTGATATTCCTTCCATGCGCTGCCAGTAATATAACCTCGAACTATCACTTCAATTGGGAAGATTTTGAGCCGGCGGACTTGCATAGAGCGATTCTTCAGAAGGGTACGGTCGGCCTCAGACGAGATGGAAGCTGGAAGGTCGAGGGTAAGGAAGTGTGTTTGGAGACCAGGAATTTTGTCGGAAAGAAGGTCGAACCAGTATTTTGAAAGGAGGTTGAGTAGAGGTCCCTTGGAGGGTATACCCTATATTTCATTAGCATGACAATGACTAAAATTGCAAGGGAAAAACACACATTTTGCATGATAACATCGTATGCAGACACTCTATCTGATGCGACGAAAAGAAGGGTCTTCGAGTCAACCTCGAATAAATCGCGAACCTTACCCTCTGCAATTTTCGGCAGAGCAGTAAGGGTTGTAGAAGTGAGAACTGGAACTGTTGACATTGCGTAGGAAGTGGTGAAGTTGTAATGATGGTTGTAGGATTTGCGAGACAGAATTATGGTTCGGCAATTTGGCAACTGGTTCAAAACTTTTGGATATTGGAAAAAATATGTTTACTATCGAGTCTCGACCCCGCCAAAGAAAAAGTGACTGGCGCTTCGGAGGCTCGGAGCGAGGATCAAGCTCCGAGTCAGCTGAGTGGTCCACATATAAGTACCGTATGGCACCAAAATGCCAGCAGCAAACCACCTACCTAGGTATGATGCAGCACTTTTCTAGATTATGTATTGTACTGTCATGAAACTCTCACATGCTTTGACTTTGACTCCAGGCATGAATCATTATCAGACATTGATTTGGCCTCTTCCTGAACAAAGCTAGCTTCCCTCAAATCGGCCACTTTTTGCAGCCTCGAACCGTACCTAAGGTAATCGTTATGACAGACACAGCCTTTTTTTGCTTGCCTGCTGAGGCTAGTTTTGGTGGCGGATGACTCTTTCGGCAGGGTAGCACTAAGTGACAAACCAGAGTCATCGAGAGAAGGTACCTAGGTGATAAAGGACGCTTTGTATTATAAATCTCAGCTGATCTCGCTCTCGAACATTAAAACCCCATCCGTTACAAAAGTACTCGAAATTTGCGAACTCTGGTATCTCAAAGGCCATTCAGAGATCTGGAGTTCATCGCCAAATTTCAGCCCTGCCAGCTCCCCCTGTCGATCAGCTCAGGGATCTCAAAAAAATGGCGTCCCAGCCAAACTCTCTGCACCAGAATTGTAACCGCTCACGGAAACAACGAAGACGACTACGCCTTCAGCTCGAGTTCTCTTCCACCCCACCATCGTCAGACACAGAAATTGATTCAGACTCAATAGCTCTGCCATTACACATCCCCAGATTTACGATGGCTTCATCAGTCCGCCTCCTAGTCTGCTCAATCGGCAACCCAGGACCCTATCTCAACACCCTCCACTCAGCAGGTCACACTGTCCTCTCCGCGCTCGCATCCTCCCTCTCCTATCCCTCCTTCCAAAAATCGCGCGCTTATGCCAACGGTCTGCTTTCCACTGGCTCAGACTTCACACTCTGGCAATCCGCGTCGCAGATGAATATATCAGGTCCAGGCGTTGCTTCCGCATGGCGACAATTCCAGAAAGAGTCAAGAGGAGAGGAGACGAAGTTAGTGGTTGTGCATGATGAGTTGGAGATTGCGCTTGGCCAGGTGAAGGTTAGGCCTGGGACTACGAGTGCGAAAGGACATAATGGTCTGAAGAGCATTGGGGAAACAATTGGAGGGATCAATTATATGAGGATAGGGGTAGGGATTGGGAGGCCAGAGAGTAGGGAAAAGAGAGATGTAGCGGATTATGTGTTGAGGAAGATGAGTATGGTTGAGAGGGGGAGGATTGAGGGTGCGGCTGGGAAGGTGGAGGTGGAATTGAGGAGATTGTTGAAGGGGTAGTGCACCAGGAATTGACGAGAGAGAAACTTTAAACGGACGATTGCTCTCTGGAAATTTTCGATCGCTGGTCAGCTTGACTTCCTGGAACCCGCTCGAAAAGGAATAATTTCCTCTGAAGAGAAGCGAGAACCACGAAGTCGGAGACGAAGCTACCATTTCCGATCCTATCCTCCAGCTCATTGGGGCTATCATGTCGATAATGAGGAAGGAAGAACGATCGCCACACTTACGGGCGAGGAGACGAAAGGTGAGCTAATAAAGACGAGAAAGACAAGATATGGTGAGGACTATCTGGAAAGCCATAACATACTGTAACATAATAATTCACTGCCCCAAGTGCTGGGAGCTGTGGTTTGAATATCATCGTATAATGTAGGGCAAGATTTTTCTAAGAACGTGGAATAAAACGCATATCAACTAAAATCTCCTACGCACGTTGCTGGTAGCTAGCTGGCCAGAGCCTCATATGGTGGTTGCCAAGGCGGTCTAGCGGCTGCTCCCGCAAAAAGAAAAAGGTTTGTTGCACGTCGCACGAATTCGACCGATGCGAGCATTGTGGCGGCGGGCAGTCTTTGAATTTTGACGAAGTCGATATTGAAGACCAATAAAATTTCGCACGGACCACATCAAGAATGCTCGGAGGGCGACTAGTTTTTGATACTGCAGCACGACTTTATCCTCACTGTCTGCGATCTGTTCTCACGAGGCAAATGAAAGAGCCATTTATCATATTTTTTAGTTCATTTATGATGCTGCTAGGTTCTGACATGAACTTGCTTTACATCGACGATTATCTGACCATTCATTTTCTACGATATCTTTGCAGGGCAATCAACTGGCCGTACCATATGCTGTCAACAGTGCCATGTGCACTATTTCTTTCACTTCCCTCATGTCTCAAATTTATTCCCTGAACAGAGACCAAGTCTCAGTAGTGGCAGATATCTGGAAAACATTACATTGATTCCCATGGTATCATAAATTTTATGTACCTTGCCGCCCAAATAAAAGCACCATCCATATGCTCCAGCCCATGAACGCCAAAGATGCCAGCAGCTAATCCACACAATTAAGCAAAAGAAACAGTCTTCTTCTTCAATTTCAGAGGCTTGGTTCCGGTCGCCGCTTCTCTCGAGATCTTGGTGTCGCTCTCATCTCCGGCAGGCCTCTTCCTCTTCTTCCTCAATCCCTCTTTCGTCTCATCCAGCCTCGCTTTCCTTTCCTCGAACTTTTTTTCTGATTCCGCCTTTCTCGCCTCTCGGATCTCCTCCATTTGCCTGGCCTTCATCATCTTGCTCTCGATTTGACCGTCCTTGTCTGCATTGACCATCGCCAGAATTGTCATCATGCTCTCCTATACCACAATTAGCCATCCTTCCTTGGGTAATTCCAGCAATCCATATTAGATTGCTCAGAGGTTGCCTACCCTATCATCCACGAAAACCTTGCCCTTCTTCTTTCCCTTCGGCTTCTCAACACCCACAGGCGTAATCATATTCAGCGCCGGGATACCCAATTCCTTCTCCGTATAGACCCTCCTCTTCTTCTTCAGCGTCGCAAGATTTCCAGCGCTCTTCTGTGGTTTCGGTGGTGGACCTTTGCTCTTCGGTTTCTTGTTCTTCGAGACGCCGTCGCCTTGTGGTTTGCCGGCCGATTTACTGTTCTTAATTCCTGATTTATTCGTCGCGTGCTTGGATTTCACCGTCGATGTCCGAGAGGGCGCCATTGTGTTATAAGTTGGGTGTAGCTGTCTGTCTGGACCTTGACAGAGCTTGAGGGGCTGAGCTGGTCGCGATAAAAGATAGCAAGAATAATTTTTGGAACGCGGCCGCTAGCTTTAATGTGGGGTAAAGCAGATCAATGACCACTTCCTTTAACAATACATTCCAAATTCAGCCATGTACAGGTTATAAATATATTCACAACTATGGCTTCAAAATCAGAAATCAGAGTACGCTCAGCGGCTCTTGCGCGAGACACCAATGAAACCAGCATCGTGCTAGCCATCAACATCGACGGCGGAGAATTCCCATCAGACACAGATGCGCGTCTCGTCAAGTCACTGAATGGAGAAAATGGTCACGCCACACAAGCTTCGAAAAGCCAGACAATAGCTATAAATTCCGGCATCGGATTTCTGGATCATATGCTCCATGCTCTAGCAAAACACGCAGGCTGGAGTCTGGCGCTCAATTGCAAAGGAGACCTGCATAGTACGCCCGTCCTCGAAGCTTGACAAAGAAATTATACTGATTTACCTCTCAGTCGACGATCACCACACTGCAGAAGATGTCTGCCTAGCATTAGGCAGCGCATTTAAAGACGCCCTTGGAGCCCCAACCGGCCTCGCACGCTTCGGATCCGCCTACGCACCTCTCGACGAAGCCCTCTCCCGAGCCGTAGTCGATCTCTCCAATCGTCCCTACTCAGTCATCGAACTCGGTCTGAAGCGTGAGAAGATCGGAGATCTAAGCTGTGAGATGATCCCGCATTGTATGCAGAGCTTTGCGCAGAATGCGAGGGTGACATTGCATGTTGATTGTATACGAGGAGAGAATGATCATCATAGAGCAGAGAGTGCGTTCAAGGCGCTGGCGTTGGCGGTAAGGGCCGCAACGACCAGGGTTGCTGGACGGGAGGGAGAGGTACCCAGTACGAAGGGGACGTTAACGACTTGAGTGATTGTATTTTGTGGGATAGATTTGTACAACAGGAGTTTTGAGAGGCAAAATTAGATGGCGGAAAGTAGTGATACATATACCAAAATCACCTCGAACGAAACTTATGTTAGGTAGGTCTGTGATGGATTTTTCTTGCAGGCAGGAAGCGCAAGTGCGTCGATTGCCTATTATGGATACCGTTTCACTCGGATCTATGTCATGTTCTCGTAAAATGCTGTATATCAAACACTGGAATGAGCAGGATCTTGTCATGCCTACAATAAGCACCGATGCATTTCATGTTCTATTCTGGCTGCAATATTTACAGTTTTACAAGTCTGTAGTTTCTATTATTGGAATACACTGAAGCTTGATATGCCCTGTTTACAAACACAGTAGCTCCTTTGCATGCTTTGAGAGAGTCTATGGCGCTACTGCTGAAACAATATTCATGGGCAAGCCGATTTGCTCGGACAATGGCTCGGGAGATGATTCAGAATCTTCTATAAATCAAGTCAGCATCACAGCTCCAAATCTTCAATGCTCGAAAGACGGTACCTTCCCCTTCTTTGCTCTGAACTTCAGTCTCAACCTCAGGCATTTCTGCACCCCATTTATACTTAGAGCAAACCCTCTTTGCGTCTTCCAGCCAGAGTCTCCTCGGGGAGAACACCCTAAACCAAGTGGTCAGGATATTGTCCATTGCACATCTAAAGATTCCACAATGTACCATGTGTTTTCCTCTCGGGTTGCATAACAAACATAATGAGGAACACTCTTCATTACTTCCTCCTCGGTCAGAGGTTCCACGACATTATAGTCGTAGATGAACCAAGCTTTCGCGCCGTATTGTACCGAATCCCAGTTCGTCAGAAAATGCATGGCGTCGCGGATCCGTTTGCCTTGCTCCCAGCTGTGAAGCTTGGGAGTACGATGGCTGAAAGGACGGTGGAGCATTTGTAAAGAGAACGTCTGCGCGAGATAGTTGACTCGTTTTGAGAGCGGACCTGGGATGTCATCTACGAGGGCGCGTATGATGACTCGAAGAGGCCTGTAGCCTTCATATCCGTTTGTCATGGAAGCGGAAAATGAGGTGAAGTGGGTGCGATATGTCTGGGAGTCAACAAGCTCAAGTTTAATGATAATGATGATACGTTGCTTGAAACTTATGTCGGAGGTACCAATGTTTAAGACTGTAAGAGTGATGTGATATTCAGCCTGTTTCTGATCCGTTCAGATTAGGTAGCGCTAGATCTGGACCCTGGAGAGCAAAGAAGGAACGAACGACAAGGAGCTTGGTTGGATCGGCAGGAAGGGGGTGGTCCTAAACAAGATTCTCCTGACAGCGGGTGAGGCAAGAACCACCGAATGGATTCAATCAGGCAATTGACAAGCCCAGTATAGAAATTTGACTCTGAGATCATCTATTCTCCAATAAAATAGGGGCTACGAACATGAGACGTTTTGATATTGAGGCGGATCCAATTGTTTGCCAGCCAAGCAAGACCTTGCCTTGAGAGGTACATCTGAAAAGTGACAACTCGATGTTACCGAAGTCACAAAACAATACATGAGATCCCCTGTATATTGCCTGAACTTCAAATTCCGAAGTTATACAACAAATTGATGACTTTACTACCTATGTAGCAATAAGATATATCCCGCGTTCGCTTGATGCGCTCTGCTAGAGGGAAATTTGGCTGGCTTCGTGTAAGTAAACAAGCAACCAATTGGTACTGAAACCCTTCCTAATAACGAGGTTTTTGCAAAACACTATCTCAACCTAGTCCATTTGAGAGTTGTCTTCTGCTTCTTGAGAAGCACGTCTTGAAGTCTCAAAGCTTCTAGCTCAGCGTTCCACAGGCACTTTATCCTTCTCCCTTACAGAAAAGAGGTCGTCTCATAGGCTTCCAGGACAAGCTCTATTCACATATCCCGTAATTTATAATTTAAAAGAGTTAAGAGCCTATCTTTTTTTAATTCTTATAACATTTTCTTCTATACAGTCCAGATATTAATCACAAATATACACATCCGATTTAATTTTATTTAGATATTTAATTCTATCGTTAGGGCTAGATAGGAAATTATATAAAAACAAAAGAGATCTAAAACGAGAATCGATTGTAACGAGCATAGTGTTTTACTATATTACTCGCACTTCTATAATCACGTTTGTTCATCCAACACATCTTGGTTATTCCCAAAGATAAGGCCAGAAAAGGCTTCTTCAGCTTCGGTCACGCTGATAGCAAGTCGCCTTCGCCTCTATAATCGGCTAGCTTATCGTTAAGCTCCTACTGAGTATCATTTCTTCATTATTGCTGTAATGTCTAGGTCGCTTAGACTCATTCGAGTTTGTTGACTTTCGAAGTCCTAAGCGAGTCTTGGCAACACTCCTCCACGCACCATGTCCCTTTGAACTTTTCTTTTTGCCCTTGATCTTTTCTCCTCCTTTTCAAGCAACATCCATTCGAGAGAAGACTGGAAAGACCCCTCGAATCACACTCAAAGACACCCTCAAAAGCAACCTCCCAATCAAGCAGCATGGCTCATGATTGCATTCCCTGTGGGATCTCCCACCTGAAGTCCGCCTCGCTGCGAAAGCACCAGAAGGCGAACCATGGCCTCCCTGGCCCCTTCGCGTGTACCTGGGCTGGCTGCACCCAGACCTTCAGCAACGCCGCCAACTTGGCCAGGCATGTCGACTCGGTACACCGAGGAATCCGTCGCTTTGGGTGTGTCTTTGCTGGCTGCAACAGACGCTTCACCAACAAGCGCAGCCTCGACCATCACCGCGTAGTCATGAACCACTAGTTCTGGGTACTCATGCGTCCTTCTCTCATCGTATGTAGAGCTCTCTTTAGGAAGCGTTTCAATTTACTAACCTGTCAGATACAACCAACCTCCGCAAGGAGCCGTCATTACGAGCTAGGATGAAATCGGGCAGACAGTTGATTTGTGGGTGACTGGCATTGTATGTAGCTCTCTCCAAAAAACGCTTCAATTTGCTAACCTTCTAGATGCAACGAACGTCCGTACGAACGAAGTAGACTGGCATCGGGATGGAGTGTGGCTGGAAAGGATACAGAGGCAAATGTCTAGTTGCTTGGAGAGCTGTCTGCATATACCATAATCTCAAAAGGTGTTGTGGAGCCAATCCCGGCAGAAGATCTTGCTTTCCGAAGTGTGAGACTGTTCTGTGATTTGTGGAGGGCGCCCTATATTGTCCGTTACTGTAGACTTCGCAAAAGTGATCAAACCCCTTACCTACGAATCTGGGAAGACTGATATTCTGGTGTTGGAATCTCTTCCCGTTCGAACTTCATGCCAGCTCCTGATTCCTTTACCAGAATACAGTTTTGCGAAACTTGGAAGAAGACCGGACTCTTACAGTTCATGACCTGGCGATCGATGCTAGAAAACATTGACTGATCGAGTGCGGTTCAATACAGCAGCAACAGCAACAAAATGAGAAACAGAACCACCTACCCACCACAATCACACGAAGACCTAGCAATAATACTAGTCACATATCCCCCAACGTAGGTGCCTCTCGGAACGCCAGAATTTTCTCGCTATCCCGATGCAAGTAGGTATCATTAATGCCATCCCGGCATAGTATATCAAAAAGGCGTTCCAGAACCCTCGGGGGAACTACCTAGTAAGTTTGTAGAGTTTGAAAGACTTCAGACCATGATTCAATAGGTCGTGACAGACCAGCCTGCAAAAAGCACGTTTCAAAATCTCGAAAAATGTGTATCCTTTTACTCTGTATGACTGCTTTCCAGATCCACGGTTGTGAATGAGTAGGTTAGCTTTTTCTTTGGTTAGGGATGCCTTTTACATACATGTCCCCTATCGCTTTATTTCGGCCTCTCATCAGGCATGTCGAATAAGGTTTCTCCATATGAAGCTGGAGGACTTATATTCGGGTGAGCATCATGATGGGTTGGGCCAGCCAAATTCGTCTCTCTTAGGCGATCGCGATCTAGGACTTGGACGTAGATTCATCATTGTAGATTTCCAAGGTCATCGGAATATTAGGTAATATTGGATTGTTGATTACTGTGTCGATAGTAGATGTCCTGAGGACTTGAATTCATTTTCTGACGTCGTCATTGAGCCGAGTTACGATCTTGAAATGAACTTGGGCATTTCCCGTTCGCTGGTACCGAAGTTGCCCAGCCTCGAGAGCTGCTACGAAGCTCGATCGTCGAGTTGCAGAAGCAGATAATGACCTCGAGGGTCCAGGTATTCTACTAGTCTCAATTTACAATCTTGTATCGCAAGTCCATCATGAATAATCAGTCACGCCTCTCCTAAGATCAGAACCTATTCTATCATTGGTAAGGTTTTGAACAGGCTTCATCAGCTTCAAATCACGCTGACAATCAATACACCTTCGCTGCCGTAAGCAATTCCTGGGCCGGACCCTAGCAGCAGCAGCCAAAATGCGCCAAAACAGACCGGAAATCTAGGCCTCGGTACTGCTAGAAGACCCTGTAAATCGATCATCATGTAAGCCTTATGCACGTCCGCCGGCAACCGCAGTGTAGTGCAGTCAGTCATCCCATCACTCGGGACCGGCTTTTGTTTCCTTCTTTTCATTTTCTTACTCTTGATTGCCTTCGTTCATTCATTAACTACAATTGAAATTCCTACACACCTACTTCAGGCTGATTGACATTTGTCCATTCTGTATATTCCGTGCTTGAAAACTAGCAGCACGACATCTGATTCTGCCCCGCACTCACAATCGCAGCGGGGTACTTTTCCAATTCATTACATTCTCACGATTCGCAAGAGTCATAGACTCGAGATTCGTTCTCGACCCCCATATCAGCAACAATGCCCTCCTCTGCCATAGCTAGCCAGTTCCACAGCATAGAAGACACGATTGAAGCCTACAGTAAGTCCATTGACTCCTCTCCCATCCACAAAAGCCCACCACCATCATCTTTCAGACCCCTCCATTCTACTCCTTCCTCTCAAACCCACAACCACTGACTCCCACCCTTAGAAAACGGCGAATTCATAGTCGTCCTCGACGACCTCTCGCGCGAAAACGAAGGCGACCTAATAATCGCCGCCGAAGACCTCACGCCCTCCAAGATGGCCTTCATGATCCGCTACACCTCAGGACTCATCTGCGCGCCCATGACCCCCGCCCTCACAATCTCGCTCGCGCTCCCTCAGATGATCAGCCAGGAGGATTCCGAAGACCCAAATCGCACCGCGTACACGGTTTCCGTGGATGCGAAGAGCGAGAAGACGACTACGGGCATTAGTGCGCATGACAGAGCGCTGACGTGTCGTACGTTGGCGGATCCCGAGAGTACGAAGGAGAGTTTTAGGAGACCGGGACATGTTTTCCCGCTGAGGGCTAGGGAGGGGGGTGTTAGGGAGAGGGGAGGCCATACGGAGGCAGCGGTGGAGTTTTGTAGGTTGGCGGGGAAGAGACCGGTAGGTGCTATTTGCGAGTTGGTGGAGGATGGGGAGGAGGTCGAAGGGAGGGCGGAGAGGAAGGAGCCGGAGATGATGAGGAGGGATGGGTGTTTGGCTTTTGGGAAGAGGTGGGGTTTGAGGGTTTGTACGATTGAGGATTTGGTGGAGTATGTGGAGAGAAAGGAGGGAAAATTGGTGAAGAAGAGTGTCAATGGGGTTTCGTGATGAGGGTATGTGATGCAGGAGGCGATAGCACTTGGAAATTGAATATATGTGGTGGATATGGGCATATTAGAGAAGTTTATGGACAAACAGGTATGTCAGATATGGGTGGTTTTCTAAATTGCTATGAAAGTTGAACCCTCCTTTTCTCTCGGTATACGTGACTACCAGTATGTGAATCAGTGTGCCGCTCGAATTCTCCCAAAGAATTGCTGAGACATGTGCTTTCGTTCAGAGGCTTCATCCTTCAAGCCAAGGATAGCCATATTAAAACTCTAATTCCTTAGACTATTCTGCTTTCACGTTACGGTACCCGCCGGCGAATTAGGCTAGCTACGGGATTTCTCAGGTGGAAGATTTTGTAGTGAAACTCTTTGCCTCAAGAAGTGAACAGTGTTAGTAATTTGCAAAACCGTCGCATGTCAGTTTCTCGTCTATTTCAAGTCATAAGCGAGATTGCCAGAGGTTGAAGTTTATTTTGTTCTTTCATTTTTGGGTATCTGTGGATATTGCTCCCTTGTGATTAAGTCACGGAACATGCGCTATAATCGCAAAATGTCCCTCGAGTACTCTACCACGTATTGCCTCCCTACTATCATCCACCATTTACGCGGCACTAGTCTTCTCCTTTGGGAGAGGGGTGAATCTGAGGTATGGCTTGACGATCTTGAAATCAGGGAAGAGGGTCCTGGCCTCCTCGTTCTTGACGCTGGGGTGGACGATAACATCGTCTCCTGGGATCCAGTTGATGGGTGTGGTGATGCGGTGCTTGTCGCCGGTCTGGAGAGAGTCGACGACACGGAGAACCTCGGCGGTGTTGCGGCCGGTGGAAGCTGGGTAGGAGAGGATGAGGCGGATAGTCTTCTTTGGGTCGATGATGAAGACGGAGCGAATGGTGAACGCGATTCCCTTGGCGTCGACGTTGGTAGTATCTTGGTGGTCAAGCCTATTGAGGAATATCTCGTCAGCGCCGAAGTCTCGGGATTTAGCTCTTCTGGGTCTGAATATGTGTAAAGAAAACAGGTATGCTTACATGTCATAGGCGTATGCGACCTGGCGTTGCTTGTCACCGATGATTGGGAAAGTCAAGTTGCTGCCGGAAATCTCGTTGATATCCTTGATCCATCCTCCGTGCGACTCGACAGTGTTGGCAGAAAGACCGATCAACTTGACGCCGCGCTTGGTGAATTCAGGCTCGAGCTTTGCGAAGGCGCCGAGCTCGGTGGTGCAGACGGGTGTGTAATCCTCTGGGTGAGAGAAGAGGACAACCCACTTGTCGCCGATGAACTCATGGAAATCGATTGGGCCTGCGGTGGTCTCGGCTTGGAAGTTGGGGGCAATGGAACCCAGGCGGAGACTGTAGAAAGAGACGTCAGTAAGTTTGCCACAGATATCAGAATGTAGGAAATTTTGAGGCGCTTCTCAATGATTAAAGCTACGAAGCTATCAAAAGCACAACACAAATCTGTAGAGCTTTGGGCATTCAAATGGAGCTTGAAAACACTTTGCTGGACCGAGCGAAAGGCAATTGAGAGAGGCAAACGCAGTTTCTCCTCATGCGATGGCGGGGTAAAATGATCCATGTGAATAAAGTACTTACGGAGCAGGTCTGGAGTCGGAAGACATATTGAATGTAATTTCTTTATGGGGTTTGGAAGTGTGAATTCGTTGTTTCAAATATTTGAAGTCGTTGAGGAATTCGAAGAGCAAGTTGATCTCTATTTCCGCAGTACACGTGGAGTAGTTGAGGAGGACGATCTTATAAAGCTCTGGCTCCGCGTCTGGCGCCTTCCTCAGCCTTGCACCTTATTTGATCACGCAATATGGCGCTATCGTTGCTTGGGGATTAGTATGGAGGGGTTGCATTCACTGTCATTCGCTGAAGCACCGCAAGCCTTTCAAATGGCATTGGCGGGGTTGTTATGTATGGAGGGGTCATATTCAGACTGTTTGTCTCTTTGCCTCCAGACCAACAAAGCACGTCAAAGCACGGAGGGGCAGCTTGGAATTCTCTGAAGCCATGTCAATTTTCATCAGAAGAGCAGTAGTGTCGCCGACAATCTTGCCATCCTCATCTTGTTGTCTTCTTCAGATGTTGCAATAATGATTTGTGATCTTGGCAATCCCGCGGGGTTACTGCAGTGGATTATGGTAGACATCCAGCAAGAGCAAGGCCAGACCCCAATCACGGCCAGCAGTATTTGTGCAATTACACAAATTTCAATTGGGTCGGACGAAAAAGACCATAGAGATCACCGATGTCAGCACAGAAGGTAAGGCTGGCGGTTACGATTCCAGCACTTGCGATCCTGAAACTCAGGCTCTTCATGAAAGCGCTTGGCTTGTACTGACACCTGCAATAGATGCGTGCCCGTGTGGGTAGTGAGGCACCGCAGCCTTTGGGTAAGACTTTCTAACCCGCTTGCAGGTATTTTGTTACAGTCGTTTAGCTATTGTTCCGGCCATTTGCTGTTATAATTATCATCCTTCAAGTTTCCTTCAAAGAAGCATACACCTGCAGCCATTCTAATAGATTGACAGACCCTGAAATTCGGAAAGTTCAAGAATCCAGCGATGAACTGTCAATTTCGTCACCGACTAGAACTTTCTTGACCTTAGGGTATTTCAAACCAGACGTCCCACTTTCTCAATGTTTTTTTTTATGTTTGCGATCATGATGTATATTTCCACGTGTAAGAGTAATGATGTATATTACCTCAACTCTCTTGAACAAATAGCAGGTTTGCAAGTGTATCAATTTTCAAGGGCAATCGATACCTCTCCTAGACTCCACATCAAATATTGTCAACTGCTCTGAGACTTTCTTGCATTGGGCTCCAAGAAGAAGGTTGCACCTACACCCGGAAGTCCTATTCTATGTATCCAATAAGTATCGGTCTTTTATATCGTATCGTGGCGAAAAGAGCATACCTACTTACTTATCTCACAAAAGTACCACCTGCGCACGTAGCTGGTATGTCTTGAAAGATCTGAGTCGATGTATAAACAAAAAGAAAAGCAAATGTCCGACTTTGTCGAGGGAACCTTCCGCGAGTGCTGGTATGTTTCTTACCTCTCTTACGAAGAGCTTCAACCTGACAGATTTGAGACACCAAGGACAACAGTCGTACGATATGATGAACAGCTCTATCGATCTGCATCGGCTCCACTTGAACAGACAACAGGTTCCAGAGCCATGGGTCAAGATATAAAGTGTGTGTGTGAATGAAATTTCGATATGACAATAAAATTGCATATTCAGCTTTCTCCGACTCCTATAATACTTGCTTACTGAAGGTGACTGTTGAACTTGCGTAAATATCAGACGGGTCTCGCATAGCCTTCTGAGTCATCTTCTGGTATATGTTCTTCCCCATCAGTGCTCCCAATCAGTCAGTGTAAGAAAAGATCCTGTTTTACAAAATTGACAAGCACTGCTCAGCCTTCAGCTCCACCAGCTTACTTACTCGAGCTATCAAATGGAGATCTCGTTAAATAAGTGCAGTGAAGGTGTTTCTTCAGAGATACGAGACTGGAAAGGTCTGATTGAAGTGAGCCTACTCAGCCCTTTCCAGGTACGCGCGTTTGGCTACAGATTTGGCCATCTGCGGCCACTTTATACCGTAGCCCTGGTAAGGCAATGTAGTGAAGCGTGCAAAGTCCGTTCATGTTCATGTCCGGCAAAGTGGTTTCATCGTGACAGGTTGTCGACTAAGTGAGGTGCTGTGATAATTTCGTGACTTTAAGATCGACTCTTTCTCATGCAAAGCTCTGTAACACTGTCGGCAATACAAATACTACTTGGCGATAAGTCTGTGACTGTTGAGATTTTCGACCGGAGTAGTGCTTTGAATCGTGGAATATCACAGACGTATGTTATTAGGCTGCGGTCTACACTGACATCTGCAGAAGAGGTGTCTATGGCTTGAATTGAGGTAGCCTCCTGAGCCTACTTGCAAGTGGACTCGCGTGACCATTATCCGGATTTCGATATAATATGGATGGTACACAACCATCATCAAAGTTGGCTTGAATGACGCTTAGATGAGGCTTATCTAGAAATTCGTAAGTCTGTGGCGTGACTGAGATAGGTAGCATGATGTGAAGTGGAGTAATGTAGAGTGGCGGATTGCGACATGTCGTCAGCATTGATACACGAGTTCTCCCAAACTCGCCAAAGTCTTGTCGGATGAAGGCAGCGAGGCTTGTAAGCCTTATTTATCCAAGAACTACACTAATCACAAATGTCAATCATGCTTCATCGAGTCGTGGGAATATTGTTCTTGCTCTCTACTCTGCCTTCTTGCCTATCTCAACCGGGATTCTGTTATGTGAAGATGATCTCAATCCGTCAAATCGATACAACTCAACCCGACGTACCGGAGCTGTCAAGTAGCTAGATTCGCTAATCCGATCCAACAAAACACCACCCCGACTTGAAATCGGCGGCAAAATAGTCGCTTTAAAACATCGAACCCTGCTTCACATCAACTCTTCTGTTCCCCCAGAAGCTATCTCCGACCCCGACTTTGCCGCACGGCCGACGCCTCATTCTGCCGGGGGGGAGGGGGTATGTATCATGGTAATCCTTACGTCTGGCCTAGCCCAGGCCCAGGGCGCCCGAAATAGGTTGTGGTCAAGTTTAATTTTAGACGCTGTGGCTGGCACTTCCAGCAGCTAAACCTCCTTGGTACACGCACTGCCCTATCAAGATGCTGTGAGTCAGTGACAGAGCAGGCAGTATGGTGCATGGCACTGCATGCATGGAACTGCTAACCCGCAGCGCTTCAAAGTCTGTCTCCGAGTCCTTCCCACCCACCAACCGCGACCAACAATCATAAATGTCGGTCCATCCAGAGACTCATGACACTGCGTGCCTTATTCTATCTGCCGTACTCTTGTGCTTCTAGAAATATCCATCACACCGCGCTTAAATTGTTTCTTCGATATTTCGTGCCGGACTATCGTGTTATCACCTGCATTAGATCGTTTATGATTTGTTTGCTTTGCTTGCCTACCTGTCAATCGTCGTTACTCCTAGCTAGCACCACAAGACTACTTGTACTCTACTCTACCTACCTCGGAAGTGTCGATCAAAAGCTTCATTGATATAAGTGTGGTCTCACCTCTCCTGAATTTAAGATCCTTTTCGTATACTTTACCCGCACAATCCTGTCTGACCTCGGACTCGACTTAACTTGTGCTTCTATCCACGGATCGCAAAGTCTATCTTGCGACTGTCAAGATTATTGATCGTCTCATCTCGTCTGGGAATACCGGTTGGACAGCTCTGACTTGTCCGGTAGCGAAACCACCCGACGGTCTTACGAAACTCAACTCAGATAATATCAGGCTGCTTTCACCTGGTTTGACTGTCTAGCACAGTCTACTAGACATCGGAAAATTGCCGATTGCTGATCTTGTCCATATATGATGTCTGCATCTGTTACAACTTGTTCAACAGTTACTATGTCTCTTAGTACTTCACAACCGGCATCCTCCCCTCCTAAACGACCTCGTCTCTCACTTCAAATCAAAGCACCCGCCACGTCTCAAACACTGGGAAAATCAGCCACTGCCTTGAAAGCCGATATAGATCCAACTTCTCCCACGGCATTCAATACACTTACAAATGCGTATGCCGTTGCAATTGAGAATGCTTCTCCCAGGACCGCAAGACCCCTCTCATCAACTCTCGAAACCAAGTTCAATAAGCGGACCACGTTAAGACTCGAGACGAGCAATTTCTCAGACGACAACCAATATGTCCACCCCTCACAACGGACTCAAACTCCTGGACCTTTCTCCACCACATATCCAGATACACCAAGCTCAGCGATTCCCAGCAGCTTAACACCCACAACAACACAACCACAACCTCTTAGCGAACCCAAAACAACAGCATCGCCCTTCACATTCACACCTCCTCAATCAGCTGGTTCGGATCACCAAACCCTCCTCCCACGAATATTTACCTTCGCCGCCAACAACCCCAGCAGCGTATCTTCGCCAACCACACCTAGAACACCACGACGCCGCATGACAATCGGCAGCCAAACAGCGCCCTACACACATCCCCGGAGTCTCCACAGCATATTACGCAACTCACCTCTCCCACCACGAAGCACCATAACACCCGCAACCCCAACCCGCGTATCCATGCGCCTGATGAACCGCGCCTCCAAGAAAGTAGGCTACAACGACCCGCTCACGCAAACAATCACCACAAACAAATACGTGAAATCGCATATCGACCTCCTCTCCGAAGAGTCGCCTTACTCTGCCACCAGCGAGAAAGGGGAGAAACCCGAACCCCTAGATCTGACCATGGCGTACACCGGCGACGAAACCCGCGATGGGGGACAGACGCCCGGTCCATTTGAAGAGATGCGTCGGCGCATGGCAGAGAGTGATCTCGAGACACCCGGGACAAGAAAGCGGAAACGCAGAGAGAAGAAACGGAAGTGGGAATGGACGATTAGCACTTCGACTGAGAAAGACGATAGTGAAGATGGTGAGGATACACCTGTGGGACGCACACCACTTACGGCTTTGATGTTGACCAGGACGCCGATCACGGCGATCAGGAGGGGACAGAGCGTGTCTACGGATTCGACGTCTGAGGTTTCGGAGGCGGAAGAGAGGTTTGTACCGCCTGAGGATATGAGGACGACTCTCAAGGTGCCGATTTCAGAGGATTCAGAGATGTCGGAGTGTGATGGGTCGGTGCAGTCGGAACCGGTGGTGTCTTTTGATGATAATGAGGCCAGGCCGATGACTTCGCAGTCGTTATAGTATATAGTACAGGAAGGATATCAGGTACATACACGCATGCAATGGGACGGACTTCCTGCAAAAAATTTACTGATATGAACGAGGGTCTCCATCCTCAATGACTCCGCGCCCGGCTTTTTTTGTGACCTCGTTTCATGTTGCCTGCATGTGTGTGTATGTGTGTGTGCTGAATTATCTATCGTATCGACGATACACACTCCACAAAGCGGGTTTTCAAGTAACCGCTGACAGATGCCATTCATCACCTCATGTTACCAACCAGAGGAAGCCAAAATTCAAAGCAAGGAGAAACAATCAAGCACAAGGCCTGTCCTGCCCAGCCTGGCTACGTTTATAAGAACAAATACACACGCGAAAATTACCGAACTACAGTGATGACTACCAACATAGGAGGAACTGGAAATGTGAAGCGGGCATCGTTAAACACCGGAGAAGATCTCGGACTGCTGCTTCCAGTCGTTAGGCACAAGCTTGCGCACCCTGGACTTTCTAGCATTCCCGAAGGATGATTGCAAGAGAACAGAAGGAACAAGAAGGTCACAGTGAGTGCGTTGTACCTCTTCGAATAGTATACACGAAACAGGTACCCTTACAACAGGTAAAATCCCTACTGCCAACTAACCAATGACCAATAATCAAGAATCAAGTTTCCTCGGAAACGAAACTCGGCAAAAAATAACAAAATGAGCAGCAGTCGAGTTCAATTCAGGCGATTTGCTTGCTAAAAAGAGAAAATCATAGATACCAGACCGGAAAACGCCTCGCCGAAGAACCACATGCGCATGCTTGAAATGGTTCTCTTCTCCACCTCTAGCCTTCCATCCCTCACACACACGCTGCATCCAGCGTCCTTTCGTCATCGATCGCAAAGTCCCAATGCTCATTCGGTATCTGTTCGTAGCTCATTCGTGATGTAGACGTCGCTACATCAATCCATCACCACATCCATCCACCATTTCGACACCTACCACATCTTCTCCCCCAACCAAAACTCGCCGCATCATATCTCCCTTCCACCTAGATAATCATCTGTGCGACACCCTGCCCACCGAGCGTCTTACTTCCCACGAAACCCTGACCCTTAACCCCAGCCAGGGCATAGAAAGCACCAGCAAGCGTCAGCATGATAGCGGCCGCAATCAAACTGCTAGCCTCCTTAATGATGCTCAGCCATTGAACCAGACCCATAGCGAGGTAGATGCCGGCGCGCATGTAGTTGGTGGTGAAGCGGCGCATGAAGGTGTCGAATTTAGGGGAGGTGGGACAGATGCGAAGGAGTAGGGGGATTTCGATGAAGATGATTAGGAAGGAGGAAGCACTGAGGAAGGTTAGTGTGGGTTCTCATGAGGGAGAGGGAGGGAGATGGTGAGCTTACAGGCAGGTGGCGCCGAAGAGGATCATGATGCTGACGTGGAAGAGATGGGAGATGCCTAGGGCGAAGCAGAGGAATATACATATCACTCCAGTCCTGCCATCAAGATCGAGTTAGCCAGCGCAAGATGAACGGTTGTTCAGCCAAGTAGATAGAATGCCCCCATGGCTGTGATTGAATCGTTTTGTTGGACAAATGTACACAGTCAAAGATTTGCGCAGGTATAAATTCGAGGTAAACAGTCGGTCCAAAGTGCCAGACCAGACTTCGGCCTCGAAAGTTATCAAAGAAACAAGCTTACCATTGACCATAGATACCTGGGACGAATCAGTAAAAGTACTCTACAATCCTAGAGTATTTGCGCAACTCACTGAAATTCCTCGTCGCAAATTCCTCAGCGATCGTCATCTTGCCGGTAGTCCTTCACCCGAATTCCTCGTGTTGACAGGTAAGCTCGAGGCTATCTCAGCAGAGCGCAAAGTGTATGCGCAAGCTGGGGTCGTATCGGAATCACAATAGAAAACGTCGTCTACCGAGTAAAGGCTCGAGATTACGAAGTTGTGATTGTTTGTATGTCACGAACGGGATGTTGAATGTGTACAGGATCAAAATTATCTTTAGGGGTTGCCTTCGAGCGTACGTGGTTCAGCTGCTTGGGGATTGGCGCAGTATTCCGGCATTCGCGTCTAGCGTCCTTTAGCGCCTGTGGAGGCTCAGGCAACTAGACGGTCACATTGAGAGGCCCCATTTTGAAATTTCGGGGTCGTTTCAAAATTAATCAAATTTCATTCCAGATTGCAAAAAGTTAATAGTTGACCATTACATGCCTCTGTCATCAACGTATACTCAACAGTAAATGCAATGCAAGTGCTAGCCCTCGAAACCTCTCTCCTTACCTTCGCCAAGAAGCTCCTTTCCTATGAGTTTGTCTGAACACTGTTGCCATTATTTCCTCAGGGCTTAGGTGAGTAGGTACGCCACGAACCTGGCCAGGAGGGAAATTCCAGCAAGAAATCACACAAAGGCATCCACGAAAGTCATCTGTGTATTCAAGAGGCATCCCATCCCTCTTTCTTCAAAAGTTGGCTTTATCAAGCCATTTCTTCAAGCTTTCAGACTTGTACTTAGTATATCTCAAGCCTCAAGGAATTGGCTTCAAGTCTTTCCAGCTCCAGAAAGATGATCGAACAACCCAAGGTATACAGGCGTCAGAGCCTGTGTAGTTTTGGCCCCAACTTATCGTTCCGAGAAGTCTCTCCTCAACTTATCTTCGGAAGGCTTAGCCATTCACTTTAGGAAAAGACGAGGCATTGGCAGAAGAAAACCAGCAATGGCCCGTCCGGGTGGGCTGACTATTTCTAACCCACCAGCAGCCAAGCTCAAGGGGAGCTTTCCCCCGCATTCGATCCCGTGAGTAGCCGCCCGCAGCTGAAGCTTCCCAAGTCAAGGAGGGAACATCTTTTGAATCCTCAGAATAAGACAAAATGTTCGCTCTCCGACCCCTACCTCGGCGAGCTTGTGTAAACTTACCACCACTGGAATTTCTGAGATGTATGTCAACAACTATCAATCCAACGACACAGCATCATGCCAAAAGCAACAACTTCGTGAAAGTGGTCGAAGTCGGACCCAGGGATGGGTTACAGAATGAGAGAAAGACGATACCATTGACGACAAAGATAGAGCTCATTGAGCGGCTTGGGAAGACCGGATTGACGGATATAGAAGCCGGGAGTTTCGTTGCGCCGAAATGGGTTCCGCAGGTCTGTTACTCTTTCCAATGCTATTATCCCAATACAATGGAATAAGAGCTGATGCAAAATAGATGGCAGATTCCAATGTAATCCTAGAATACCTTCTCAAAACACCACCTTCATCACCAACCCCTATAAGCTACTCCTTCCTTGCCCCAAACGCGCGCGGTCTTCAAAACGCCCTCTCCATCCTCCACAAACACCCCTCCTCCTACCAATCCCTCACACCACCCACCACGTCCAACGAAGCCGACAAGTCCAGTTCGCCCTCTCCCTCCCCCTCCACTCGGTCCCCCTTCATCGAATTCTCCGTCTTCGCCGCCGCCACCGAAACGTTCACCCAGAAGAACCTGAACACAGACATCGAAACTTCCCTCTCGCGTTTCAAAGAAGTAATAACAGGCGCCAAAGCCACTGGCTTACGAGTCCGGGCATACATCTCTGTCGTTCTCGGCTGCCCATTCGAAGGCTACGACGTCAAACCTCAACGAGTCGCCGAGATCGCTTGCGACTTGATGGAAATGGGCGCCGATGAGATAGATCTTGGCGACACTACTGGGATGGGCACCGCTCCTCGAACAGCCGAACTACTGAGAGCTATGACGGCAGCGGGCATAAGAAATGAGGATCTCACGATGCACTTTCATGATACGTATGGCCAAGCATTAGTCAATACAGCTGTTAGTTTAGAGCATGGGATCAGGAGGTTCGATTCCAGTATTGGGGGGCTGGGTGGTTGTCCGTATAGTCCTGGCGCGACGGGGAATGTAAGTACTGAAGACTTGGTGTATTTTCTTGAGAGTTTGGGAATGGAGACAGGCACGGATCTGGACAAGTTGGCAGAGATTGGAGAGTGGATTACAGGCGAGATTGGGAAGGCGAATAGTAGCAGTGTTGGGAAAGCTATTCTGGGGAAGAGAAGAGCGAAGTAGATGCTGGAAAGCAAAAAAAGCGATTGCAAAAGTCCCTGAGTGAAGTGAAGCAAAAGCTGTGCTCAGAGCCCAAGTCTCTTCCAGTCCTCAGTTTGCCGTAGCTCATGACATGAAAGAGTATATCCTGGAGGCTGGAAAGCTCGAACATGTATATCTGTGTCATTCCACATCATCAAATAAGCAAATGGGCAATCTATGTGAAATCACGACTCGTTTCAAAAGAACTATCTTTGGCCCACTCGGCCCAGTCATATGAGAAGAAAATGGACTTGGAACCTGGGAGTGGGGTGTCATCCATTGATTTTATTCTTGCTTCGTTGTTGTTGCTGCTGTTCTAAGCGAGTCCTGATTTTTTTATACAGCTCCGAAGCTTAGTACGCCGGCAGAATAAAACCCGCTCGACTGAATAGGAAGGACCGGAGAGCCTAGGTTAGCGCGAAGATAAGTTGTTATATAGATATAGTATATATAGCTATTACTATTTTTTTTGGGTATACTATGGTCTAAACCAAGAAGCAATCATCTTCCACCTTCGAATGATAACTCGAAGTATCATTCAATTCTATATCTCACTCTCAAACCGTCTAACCATCAACCCCCTTTCGGCCAACTGGTCCTTAACCAGCTTAACCGTATACTCCCCTCTATGAAACATGCCCGCCCCCAACGCAGCATCCGTGCTCGTCTTTTCAAATACCTCTTCAAAATGTCCCGGATTGCCCGCACCACTCGACGCAATGACCGGAATACTAATCACGCCCTTGACCTGATCAATAAGCTCGAGATCAAACCCGCTGTTCGTCCCGTCTTTATCTATACAGTTCAGTAGAATCTCGCCTGTACCCATGGCTTCGACGGCGGTGGTGAGTTCGATGACGTCCATGTCGCGGGTCTCGCGACCGCCTTTGATGGTACATGCGTACCAGCAGTATGTTTCCCCGTTTGGTCCTGGGGTTTTCGTTTGGATGGTGTTGTGCTTCGTGTCTTCTGGTTTCGAGACGTAGACTCTCTTCGGATCCACGCTGACGACCACTGCTTGGTTACCATATGCACTTGATATTTGCTCAATAGCTGTCTTCCCAGATAACTTCTTGCCAGCAGCATAGAATTCTTCGGCTGCTGTCACAGCATCAGATCCGATCGACACTTTGTCCGCACCACTCTTGAAATACATCGTAGCAATCTCTAAAGCAGACACTTTCGTCCCATCGGTGTCAGTCGTATCTCTGATCCCTCCACCGATTGTCAACGGCACGAAAACCGTCTCTGACGTCTTCCTCAGAATTTCCAACATAGGCAGGTCTGCCAGCGGACAATCTCGAAAACTAGTGATATTCAAAAAAGTGACTTCGTCTGCGCCTTGCTCGTAGTATTTCCTCGCCATCTCCACCGGCTTTCCAAGATTTCGAACGTTTCCTCCATCCGTCTTTTCCCTTACGTCGTATTGATCTCCCTTCGTAACGACCAAATCGCCCTGATCATTCGTCCTCACATCCAAGCACGCAATGATCCTCCTCGTCAATCCCTCCTTCACAGCTTCCATTCCCTTAGCCACCCCTCCATTCTTCTCCCCATTCAAGAAAGCCTTCAGAACCCTTAATCCAGCAACACCACTCTTTTCAGGATGGAACTGCGTCGCCAAAATATTCCCCTTCGCAACCGCCCCGACAAACTCCTCATTGCAATACCTCGCTGTCGCAACATCCCACCCTTGACTTTCCAACTCGCCTTTCCTATACGGTATCTTGAACGAATGGACATAATAATATTTGCTCCCCGGTCTCAACCCATAAACTGATTTATCCGCTGTATTCGCGCTGTTCCAGCCAATATGCGGAACGGCTTTCGAGGTATCGTCAAAGCGGTCGAGATATCCTTTTATGAGCCCAATACCGGGGATTTCAGGCGACTCGGAAGAGCCTTCGAAGAGCACTTGCAGACCAACGCAGATGGCCATGAAGGGTTTGCCGGAGTCGATGTGTTTTCGTATGGCAGGTAGGTAGCCGGAAGATGCGAATTGGGTCATGCAGTGGCCGAAATGGCCTACACCAGGGAGGATGAGTTTCTGTCAAATTGTCAGAGGGCTCTTGGTGAGTGAAGGCATTTTCGGCCAGTTGTTGACTTACATCTGCCTTCTCGACATCTTCAGGTGATCGGACCCAGTCGATTGTATATCCTACTTTCTCAATAGCATTGGCTAGACTACGGACATTGCCTGCCACATAGTCGAGTAAATAGACTTTCGACATAGTGTAAATGATATTGGAAGAAAGTTCAATCGATTGGAGAAGTCTGTATGTTGATCTGAGTCAAAGACAAAAAATCAATAGCGGGCACAAAATTATTGCCCCGCGTTTAGCGCCCTTTGTCACGTCACTGCCCTGGGTTCTGCGACTTACCCCTCCATGTTGATCAGATACAAGTGTACAAGTATTGAAGATAAGAGTAATACTTCAAAGAATGATTATGTCCTCGCGAGAAACCTCTATTTCAGACTATTTCAACCAATGCAAAGGAATTTCTCTTCCGGAATTTGTCGAGTCCCATGCCTTGGCGTGGCCAGCACTGGCATTGAATACTCAAGTAGATGTCACACAGCCATGTGACCAATGCATTGTTTACATACAAGCGAGCGTTGAAATTAGGGAGTTGAGGTAAGATATGTGTACAATTAGCTAGAAGATAACTAGCCCTGGTAATCACTGTTGTGCCACAAATTAGGCTCTAGAATACAACATTAGGTATGGGGAGACCTGTCATATTTTGGAGTGTCGAAAACCGCAGCAAAGCATAGTAGGAGTACAGACCAGTCGTCAGACGACATCAGATTATCCTGATTGATAGCATAGAGGGAGTTCACAATTCTAAGCTTCACAAGCGTGAGGTGGCCAAATCTCTCATTATCTGCCCTGACGAGGGTTTCGTCTGAGCTCATCCACTAGGGACAACCCAGTCCACATCATCAAGATATGAACACAACATCAGCAATGACGTCCCCATGCATCCCAACAGAAATAGGAGAAGAGTGGTTCGAGGTAGTCGCCCGACCGTGGTTAGCACCTTAGTCTCTTTCCCATATCATACCATTCCCACAGAGGGTACAGACACAAAATGACCTGGAGATCCAAAAGTACCAAAAGCAAACGCAATCCTTTCCATCCGTAGTGGTGATTCCAAAACAGCAAAGCGCAGGGGTATTAGAAATATAGTTGAGAACGCTTGGTAGGTTCATCGGAAGGTGGCCAAACCTCGTGGTTATTGAAGGGAAATTCGTGAGCGAGCTTGCCGCTCGAAATGTTCCATATGGTCCAATCTGATGGAGATAGACAATCGCCCTCGAAGACAATTCGAGATATAACTCAGAGCTGAGGGTACCTAATCGCACACAAACACATATACAACCTTAGATGGTCCTGGGAGATTTGGAATTCCCCATGTCCACAATGTCATCGACATGGTTGCATAGTGCGACGAAGAGGTCAAAGAAAAGTTTACCGCCACTCTCCATTTCTGTCTGCATGGTTCCGCTCCTCTTAAACGTCTTACGACATCTGATGATCAGGGCAAGATAATGAGCGCGAAGTCGTGAGTCCGTGTCCGGCGTGTTGTCATACGCATACCGCGCGCTACGAAGAATAGTAGCGACCTCGATTCCACTCTGCAGACCCTGCTTTTTGAGGGCAAGGCGCTTGAGCTCCTCCAAGCCGTACTTCTCCGCAGCGCAGTATATGACAGTATCCTTCAAAAGGTGTTCGCGCACGCTGGAGATAAAAGTTGTAGCCTCAACAGATCCGCGACCACCGGTGTTTTCGGGGTTTGGTGATAAAACCGCATCCTCAAGTTCCCAAGAGTTTCTGCGCTTGCTGTGGAGCAAGCGGGGGTAGTAGTCGCCCTTCTGCAGAGATGTTAGTAAAAAGGAAATTCCCAGGATGCAAACGGAGAAGCTAGGGCAAGTGCAAAGTCCAATTTCAGAAAGTAACAATATGGCAGACGTACGTAAAGATACTCGAGAACACATGAGAAGACTATGGAGGAACTCGGAGTTAGCATTGCTAGTCAGGAAAATATTAAAAATGAAAAGATGAGACAAGAGTCAACACTTTGACTTAGGAGGAGGGAGGCATAGGCCTAATTCGTCCTCAGACAGGCTCGAAAGGGAAAAAGGATATTGGAAAACACTCACTCTCAGGTTCCTCGTCTGGAAGATCGATCCTCTTGCTCCCTGCTCCGAGAAACTGACCCCTACAAGCCGCCGCAAAGAACGGCGACAGTGTAAGGACATCCTCGTGGCAGGCAAACAGTCGTCCTTCCTTGCCAACCGTAAAGGTCACAATCGGCGAGGTCAGAGTGCTGCAGGTATGTCAGAACCCGCATTCGCTTCCCCGTTTGCCAAAAGCAAATTGTTTGTTTAGGCAGCCTTACCTCCCGGCTGGCGGGCTCTGATCGAACGACTTCTGCAATTTCGCCAACTTGGTGGGATCCCGATACGACTTCTTCAGCTTGACAGTCTTCTCCACGCGATCGTTTGTTCTGAACGAGCGCTTGAACATGGCTGCCGGTTAGGGTTGAGTCTGAAGGCTGGTTATCGAGATTGTGGGGTAAATGTTGAACGAGCGACGAAATGAGTGTCGAGGTTTGGTTGTTTTTGGAAAACTGACGCACAAAAGATTGACTTGGGTCCTGGCAAGAAAATATCTAGATATTGCGATTCAATAGAATGAACGAACGTCTAGAGTATTCCTGTGTGGTTTGCGACCCGAATGGTGTGGTGAGGAAGGAAGAGAAAGCGGGACGCGTGCGGGTGGCCGTGAATATATACATGGCTCAGTGTCATGGCTCAGTAGCGTGCACTGGCATTGGATGCCTTGGCCTCAACACCCCGTTGGGGCTAGAGCCGGGGGATATCCCACACATTGGATGGAGGTACATGTTATGTTACACAGAGAGTAGTCAAGTCTGGTTGCGTTGTGTAATTCGCTTCTGCTGCCAGAGTGACGCATGTTTTGATGCCTGCAAACAAGACGTGCAGCAGGGAAGCTAAACTGGGTGGGCGCAGGGAAGGTGGTAGCGAACCGGGATACTGTACCAGGACGGCGTAGGCTTATAAGTACCATCGGTCGTAGATTTATTATCAGGCTTGAGAGGAGGGAAACTTCGATACCCTCCCGCACACATGGCATGAAATTAGAGCAAGAGACCTGAGGGGTGCAAATGTCTTCGGTTCAGCGAGTTTGATTATCTTCTGTCAACTTGACCCAAAGTCCGTCGCAGCATGCTCCAGAAAATAAGACAACTCAATCGGAGTCTTGCTAAAAGAGTTCTTTCAGTTCCTCACGCATAAAAGGTTAGATATAGGTGGTGGATTATTCCTGCTCTCCTCGATCCCAAAAAGCTCGCTTACTGCTAGTCTGTTTACATCCAAGAGTGCGCCAAAAACCACTGTTGAAAAAGCAAGATTGCAGTTTCTGGCAGCTGTAAAAAGGCTACACTGGTCCTAAACACTTAAATCTACCGAGTTAAATCTCATCTTCGGACTATCGGTGTCGTTCGTCGCTCTGATCACTCAATTAACGCCTTGCGTGGAGATTTCAACCCAGTTGTTTTCACATGATCCAAATTTCGCTCGTCACACACATCCTAGCATCTCACAGATTCCCTGTCATTTTTCAATATTGAATAAGTGAAAATGAGCATTATCAAGGACGACCACTCCAGTGCTTCAGGTAAAATTATTTGACGACGCAGTCTAGACAACTGCGTGCCCGCACACGCACTGACACACTGGCTATCGCTTCCTCGGTATACGGATGACAAGTTAGTTATGTTTGTATATTGGACTCTCACATGTATCCGAGTCCGGGTTTCTAATTGAGGTTTGCTATTTGATTCTTTCAATGTTTGATGAGTATTCACTTCCTTGCAGAAGCTTTCGCACTTTTTAGGTCTGTCTTTTAGGTCTGTCTAGGCGGCTTGGTAAATGATAGAGGCCAAAGAGCCGATGTCTAGTATATAATCTTAATAATATATCATAGTATCATTTTTGACTGCAACAGATCGCTGCAGAGATCCTGTTGTCGTTGTTGTTATTGTCTTTGTTTTCGTTTCGCGTGCTACAGTCAGCGCAAGGGGGAAGCGCACCATCAATGACAGCAGCATTCAATCTTTCCGCGGCCAGAGTGCGTGTGGAGGAATAGTATTTCGTCCCGAATTCCTTGGATCAATCCTATTAACATCAGCAACAACACTTTCAAGCATGCGCGCGAGCTACTTACCATCGAAAAGGCTTATGTTCAGGATATGGTAGCGGTTTTGCCGCTGGAGTACACTTCTTCCAATGCCGCATAGCATCCATATCCTCTACCCACATCACAAATTCTTTCAAGCTTCGTCCCCTTCCTGAAATCTTGCAATCACTCCAACCAGGATAGAACCTTGCATTTCTTCTACAATGTCTGATCAGCGACAATTTAGTCGGACAGCCCCTATAACACTTTCTCTTGTTGGCTATCTCAGCTGGCAAGCGATTCAACACCGAGGCCGGCAAAATATGAAAGCCTTCATTTCTTAATGCCGTTGGTTTAGTGTCCAGTAAAGGATAATATTGCGTGTTTTCCGAACCGAGTTCGAAATCTGCGAAACCTTGATACATTAAGTCTTGAACATATCGCTGTCTGCGATTTAGGATCTTCTTCTGGTGATCACATGGGAAAGCGTCGGATATACCATACCCGAATGCAAGACATTGAGCGTGGGTTACAGTATAGATGGCACAATCGCCACGAGATCGTTCTTGAACATGTCCAGCGTCTGTTCGAAGGCGCCAGTCGTATGGAAGAAACGTTCCGCCTAGGTAGTCAGATAACCAGGCGAAAAGGTATTGTACACAGTTGGAGCCTGCGAATCGAGGAGAGTTCGGAAGACCACTATCTCAACCACTTAGTATGCTTTATGGTTCATCTTTAAGATTATTGGAAACACACTTACGTATCACCACCCGAACACACATAATCCACCGTCTTTGCCTCGGGAGAGATTGCACACAAAGCCACATGTGCATCCGTCTGTTCAGCTGGTACAAAATTTATCAATATAAATAGATACCTCAACTTCCAAAACTGTGCCCTTGTCAAATGCTCGCTCGTTTCCTCGGCCATCTCTTCAGCGCTGTTGATCATCAAATTTTTGTAGAAAGACTGATTGGAAGGAAAGAAGAAGAATTTGGGATCTTTGCCGGCGGAGTGGTGATCTATGCCACTGAGCCTGCTGTGCCATCGATTCGCGTATTCGCAGATGAATTGAAGGTAGGATTCTGTGCAGAGTGCTGGGGTTCCGGCATCAGGATCTAGTACTCGAAGACCCTGTCGACTGTTTAGACGGACTCCTGTGCATACTTATTCGGGTCAAGATGTGTTAAGAGGAATACGGGAGGAGATAAAGTACCATTTGATTCATCTGGCGTAGGCGTCGCGCTAAAGAATGGAAATTGAGGCAATGGTTGAGCTTGCGCTTTATCCTTATTCCGTGTCCTTATTTTACGGCGCAAATCTGCCAATTCGTCGAAAGCTCTAACATCTAGATAGGTCTCGGTCAGTGTGGATCCTAGATAAGTGAAATGTCACAGATTTATGAAATTAGATTAGAAGAAGCAATTGTACAACTTCGAGAGATGGAAGAGACGTAGGAGCAAGAGTTTCATCCATACGTTTGTTGATATTTCTGGTAGTCTCTTCATCTGGAGGACTGAACATCTTCTCCCGTGCTAAGCGGATGATGGCAGTATGGTGAACAACATCTGGCTGGTGCTCGGGGGCATTGGGGTTCATGACTTTCGAAAGACAAAAGAAAGGAGATAGGTATGATATATCTGAGGAATGGATTGTTACGACCCGCACACATGAAAATTCTCACAATTGATGGGGCTCCTGCCCGTGTCCCTCAAAAAGGAGAAATTGAACAAACAAACGCTAAGCGAGACTTTGGGCTTGGTCACGTCAACAAAGAAAAGGCACAATTCCAAACGAAAGCGGATAGAAGAAATTGAAGCCAAGCGACTGATAACAAAGGATACGCCGAGTACCATCCCCTAGTCTAGTATTATCTGTGTAGTATCTCAAATATGAATCAATCAAAATCTAGATTTCGAATCTACCCGATCTATTTCGTTTGCGGCTTGAAGCTCTGCTTCACACTCTTCAATGGCACTCTCTTCACACCAACTTCAGCAGTCCCACTCACCCCTTTACCTTGCAAAGTGTACAGTTCTTGTACATCTAAACTCTCCAGATATGGAATCGCTCTCTCGAAATTCGTGCCCACTTGTTCAATCCCATGACTATCATCACTTAAAGTCAATCGCCCACCCATCTTGAGGAACTCTTCACAAATACAACGCATAGGGTAAGGTTCTTCGAGGCCCTTTCTAAGCGCACTCGTATTGATCTCCAGCAATCCACCTTGCTCAACCACAACCTTCAAGTTCCTGACCACACGATCCCATACACCCTTCATCTCCTTCAAACTCGCATTTGGCTTGGGGCTCATCAGGCGAATGAGATCGAAATGGCCAACAACCAGCGGATGCAACTCATTTAGCATCTCATACTGCGAGTCAAAGTAATCCTCAAATAGCTGCTCGTCGGACCCATCAGCTACGTGGCGAGCTTTGGCATAGAAATCTTTGTCGTAATCAATGGGAATTGTGTGCACGTGGTGTACTGAACCGATGAAATAATCGATGACGGGATCAGACGCCAGCTCTTTGATAAAGGCTCCGTAAGAAGGTCGAATCCATTCTCCCTCGAATCCGATTAGGAGATTTATTTGGGAAGCGTACTTGGCCCGCAAGCGTTGTGCTTCCACGAGGAAAGCTTTGTGGCGTGGGAGGAGAAGGGAAATGGAATCGCCTTCTGATATCTAAGTATTCGTTAGATAAATGGTTTACGAAGAGAAACAGACAACTTATAAGGAGTATAACATACTTCTTCCGGATAGAGATCTTCATCGGAAGTTCGCGGCATGTGTTCGGTCAGAGCGAAAGTTTGCATGCCTCTTGCGATAGCTGTCTGAATGATCTCTTCTAGCTTATCCTTTGCATGGCCTGGGCAGAATTGCCCTGAGTGACTGTGCATTGAGAACGCCATCTTTGAATATATCTAATATGCAAATTGATTGAAAATTCTAGGAAGATTTCTTAGTGAAAGAAGAAGAAGAAAAATTGGCCAAAGACAACGCAAAGACAAGGTCCAAAGTTTCACACCGTATTGTGTGTATTATCTCTTTCAAGTGACCACAAGTTCCTGATCCGGTCACCGCATGTAACTTCGCAAGTGTACAGTAGAACGTGCACGGAGAATGGTAGGAAAAGGACGAGCCCAGGTATATTGTCACCGACAAGCAAACCCGGAAGGGACTTCTCAGTGGGGCTATCGATGACAGAAATACCTTGAGTGGCTGATTGGGGTACTAAGAATACATCGTGATACGACAAGCAAATGCATCAAACGATCCGAGGACATTGCTTAATCTTTAATTAATGTCATGGAACCCTCATAAGACCTTTATAATGAAAGATATTCGCGAACGAATTCAGCACTTCCATCTGTGGAAATAATCCTAGTTTCGTCAGCATCGGCCGCTTTATTCTGACATCAACAGTGGGGCTATTATCCCAGCTGGTGTTCACCTCATCCACGTGTCATCATGCTACATTTATCTTGGAGGTGCATCTCTGTTCACTCATAACACACCTGCCTCTAAAAGAGATCCTCATCACATTCGAACATCAGTATGCCATGGTACTTTGCGAGTTCGATAGACGGGTGAGCTGCTCACGAAGAGCGAGATTCAGGGACGTGGCAGGTACTGGTTACATATAGCGGCAGTATTACCTTCATAAATGTTAGGACATCTTTGATTTTCTCCCCATCAAGGCTGGTTGAATTCAATTTTACGCCAATGAAGACTCGCTGTACGATTGTCTATCCTGAGAAGAGGAGCCAAACCTTCTGAGAAAACACAATCGTGGGATGCCTCAAGCGGCAGGCTCTATGCATCTTGTCAACTCTGGAACGATGACTCTACTACGAATTTTCAGATCGCATCAAGGCCAGCCAAACTCGAAAATTCAATCAAGGAATGCGTAGTAGCGTCATCATTCCAGAGTTTCAAGGTCATTAGATCGAGATGTCTTAGTGTGTTACATCGGGCAATGTCCTGAGATACCTTTGTGACTTGAATATCGACTTGCGACCTTAAAATATACCTTGCGGTTTCTGGTTCGTCAAAGACGGAAATTCCCAGCCTTGATCGAACTCCTTCATTATGGTGCAAGTATCGCGCAGTCATCTCCAAGCAGAATGTGGGGAGCAGAAACCAGAAGAAAGCCGTACACGCTTGCAGCTCGTGACATCTTCTCTCGACATTATTGGATCCAGATATTGTGTCGTTGGTGCTCGTATAGTCCTGCTAGTGTTGGTCTCGTTTCAGGCTTGTAACACTGAGATTTACTGAGAGTGTTCGGAGAATGGAACGTACCTCGTCAAAGCAGCTATACACGCCTAATTTGGCTGTCAATGCGATTGCAGCAAGGAAGACAAATGATCGTTGCGAAGGATTCAATTACTTGGTGAGTCCATCTGAATCTTGAATCCATCAAAATGAAGTTCACGAGTGCAAATGCTCGAGAAAGCCAAGCAACGACAACGACAAACATGCAAAAGTCGATCTGTGGAGGATTACCTTCGACCGAATCATTGATTACGCTGCTAATCAGAGCTGTAGGGAAGGGACTTTTACGATGTCTCAGCACCATAGCCCTGCTGTCCACAGCCAAGCTAGTCAGTATGACAATCGGCCAACAACACAGCATCAGAAGAAGTCTCCCGTTCAAGACATTACACCGCCGACGTAAGTCATACGTCCGTGAGGTCTCAATTGGAAGAACCTGACATGTAGAAGTCCGCGGGATGTTTTCATCGCTGTCATGGGAGTGACTGGATCTCGGATAACCACATTCATTCAGCAGTTTTGTCAAAAAAACCTGGGTATAGGCTATGACCTTGAATCCTGTAAGTTTCCAGCGATCTTCCTACTTTGGTGACGCCATTGGTAGCTGAAGTGCTGTGTCTGACTTGGCGAACGCCGCTAAATTACAATAGTCACTCACAAAGTGGACTTGGTACCCTGTATCATGCCAAATGGACAGAGGATCTTTCTCATCGAGACCCCGGGGTTTGACGATATATACAGGTCTGCTACAGATATTCTTGGAAATATCGCCGACTGGCTAGCCTAGTCTTATCAGTTCAAGATCAGGCTTTCTGGCATAATTTAACTGCACCGAATCACAGATGTCCGCGTTGGTGGCCAAGGCATGAAGGACTTGCGAGTGTTCCGAAAAGTGTGCGGAGAGAAGAAACTTGGGAGCGTCGTACTTGTCACAAACATGTGGAATTTTCGCCCACCATCAGATGCAAACCTCCGAGAGTGACAGCTAAACGGCAACAGTGAGTTGTGGAAGTTCCTCATTACTAAAGGCGCTCGTAGTATCTTTCGACACGATCGTGGGAGGAATCTGGGGAAGAGATTCTCGACTACCTCCTTACCCAATCATGGAAGGTTACGCTTGATATTCAACATGAGATGGTTGATGAGGGTAAAAAACTGGTGGTAGAAACTAATGTGGGTCGTGAGTTGCAAGCCGAGATCGAGAAGATCAAGGAGGCACACAAGAAGGAGATGTTAGAGATTCGAGAGGATATGGAAGAAGCTATCAAAACGCAAGACACAGAGAGACAAGAGGAACTTCGACGATGAAAAGCCGATGTCAGTAAACAGATGCAGGCGGCCCAGAACCAAGCCCGACAACTTGAAAAGACCCGGGAGCAGCTGCGAAGACAGATTAAAGAGGGGCATAGTCGTGGGATGGCCGAATTGAGGTCGGAAGTAGCGAGGAGACAACAAGAGCTTGAAAGGACTTCGAAATGGACGCCGCGAGATACGACATGCTACAGAAGGAGCTGACAGGCATGAAGTACAAAGAGAGCCGGTATAGAATGAAGAGGCTCATCGTTAAAAATACAAGTATCGATTTCCTGGGTGTAGCACTTCGTGGCTTTACAATACTCGCCAGCAAACGTTCACGTGTCTTGTTGCGAATTGCGGGAGGGTCATAAATTGTGCTGGATGCGAAGAAGAGTACGATCAAGACCGCAATTAGTGAGGTACGATGCAGCAGCGGCTTGAAATGACGAAACTATTTCTGACTATTTCATTATCTTTGTTGTTTCTCAATGTAGTTGATTGGTAGCAGATTGGAGTTCAATAGTCGGGATTTCCGGATGCTTTCCTTTCTGCTAAGATTTATTTGCTAACTATTATAGCTAGAATTGGAGATGGTGGTTGTGCTACCTTGACCAGGGTTGAGTCAACTAAATATAGAAGAGCTTCTGAAACCTAGACTACTGGTAGGACTGCCTAGACTATTTATTACCACTAAAGTCACTAGATAAATACTGATAGCTGACGGCGAAAGAATCTGTATCTCCTTTATCTGAAATCTCACCAAGAGGAAGGGGTTATCTCAGCTCGGGTGCCGGCCAGTAGTATACATATTTTATGTAGAAAACACTCAATGAAATATATCACGACCAAGACGTGATTTTTCAGGTTGATACTAAGTGGGCAAGTGGGGTAGCTCAGCACGTGCTTATATACCTCAACCCCAAGCGAGACATTCTTTTGGTGAACGGAAGCTCTTAAACTCCTCGGTCGATGATGAGAGGATCCTAGAGGTACAATATGGCGGACGTTGAGACGCCTGAAGTGTCGATATTGCTCGTCGGTGATGCCGAGTGTGGGAAATCGACGTTTCTTTCGTAAGTATTGACTCCGACACATTTACCCGATGTCATCTTTCTCATGGAATCATATATCCCCCCATGCCCAACCCAGCGCCCTGCGTACCCAACCCTTCAATTCTCACAGAGAAATCTTCTAGACGTATAAGTAAAGGCTCAACAGCCCACGATACCAAAGAACCTATCACTCTCCTCCGAGATGGTGATCAGCCATTCGTCTTCGACATCACGTTCTTCAATCGTCCTTACCGGTTTGAGTTCTACGACACTGCCAGTCCTGAGAATTGGACATTATTACATCCAGATGTCATAGTACTGTGCTATGATATATCATCGCGGCTTTCTCTCATCCATGCGCAAAGATTCGTAAGTCTTGACTGTCACGTCTCGTGCCAAGGCCCGCAATTTCCAAAGTGCAATATCTCTGTATTGTGAGAGTCTGTAACCAAACTATCATCCATGACATTATCCTCCATTCCATCCCTTCAGACCTCTTCTCTTCAGACTTCAGAGACTAATAATCATCCAGTGGATCCAAGAAATCAAACGCATTTTCACATTCCAAAAAGAGCTTCCCATCCTATTCCTCGGACTCAAACGTGACCTCCGCAGCGAAAATGATGCAAATGGCATTATCTACCCACAAGAAGCGTATCGCATCGCTCAGGAGATGCGATGTGATCGGTATCTGGAATGCAGTGCTGTAACGGGCGAGCTAGTTCATGAGGTGTTTGAAGACATCTGTCGCACGGCGGCGATGAGTGGAAAGAAAGAAGGGACAGGAGGGTTGAGTGAGGGGGGGTGTGTTATTATGTGATTGGAAGTCACGAAGTTTTTTAATAAGGTTTATTGAATATCGAGGGCGTTATCGTGCACTCTCAGTGCTTTGCAGGTTGGATGAGTACTTTCAGTATCGCGGGTAAGGGCTGGAATCACTTGTTGGCTTTTTGGGCGTTTTAAGGTTATCTGGATGGCAATGGAGAGTTCTGCTGGCATATAGTGAATGTACATCGATATTGAAGAAATCGAATGGCCATCAACTTCTGACCGCGTGTGAGTCGAGCTAGTTTGAGCTAGACAAGTCACTCAACCTTTCATCAAGACGTCACTCATGCGACTCATGCGCCTCACCTGACTCAGAGTCGAATCAGAGTTCTGAATTATACTGTTTACGCTGACTCATTTATGAGATGCTCGTGATGGAGTTCTACTATCTCAATGGTCTCTCATCTTCAAACCCTCCTGAAGCGGGCTACACGTTCGAGGCAGACCCAGTTGATGTTCGCGTTCAGGGCAATTTCATTTCACCAGTCAGTTTGTCACTGTACCAATAAGCGACACTAGAGTGATGCCCAGGTCATGTATTCTATGCAGGCATCAAGTCGTGATAGGACAAAGTGTCCTCCGCAAGAAGGCTCTAGGCCGCTGTAGTTAAAAGGTTGCGACGAAATTGTTTGGGTTGTGCTTAGGGGTTGGAGTGTATGTTGCTGCAACAGGCTGATCGACGAGGGCAGACATGATGGTAGCTTAGCTAAGAATCTCGAAGGTTTGTGTGAAATTTGATCGAATTATGGATATGAAAAAGTGGAATTGTTATTGAGTCTTTTTGATCAAGTGCATGTTGTGTTGGATGCTGTTTGAATGGTCAGATCTCGAGGGATTGGAGAGAGCTTTATATATGATAGATCCAAACTTCAAAATTCTAAACAAGAGCGCTTTCCTTACATGTGTTGAAAGATCCGAAAATTATGATTTTTCAGGCAATCGATGCACATCATCTCGCATTCTATTAGCAACGTTGCAGAGTTGTTCTACCAATTGGAGACCAGTCATTGCTCTCCGATCACCAATTCGACCAGTAAGAAGGTAGATTCGAACATACCACAATATCCAAGAGAAACAGCATCACAACCAGGGACCAGATCCGACCTCGAAGATTACCAAGGTCCGCAAGGAGCAATTGGAGCCCACCGATAAGCTGCAAGCGCCAGAATACTAAGAGCCTCAAGCTCGGATGTTTCCGAATTCATCATGCTTGACATAAAACTGAAGCATTTGCTCACACGTGGAAGCCTAAAGTATATAAGAACACCAGTGAATTGAAGAAAACATGCCACCTGAGGACATCCCGTGAGACATTCCCAGATCTGAACACATTTAAGCTTAAAAAGGCCTCGCTGGTTCTTGTAACTGCTTTTCCCAATCAGATAACGCAAGCTCGGTAAAGCACAACAGGATGACTGCCGATCAATGGTGTTTCGTCGAGATTGCTCTCTAGGGAACTCCGGGGAAACCAATGATGTGGCTGAAATGAAGCTTTGAATGTTAGCTGCTTAATTTGGACGCGATGCAATCACTTCCTTCGCGTGTCGTCATTACGATTGCACCAAGTCCTCGCTAGCGATGCATAAATGCATAGCTTACGCAACAGACTTCTTCTCTTGGACAAGGCCAGGCAGGATGTTCCGGAGGTGCAATTAAGCCTGCGCTGGCAGTTAAATGGTGTAGTTGTAGTGAAACAAACGGCTCTGAACCCAACGATATACCTAAGGTACAGAGCAGCGTCCTCAACGCTGACCTGCCTACCTACCAACAAAGCCCAGGCTATGGATCCGAAAAGAGGGATCTGAACTTGCCCATTTCCCTGGACTGAGAAAAGAGCCTCTCAGATCGCTGCAACCGCGAGAGGACTTTGCCCTACAGCAGAGTGTGCTGCTAGTGAGGCCATTGGAGTTTCGAGATTTAAAGCATACTTAGCCTAGGTACCTGGGTATTCAAAAGATAGTTTCTTCAGACGGAGTCTAGTCTATTCTTTCTTGAACTGCAGACTGCCTTCCGTACCTAGCTAGTAAGTATGCTTTCATATCGTGTAATCCCTTCCTACTCTCGTCCCACTGGGAGATCCAATTATCCCGATTGAGCAATCAGAACTCGGAAAACATACATGAAGTCCCGGCGGTCCTCGATACGAAGGACTACGTCGGAGAACAGCAAACTCATGTCCAACCAGTAGAGACATGGTGAACGTTGTGAACGTTGATATCGAATTGACATCGGAATGACTTCTTGACACTCAGACCAGGCCCAGGTAGGGGGGAGGGGGGGTAGTGACGCTCTGATCATCGACATCGACGTCGCCTATGAATTGACTTCCAGGCGGCTCACTCGTCCGTCAACTTTTCACCTTTCACCAATAGAGTCTGTTGATTGGGCACCTAGACTTCGAATACTTAGTACAAACGCTGAACCGATCCTCTTGTGCTCAATCTCCATAATATCCTGGAGAAGAGACTCGCTGTGACGAATAATGTGCGGTAGCAGGGTAGGTAGTTACTAGGTAGGTACATAAGATAAAACTGGCCCTTGCCCGATGCTTATGGCGGTGAAGAGACTAGTGGTGGGGCAGTCCAAAAAATAAATCCATATCCACTATGCCTCTGCCTGCCTTTTCTCCTCTCCTCTCCTCTGCCCTCATCTCCTCAACCTCAAACTCAACCCTCCAAAAAGACGACGAAGTCACACTATACAACACATACAATCCCCCTCAATACCATGCCCTTCGTCGAAATCATGCCACAGGCTATCGCTGAGCTGTGAACCCCCACTGCGGGCGTGCGAACCTAGCACGTCCGTAGTCCTTCAGCCCACGAGACTTTCAATATCTATCGACCTCGACGAAGCACCCAGACTTTTACTGTCTATTCCATAGCGGCCTAGACGAAGAGTTTGTCCAATACAACAAATTTTACAGAGTAACGCTCTTTGCTTCGAGGAGTGGACTCCACCCCAATCGTACTCACCTTCTCCTCGACCTGATCAGCTCGAACCTACAGCGAGTCCTGCCGTCCATTTACCCATCTCAACAATCTTAATACACGAATTGACATACACACGTCAATATTTGATCACAAGACCCAAATTTACGCCAACATCAGACTTTTCGACCTATACCGCCATCAAATCTTACACCCGGCCTACATCCAATTTCACATATATTGCAACAGATTCTTAACATGTCTCGAAACATGCGAAACAGATCTGCCCCAACTCCTGCGCGAAAACCACCGCAGAGCAGTTCGCAAAAATCCCAAGACTCCGACTCTGATGATGATTATGGAGGGGTCGACGACATTTCCGCGGGCGAAGACGATGAGCCAAATGTCGAGGTGGCCGAGGAGCGCGCAATCATTTCTTCGGAAGGCGAAGAGACTCCTGCAGCTTCTCGGTCATACAAAGAGTATGGGCCATGGGAAGGAATAGCGTCAGAAGGCGATGCTGCATCGCTCGATGAAAAGTTCTTCGAACAAGCGGTTCAGAAGAGCAGTTCTGTAGAGGAATCCTATGATGAGGATGCTGCGATCGAGAAGCACGTTCATTGGGAATCACCGGTGGAGAGTGATAGTGAGACTGCTGGGGATTCCGGAGCAGACGAATTCTTCCCAGACCTGTTTGTGGACAAGAACGAGATTGATCCGCATCTACTAAGACAGATCGAGACTGACGATGCCAATCAATTTTCTGATGATGGTTTTTTTTATGGAGACATCTATGGAGAAGCTGAGTCCGATCAAGATTTAGGACCGTTCGAACCCTTAATACCCTTAGGAGACTATGATATGCAGCACACGGAACACATAGAGGACACGGAAGAGTCTAGTGACGCCGACTCTGATTCAAGTGGTTATGATTGTGGGTATCAAAAGTGATGGTAAACCCAGGCCAATGCTAACTACATCTTAGCCGACATATCAGATACAGGAATGAGCACCGATGAAGAAGATATTCCGGGCCGAATCATTGCTCCAGAGAAATCTATACTACGAGCGACATCAGAAGGCTCTACCTCTAGCTCTTCTGGGGAAGTCACGCGTCGCAGATCTGGAGGTCCGAGACTCGCAAATTGGATTCACGAGGGTGATAGTCCCTATGCCACGGCCGATCTTGCTACTACAAAAGTGAAGGTCTATAACATGCGTCGCTTCAGACAGGAGTATACAATGCAGTCGCGTGCGCGTGCTCCTCAAATTTTCTCACCCCAGCAAAACGTGCTGCAGGACTCACCAATGATCAGCAATTCTGGCAATATCATGATGAGTGCAATGATGCCGGACCCTTTCAGTGACAATGTATCTGGTCAAGCCGTTGGCGGTCCGGAGGCGTTCTATCCTTGGACATATATCAACGCCAACGGAACATTTGAAAACCAAGATAGCTCTTCTGTTGCTGGCTCTGATTGTGATGACGAGGATCTTTGGAACATCGATGACCTTCTCAACTTCGGAGACGATTCCGATGAGGAAGAGGGTGCCGACCGGTCTGATGAATCCCCGACTGGCACAGAAGATACCCCTGGTGCACCATCTTCCACGCCTGCACGTCCTACAACCGCTAGAAGCGAAGATCAGGTCCATCCTCTCCTTGATCACTTCCGTGGCGGTAATGTCGGTGCCTTCCGCATCAACCAGAACCGTCACCAACTTCTTCATCGTACATCAGTCACGCACGACTCGCTTGCCTTTGGCAACTCTTATATGGAGGGCACAATTCGCGGCGTCAAAGTCGGTCGTCTCCATCATGCCAATACACCCATCACTCCTGTCCGCAAGAAAAGACCGCTTCCAGTTGAATCCAGTCCTGCGAGCCCAACACCTTACAACGCCAATAAGAAGCGCAAATGTGGTGGCGATGAGAGACCTGTTGATACAAAGCGATCCAGAGGCCTCACAATGTGATTGTTATGTGTCATGGATGACAATACTACGCAGAGGACGGCATGTCTGAAAAAGTATCCCCGACCTCGCTTTCAGAGAATTGTGCAGATTCCTTGAATTTCCGTTTTGCGTTACATCCTGCCCGTACTTCCGGCTAGACAAAACTGCTTAGGACGGATAGAAAAAAGTTGACTAACGGTATGCTTCCTGGTTCTAAGCTTGATTTTTTTTTTTTTTTTTTTTTTCAAATGTGGTGCCTTGTACGTATCGAGTTTGATTTAGGTGTGTCATCTACTTTATTGGGATGTAAGAGGGTTAACGCCTTCTCCATGGACAGTAGAGCGTAAGGCACCGAGTGAAGAAAAGTGGAAACGTTGGCGGTCGTTTCGTTGTTGTACCGAATCATGTCGTGGATGTTGTCGGGTATGATATGATCTGCGTATCTACTTGCTGAGATCTTTGTTTCGGAGCTTGATTTACATGGATGAAGGAAAGGCGTAGGTAGCACGGCGTTTAGGTTCCGACGAGACGTCACATCGCGCATCATGACTTGCTGCATGCTCGGTTGATGGTATCAAAGTTTGGCATGCTTTGTAGTTTTTACTACTGTTCGGCACTTGTTTACGATGAAAAAATGCTTCCAACTCGTCGGTTTCGATCCTACAATTACGTGAATTGATAATCGAATGAAGTCCGAATGCTGGGTGTGCAAACGTGTATTTTGTCCCCCGAATCAGTGATTCTGCATTCGAGGCTTTTCAAACCGGTAATGGGTGAGGGATCGAATTCGAACACGGATAGTGCAGATGAGGTTGTAAAAGAAGGCCAGAGCTGGAATTCGTACTGACCTGAGTTCTATCTCGAGATAAACTTTATAGAACCATTCTGCGCACTTTCGTCCTTCGGCCCCTTCTAGTTTCCATTCCGATATCCTTGAGAACTTGATAGCTCCCATTGCTAAGTATACTTTATGAACTTGATAAGTGAATGATTATCTGTCCTTGTACACCGTAAGGGGCCAGCGACTAGAATCGAAGTAACAACTGCCGCTGATACCCCAAAGCCTATTATACGTGCGGATCATACGCCTCTCCACAACCCTTCAAAGCCCAACACCGTATCCGTCCCCAACCTATACTAGAAGATACAGCCTCCACATTACACCTAGCTCCACCCTCCCAGAATTGACATTCACGAATTCGGATCCCTAATCTCCCCCTCCCTGGGCGCACTCTCTGCCACAGTCCCACAAGCCTTACACCTCCTCTTGCTCTCATCCCCTTTAAACCCATTAACCGCCTCCTTGATCTGGCTCCCGAGATCCGTGCAATGAAAACTCGCCTCATGGACCACCTTCCTACAGCTCTCGTTCGCACAATACCATCTCAACACATCCACACTGCCTTCCGGTCTCGGCTGCTCGAGGACGACGCCGACTGTATTTGCGAAACGAACGGGGTTGTGGGGCGTGTTGGGGGGGAGGAGGAACATGGATCCTTCGGTGATGAATATGTCTTTGAATTCGGTGCCGTCGACTACTTTCAAGAGCATGGTGCCTCGGTATTGGTAGAACCATTCGGGCGTGGTGTTGATGTGGTAGTCTGTTCGGGCGTTGGGACCGCCTACGATCTGTGGATCGGTGTTAGGCTTTTAACCATGGACTTTTATGTGAGCGAGAGGGAGGGGCGTACCATGACGGTCATGTCATCATTATAGACGCAGTAGTTGTTAATCGGGGGCTTCAGAAGGTGCGAATTCTCTTCCAGCCTGGTGCTTGGTTAACTCTTGTGCTCGTCCTAGAATCTAAATTACATTCATGAAATGGGATTGGTTTACCATTTTGGGATGTTGAGAGGTGTGGAAAGCATTTCGGAGGAAGATGAGAGCAACAGATTTCTTTTTGGGGATGGAAGAAGCTTTGGAATGTGAGAGAGAGGGAGATATTGGACGATGATGGTGTGTAAGTTTTGGAGTGGTCGTGTTACGGTGGCGTGGCGGGGTCAACGATAACAAACGCTGATAAATTATCTACAGGGGTCTTGCGATGGCAGTCCAAGAGCGATCCGTGCTTCTTTCACTAATTTGGTGAATCCCTCAAAGCTGCCTTCTCGTATAGACGGCTTTTCGAACTACATGGGCATTTATTTACATACCGTCCTCTACACAGCTTTTCCTCGAGCGACCCAAATTACCGATCATGGTGAAAAAGGCTCGTTCTCTATATTTGGCTGAATATATCTGTTGGCTCTAGAGATGTATAGGAAGCCATCCACGAACAGTATTATAGACCGAGATCTATTCTCTCTATGACTGTTTGTTTGACTTTATAAATGTCTTTCGGAATGAATATTTAGTCAGCAGTGAGCAGTTGTTTTCGAACTATAGAAGCCTCGAAAAACTACAACAGCGATGAGAAAGGCATATATGGCAGGTTAAGCCCACCTTGTCGATCTGAATTGATCGGGAAAGAATGTATAAAAGTCAATCGCATAGATCATTGCAAAGAAACTTGATGTAAGCATCAAGGCAGTTTGTTTTATGTCGCTTGACTTATTACTTACTAAATAATTGTGGCATGATGCTATGAAAATCTGGGTTCTGACTTGTGCATAATTCTTGAAAAACAGTAAGCGAAAGAGGATATTTCATCGTAAGGATTTATTATACTTTCACAAGTAAATGAGTCAAAAGCTCAAAGCATGTAAACATCTCCTCGCCTAACCCCGCTACCCCATTTCTTGGCGAGGGGACCCCTCGTCGGTCAAAGATCGCCCGAATCACAACAAGTGGGATTGGATTGTTCATGCGGAATCTTGTCCTTTATTTCTGAAATACCAAGTAACGGAAGAGGGAGAATAGGAACACCGACATCATTTCTCTCAGACACTTGATAGCGAGCTTCCTCTCTCTGGCTTATTGACTGGATCCCCTCCTTCTCGAACACCAATTGCGGATTCTCACTGGAGCAGCAAACAGCCATAATCTGCCTTCAAGATGCCTACCACAGTCTCCGATATCACTGCCACCTCCGTTCACGATGCCATTGCGCTCCTCACTCATAATTTGGTGAACATCACAGACACCACAGGAGAATTCCTCATGACTCTGCCTGATGGCCGCATAATCGACACCAAAGGTGTATGTACCTTTCCCCCTTGCAATCTAGAGTGATCTTCCAGCAGGATTTCTTTCTCTTACAAATCCCGAACATGATCTCGAAATATTGCAAATTAGCCATACTAAATTGTTGCAGTGGAACGACTGGGAATGGACACATGGAATTGGTCTCTACGGACTATACAAATACCACACCCTAACCTCTTCGCCCTTGACGCTCAAAATCATCCAAGACTGGTTCTCAAACCGTTTCTCAGCAGGCGGCACGACCAAAAACATCAATACGATGGCAGCTTTCTTGACACTCGCTTATGTATACGAGGAGACAGGCGAGAAGACGTATTTACCCTGGCTAGATGCCTGGGCCGAATGGGCAATGTACGATCTCGAAAGAACAGAATATGGAGGCATGCAACATATCACCTACCTTACTCCTAACACTGAACAACTGTGGGACGACACACTCATGATGACCGTTCTCCCTCTTGCGAAAATCGGAAAAGTGCTCAACAGACCACACTACGTAGAAGAAGCGAAACGACAATTCCTCATCCATATTAAATATTTATTTGATCCGACATCAGGATTATGGTTTCACGGCTGGCAATTTGACCCAAGCGCTGAGGGAGGCGTGGGTCACAATTTCGCACGTGCAAGGTGGGCAAGAGGGAACTCTTGGATCACAATCGTGATTCCGGAGTTCATTGAGCTTTTGGATCTTGCTCCTACAGATCCTTTGCGCATACATCTCATCGATACCCTGGAGGCACAATGTCGTGCTTTGAAAAGATATCAAGATGAATCGGGGTTGTGGCGTACACTGATCGATCATGCCGATGAGGGATCGTATCTGGAGTCTTCTGCTACAGCCGGTTTCGCGTACGGTATTTTAAAAGCTGTGAGGAAGAAGTATATAAGCGCGGAGTATGAGGAGGTGGCTTTGCGGGCTGTGAAGGCTGTTCTTGGTCAGATTGATGAGAGAGGTGAATTGCTGAACACAAGTTTTGGTACCGGGATGGGTGATTCGTTGCAGTTTTATAAGGATATAAAGAGGACGAGCATGCCGTATGGACAAGCGATGGCCATCATGTGCCTAGGAGAATTCTTGAGGAAATTTATATAGGAAGCTGGAATGGAGACGATTTCAAGATTACCGTAAGAAATTATGCCCATATTTTGAATGAGTGTGGCTAGCCAATCAAGTGCTAGCGCAATTGCCGCCGATGAGGAAGGCCAAGCCATCTTCGAAGATTCCAGACCTATTGGTTTCTGCCATCTTCACAACCTCGACATCATTTTCGCCGTTCCCTTTGGATATTGCGGTAGACTCTTTCTCGTCTCTTACCTGTCTAGAACATCCAAAGCCTTTTCACCAGAGTTCTCATCCTGCGCAATGTCTACTGCGATAATCAACACCGATGACGACCAGCTCGAGCCCACCCTCCAGTCAATCCTCGACCAAAAGACACTCCGCTGGATCTTTGTGGGAGGAAAAGGAGGTGTAGGAAAGACAACTACATCCTGCTCTCTCGCCATCCAGCTTGCCAAAGTTCGCAGATCTGTCCTGCTCATCTCGACCGACCCCGCACACAATTTGTCCGATGCATTCTCGCAGAAGTTTGGTAAGGAGGCTAGGTTAATTAATGGCTTCACGAACTTAAGCGCGATGGAGATCGATCCAAACGGCAGTATTCAGGAGCTTATGGGTCAAGCTGAGGAGGGAGAAGGTCCGGCTGCTGGTATGGGAGGAATGATGCAGGATCTAGCATTTGCTGTGAGTTTGATCCCGCAAACAGCTGGCCAGAAACTAATCATTCCCAGATTCCTGGTATCGATGAAGCCATGTCGTTCGCAGAAGTCCTCAAACAAGTCAAGTCTCTCTCCTACGAAACCATCATCTTCGACACCGCTCCCACAGGCCATACCCTCCGGTTCCTCCAATTTCCCACCGTCCTCGAAAAAGCACTTGCTAAAATTTCCCAACTCTCCTCACAATTCGGTCCTATGTTGAACGGGCTCCTTGGCGCGAATGGAGCTCTACCGAATGGAGCGAATCTGAGCGAGATGATGGAGAAATTGGAAGGTTTGCGTGAAACAATCAGTGAAGTCAACACTCAGTTCAAAGACGAGAACATGACAACTTTCGTGTGCGTATGCATACCTGAATTCCTGTCTCTCTACGAAACGGAGCGCATGATCCAAGAACTGGCAAGTTACGGAATCGATACGCATTGCATCGTAGTCAACCAGCTCCTGTTCCCAAAATCAAGCAGCGAGTGCGAACAGTGCAATGCGAGGAGGAAGATGCAGAAGAAGTACTTGGAGCAGATCGAGGAGTTGTATGATGAGTTTAATGTGGTCAAGATGCCATTGTTGGTTGAAGAAGTTAGAGGGAAGGATAAGTTGGAGAGTTTCAGTGAGATGCTGATCCATCCATATGTTCCACCGGCTGGAGGTCTATAGACTAGGCTTAGACTAATTTGATACCCTTTCAGCGGCATACTTTGCATGCATTCCTTTTCGTCATTGAGTGAGGAAAGTAGATAATCATATGGCTCTTGATTGGTTGATTATGACCAGTACCGCACCAGGTACTTTCATCCCACCTTCTGTCGATCTCGGCACGGCCCTGTAAAAAGACAAAGTACCCCGCCAACCTTGATTTGAATTCAGATCATAATTTTCCCTTCGATATCCCATTTTCCAACCTCAATCGACTTCTCAGTAGTAGTAACTCCTTCAGCTTGGAGTCCAGTCCATAAACATGGATTCAAACTCAGGCATGGCCTTTTTCCCACACCCGTCCCGCAGGAAAGTATGGGCAGATAAAGTCAGTGCCGTCCACGGCCGTGTGCCTGGAATCAACAAACTCCCGCTCAAAGTACTTGGAACGATCGGGACTTTGGTGCTTGTGAATCTGCTGGTTTGGGCTGGAGTCGGGCTTGTTTTGGTGAGTTGGTTGACTTTCTTTCTTTCTTTCTGTTATTTTGATAGCTTGTGGGCATTGCAATTTTCCACTTTTGAACGAGTACTTACTCTCCGTAGGCATATCATCCGTGAGTCGATGGTTTTTGATCGTAACTATGTGGGAAGTGCGTGCAGAGCGACTTGCAAGTGTTTGATGGAAACGATTGGAACTACACCTTTCGGTCTCAAACTGTCTGACGATGGGCACAGAACTGTCGTCCAGATGCCGCGCAGAATACACGATAAGAACTGAAACTAACTTCATGCCCTTGTGAATAGAGCTCTGGCATCTACCGCTGCTTTGGCCTATACCTTGGGCTTACGACATGCTCTTGACGCTGATCACATCGCTGTAAGTTATCCTTTCCTCCTTGCGGAGTTCCGGCACTGATTATAGACTCAGGCCATCGATCTCATGACCCGTCGTCTAATAGCAGATGGACAACGCCCTACGACAGTCGGAACATTCTTCTCCCTGGGGCACTCCACGTTCGTCCTCCTTGTCCCTCCCCATCTAAACAAGACCTGACACTAATGATTCCCAGAATCGTCGTCATAACTTCCATCGTGGTCGCAGCTACAGCAGCAGCCGTGTCAGACCGTTTCGGCTCCTTCAGTCAAGTCGGCGGTATAATCGGCACTTCAGTCTCAGCAGCCTTTCTCATCATCCTTAGCATGTTGAACATGTGGATCCTGTGGAAGCTGTGCGTGCAATTGAAGACTATTGTTGAGCAGGGGGAGGAGATGACACCTGATCCGTGGGATAGTGCTGGCGGTGGGCCTCTATTCAGAATATGCAAACGACTGTTTAAATTTATTGATCGGTTAAAAAACCCCTGCTCTTCAAGCCCAGAGAAGAAATCCAAGCTAATCGAGTCTATAATTACAGTCCTTGGAAAATGTACCCCCTCGGCATCCTCTTCGGACTCGGTTTCGACACCTCATCCGAAGTCGCCTTGCTTGGAATCGCCTCCCTCCAAGGCGCATCCGGCACATCCTTCTGGCTCATCCTCATCTTTCCCATCCTCTTCACCGCAGGAATGTGTCTCCTCGACACCACCGACGGGGCGCTCATGATGACGCTCTACACGTCCACCGCGTTAGCAAGAGACCAAACCGCCATCTTGTATTACAGTATCGTGCTCACTGTGATAACTATTGCGGCGGCGATGGCGATTGGCGTCATTCAGTTGTTGAGTCTGATTCTTAATGTCGCGGAACCCAAGGGCGGGTTTTGGGATGGGGTTGAGAAGGCGGGTGATCATTATGATGTTATTGGAGGGGCCATTTGTGGGAGTTTTGTCCTTGCCGGGGTGGGGAGTGTGCTGTGTTATGGGACGTTTAGGAGGGCGGTTGATAGGAGGATCAGGGCTAGGGAGGAGAGCGATGAAGGTGTTGTTGTGTTTGAGGGGGATGGGGAGAGACATCTGGGCCAGGATAGGGTCGATCAGAGAGATGGAGTGAGGACTGAGGCTGGTCCTTTGTCGGCTAAGAAAGGTATATTCGATATTAAAACTACTGCTGGACCTTCGGGCTGAGGTGGACACCCTTTTTTTTGTCGATGATGATGGAAATGAAGTATCCCTTTTTGGACTACGGCACGTAGTCATGTGGAGATTATCATGCAGGGGCTCAAATCTGGGACTATAATGATGCATTCAGATGAGTCTTTGATAGCTTGTTTACACCTCAAGCGAGCTCTCCTGCTAGCGTCTGGATATCTACAAGAAAAGAGGGGGAAACAGGAAATAGAAGAGTAGCTGCTCTTTGGTGGTGAAAGCAAACACTGTCCAGTCGGTTCCTTACTCCCGTCGTCCGGCGATAGCCATCTGCAGCTGTAATCGCTGTTGAACGGGGACTCCTAGGGGCAACTCCATTCAGCGGCGTAGAATGGCGGGACATAGTTCTGAAGTCGAATTCAAATAAGATTCAAAACAATCGCAAGGAGCTCGATGATGCATTGGTAAATATCTCTATCGCCATCATATCAAGCGCTTCCTCTGTACATTCGCTGGGCACTCATCGATGCTACCTAGTGGGAACCACCTGTCCCGTCAAGCTTTTGGCCATGCACCATGACATCACCGTAAACTCCTCGGAATCAGCGGGTCATAGTGAAAAGTAACTGTTTTCTGAATCAAGAAGACCTAAACAATGGCCGAGTTGAGACCGACTTCGAAACATATACCAGTAGTCTGCTTTCATAACCCTTCTCTAGCCTACGAGACGAAGCAAACGCAAAACCTGCAGTCGGAAGACAAAGAACCAGGACAGTTAAATCTAAAATAGTGTTCCAAGTGATTAAAAGCCGAGGAGATGCGCGTCCTATCGTAGCCCTTGGGCGATGTATACGCAGAAGTATAGCCAGCGAGTAGTAGGTACAACTGGCTAGACATCCGGTATTCAAGAAGTTCGTGAGGAAGGTACCCTCGAATTCCAATCCTGCCGAGCTGATGGCGTATATGGTAAAGGGCTCGGGTTTATCTTTGAGGTGGGCAGTTTGTAAGCTGGGGATCTACCAAAGAAGAGGGCTCTGATCAAGCCGACTTTGGAAGCCTGCTGAAATTCTTGCACTCAGCCCAACGTCAAGACTGGTGTATCGCTGGTAGCAGATGCAAGTATTGCTATCACGCCAAGCTCTGGACGTAAAAGCTGTGCAAACGATTGGGTATTCTCGTACATCTCATGTTCACCATTGGGATGACTAAGTCGAAATATCGCGGAACTGATTCGAAGCTTTTAAACTACTTCTCATACAGTGTGGAGGATTTCGCTCATATGGAAAGGTTAAGGACGTTCTTCGAATGGGTATGTAGCTAGCGACAAGCTAGGCCTTATTTTCAGCATGAGAGATTTGGTCAATAAATGGAGACGGGAGACGTCGGAGCTAGATGTAGTACTCAGGGCAGAGAGACCATACCTGGCCAAGATCATCGACATTCCGTTCACATTCTGCCGGTCTCTAGCTGTGGTTCCAATTCTTGTGACTGGCAATGTCATTTAGTGAGCCCACCACTATGTTCCAACATTTTCACTAACCAAAAGTGTCAGATGTTTGTGAGCTTTTCTTCGAACCACCCGACTTTGAACCATCCGATGTTCTGAAACAACTTCTTTCTAAGGCTCCACCCACTGTCTATAACTGCTTTGGCAGCATGAGTGGTATCATGGTAGTAGCGTTAAAGAGTACCGGACTTTGGGCAATCGCCTCTTGAGATTGGAGCAAATTGGAAGGAGGAAAGCTCCAAATGTGCTATACTTAGGAGATTGCCTTCGCGAGTAGTTTGTCTAGCACGTGGCTGCGGTACCTAATGATGGAGGTGCTGTTACGACTGTATGTGGTCTATTGGATGGAAAATCAAAAACAAAATTTGCTTTCTCTGAACAGTATGGAATGCCTGCGGTTCCCAGAACCCCGAGTACTGATGCATATGATGTCAACCGTTCTGGATTTGGGGAAACAGGATCCCAGCGACTCGAGATGGGCCGACACCCGTCCTACAATGGCCTCTCCCCTCTCGAGATTACGGATTCGATCCAGTCTTGCCTGATTGCTCAAGCTAGGATAAATGATAAACGTACGTCTGAGAAGATGGAACCTGAGCAAGGGATCAGAGCAGCTGTCGGAATCTTTTAAACAGTTTTTCCTCGCGAAAGAACGCAATGTGAGCTCCTTCCAGACGAGCCAGCATCTTGAAGTTGCAAAGAAGGGAAGCTCTTTGTGCAGATGTCTAGATTAGCTGCAGCAACTTTGATGAAACAAACCGCTAGTCTGGATCGACCATATATTATCGACAACGCAGGCACACCTGGTGAGCCCACATACCGCTTCGAACTGATGTTTGATACTCAAGCACCATTTATAGGACAAGGTCGAGAGCGAGTGTTGGCAAATAGTCACAGCTGTGTGCGCCGTTACTGACCTGGCAGATGCCGCAATAGGTATTCTCGGTGAGCCTTGCAGACAATTTTCGAATGTGCGCATGGAAGGATGGTTTTCTTCCGTGCAATCCTCTCCTAAAGCACAAAAAGATGAAGGTAATGAAGTGGCTAGCAACAATGGCACCGAAGTGTGATGCTTCAACGTAAACAGAAGTAGAAGAATTATGCACTGACTGAAATCAATCATGGTAAATAAACACACAACCTCCGCGAATTCAAAAGCAACACTCGATAATGAAGCAGTACGGAAATCAGACGCTTTGGAAAACACTCTCTCTGGCTTGCATAGGAGAATTTCAAGTGAACAAGTTCGGGGGCAACTAAGAGATCGAGCTCTGAAGTCCGACGTTTGGTCACCGGCGAGGTAGACGATATCGAAGATCAGACGAAAAACACCGCAGTTGTTAGCAAACAGAAATCTCACTCTGCCGACACCATTTGGGCTGCATCCATCAACAGCCTTGGCTAAGTAGTGGTTCGAAATTCCAAAGATGTGTTTGTAGACATTCCTCTGGCTACCGATGGCTAGCATGCAAATTCCCGACTTCGGGGCGGCGACGAGGTCAAGGAACATGCGCCTATCACAGACTTGAGTAGCGCAGCTTCCGTTACTGATATGTTATTCGTCAGTGGAATGACCGAAGGCTTCACAGATATACCTGTGTAGACTTACAAAGGAAAGGAAAGAGAAGGTGACTATGATGTGGCAGAGGGCCTGGGTGAAGGCCTTCCGCGTATGACGATGAAGCCGGGATCTGCTGAAACTCGACGGGTTGCGTACCTGCGTCGAGGTAAACATAGGAGTACGGATGGCGGCCAGAACCAAGACGAGAAGTCGATCGTGTATGCTGAGCTTTGTGAAGGTGGTGGATGTCGAAGAATGGAACTGAACGCGGTTATGGGCGTGGTTGTATCGGGGTTGATTTCAACAAATACTCGATTCAGGCAGAGAGGAAAGAAGCGCAAAGTAAAGTAAAATAAAGTAAAGTACGAGGCGAATTTGGCGTAAAGAAGATAATTCAAGAAGACTCTGCAGCAAGCACCACTGACACAAATCGCACGCTCCTCGTCGCTCTCAATCTGCGATAGCAGCCGATCAGGACATACATTATGTTATGGAAAACAGGAACTACAGGAGTATTCCTTCGCAAGCTTGACTGTCCCAAGGTGGAGGGGACCATAGCAGTGCAAGAGGTAGAAGTGATCTGGAGGGCTGGGCTGGTATGGCTGCTGAGAGGGGCAAGTTTCTTCTTTTTATTTTATTAAGGGGGGCAGAATATGGTGCCGGGTCGTAGGATTGTAGGGTTGATGGAGGGGGAGAAGAGAGAGTTTGGGAATGGAGACGAGGGAATTGTGTTCAGTGATGAGCTCGAGGATGTTGGGGAAGGTACGGAACTGAAATGTTGGCAGGTACGAGATGTTCGAATACTTGACACTCACAGAAGGTGCGAGGGAATGGCAATAGAACGAACCGCCTATCGACTATTTTTTTGATCGATTGATGCATCAGAAATACTTCGTCGGTACTGCTAAACCAGCCTTCCTCGTGAATTTGAGAGGAGCCAAGAGAGTGCGATAGAAGCACAAAAATAAATAAACAAATAGGCGAGAATCCCTTTCGGCTAAGTGACGATTTGTAAGTGCATACCAAACAACGCAACAATACATGACTTGTCAGAACACGGACGAGTAGGTAGGTACCAACAGCATAACATGTAGATTGCACTCAACACGAGACCTGACAGTTAGAGAATTGAAATCCCAAGCACTTTCCGTCTCCAAAATCTTTACCAGAGGGGAAGTCATCTCGACTACCGGCACCACACCACACCGCTTTGTCTCATGTATCTATCCCGCAGCACACCGTCAAGTCGTAGTTATTCCCACCCTTTACTCCAGCCGCGCTTTTATATCCTTCATTCTGAGCTAGAACAACAATCCGCATACGTCTGTTTATTCTTGGCTCAGGACGATGATGGTGATGTAAAATAGGAAGGGAAGTGTACTTACACTCAAAGCACTGGGCAGAAATCGCATTGCGTTTACACCACTTTCCAACTAACCATCGCGAAGCCACGTCGCCTTTTTCTATATCACATTCATAGTCAGTCCTATCCGATTTCCATTTCCTGTGTAATTGCCGATTCCCAAGTCAATCATCGCTGAATGTTTGAGTGAATTCCAAAGACCCTCAATCTTCTCTCACCGAACCCAAAGCCTGGCGGCATAGCAGCTGCTGTTGCTGTGGCACTGAGGCAACTGCCGCTGGAGACAACCTCCAAGCTGAGGTCCCGAGTCATATTAAGGTTATCGTGGCGGGCGATAAGAGGAGGGGGAGGGGTTGCGATAGCAGCTTGCAGCAGACATGCCTGCCTAGGTACCTAACTACCTCCCCCTCTGTTATCGATTGCATGATTGCCCGCTCGCTGGCGCCGATCATACCGCACGGTGGTGTCATTCCATTCCATACCAGGATTGGCATCTGAGGGAGATCTTGTGCATTATCGTGCCGAGATGAGATGGGAAGGCCAATTGCACCTGGTGGTGACCAGCTGGAGAGGAGAGGAGACGAGAGGAGAGGAGAACAAGATGGGATTGTCTGTAAATGGAAGCGTTTACAGCGGTTCTGTCTCCTCCTACTGTATATTGAGAATGGTGCTTCAGGTGACCTGGGAGGGAGACTAGGGGGGGTCCAATTGACATCGGCAGTTTTGCAGGCAGGGAGGGGAGGGGGGCACCGGAGACTCCTGGGGTGTGCACACCTGGCAATGCAAAAATACCACCTAGGCATGTGAAAATGCATCCATCACCGTACTGTACGCACACCACGCACGAACAGACACCAAGAGAGAGAGAGAGAGAGAGAGAGAGAGAGAAGTGTGCCATGTGACCCCTCCCTCGATGACCCCCCAAACCAGCGATCAAGTTGCCGGATGATCTGTTTACACGAGAGCTGAGCGACCCCGGAGTGAGGGTGTGGGACGACGGACATCGGGGCTCAGGAGCCGGATGGAGCTGGAGAGCAAGAGACTGTGTCACGGGTCGGAGATGATGGCATGGATGGATGGGGATGGGGAGAGCAGTCAACGTGGCGAACGTGAGACGTGTGCGTGATACACACAAAAGTAGAACCGATAGCAGTTGGGGCCGAGGGCCGTGATACTTCCACTCGGGTACGAAAGATATGTACGACTTCACACTTCACCAGAACTCCGCTCGCTCACTTGGCCCACCTAACGAATACTTCGTACGAAAGGTACCTAGGTAACTCACCAGCTCACATGCTCACTTGCACAGGCAGCAAGCAGGCGTTCTAGAACGTGACGGCGTCAAAATACACTCCACTGGCGAGAGTTAATTGGAAACATGGATGGGTGGATGATGAAGCTTACAGTATGGGATGGATGGATGGATGGATGGATGGATGGATAGATGGATGGGTGGATAGATAGATGGGAATAAGGAAGTCGCGCGATATATGACGAAAGAATTGACTTTTGGTTTGATAATGCCATGAGCATGACACGTGTACTTGTAAGTACTATAACGAGATACGTAGTCGTGCGTGCACCTTATGTGAGCTGAGCGGAAGTCAATTCTTGACGAGAGAGGAGAGATGAGAGACGAGAGATGAGAGACGAGAGGATGATGACTGAACACGTCGATTGAGCGATGATGAGGCTTTGCACGTCGATTGTTTGATGATGAAATGCAGCAAGCAGTGCTTACATCAGACATCTATCTACATTGGTTGCCAGGTAATTGGGCTTTCAGAGAGAGGGTGCCTTGCTTCGATCGTTTCCGCTGTTAGATATTACTGCTTTGGGCGATCCGTAAACAAGTAGATATGAAGTACCAAGTAGTACATACTTCAATTGGACGCGATTCGTCGGAGAATGCAGATTGACTTCCATCCTAGCTTTAGACTATTTTGTTTTATCACTGCCCCGTTCTTATCACAGCCAAATTATTAAGCAGAACATCTAGAACGTCTGTCAAGAAGACTACAACACCGTGCGGGAAACGCAGCGCAGCAGAGGTCCATTTAAAGACAGGGGTATCGAAGTTGGTACATTATTTGTTTCTCAAACATGCTTGCTTCTAAATGCCCCCTTGACGCCAAGCTATGCCATATCCATCAATTCATAGCTCCGAAATCCAATTTCCTCGCTACCTTCGCTCCTTTCTCGTCATCTAACACTCCAGGTCTCCTCTTGAGATCCTCTCCTATCTTCTCCTCACTAGAGCTGCCTCTCTTTTTCGGTAAATCCTCTTTCCTAGTCGGCTTCGGCTCCGCAGCCCACCATTTATGCTCCAGCGCTTCTCGCGCAGTGATCCTTTTCCTCGGATCCAATATCAACATCTTCATCAGTAGATCCACGCCTTCATATCCAGCAGTCCCAAAGGTAGCGAGGTAGTGATCACGCCCACGAATCGGGTTCAGGGGTTCCGGGACTGTGTACTCTGGTAATTTGGTGACACCGGGCCAGTTTTCTTCTGTCGGTGTACCGATGGCTTGACAGATTAGATTGATCTGGTGCATTTCGGTGTCGCCTGCTATGTATGGCATTCTGATCACTAGTTCGGCGAAGACGAGTCCGACAGACCAGACGTCTACGGCGCCCGAGTAATGTCTAGCCCCAAAGAGCAGCTCGGGAGGTCGATACCAGCGTGTAATGACGTTGGAAGTCATGCTACGGTAAGGATCTGAAAAGGAGCGCGCGAGACCGAAATCTCCTAGCTTGACTTCGCCGTCTGCGGCAATGAGTAAATTGTTAGGTTTGATATCTCGATGTAGTACGAAGTTCTCATGGCAGAACCAGACTGCGCGTGTCATCATGCCCATCCAAGCTTTGATATCTGCTGCACCGTAGCGGACCCCTTCTGTGTCTTTTATCAACATCTCTAGATCACCCAGAGGCAAGAATTCGAGGACGAGGTTGAGGTTCTGGTCTTTGGAGGAGAAGACGGAGAGAAGGGAGATGATGTTTGGGTGGGAGAGTTCTTGGAGATGTTTGAGTTCGCGGATGGCGTCGGGCGCCATGCCTTCTGTGTATTCCTTCTGTACTTTTATCTTTTTGATGGCAACAAATTTGGAGGGATCGGTACGGAGGTGGCCAAGGTAGACATTGGCGTATGTTCCCTCTCCGAGCTTCCTGCCTGCGAATGGTTAGCATCAATGAGGTTTGAGGGAAGAGGCAATAGAACCTTTGACATATTTCTGTTTCTCATCTTCGTTCATCTGCTCCGCCAGATCGTGCCCGCCATTGCTGGGACTAGCTCCATTCGAAGCTGTCTTGCTCGTAGATAGCTTCGACTTGCTGGAAGTGCCTTTCTCTGCTACCCCAGGGACGTTGAGGGGAGAGTTCGCCATGATGTTGTCGGTCGCTCAGATGAAAGGCTGGAGCGCGAGGCTGAAGATCCCCGCGTGGCAATCTAGATGTTCTGCCTGATTGCCATACCGCGATTCGCGCCCGAACTTGTAGAAACGCGTGGGGAGAATGCTCCGCTCCACGCTCCACTACCTAGGTCTACAGACCTGGAGCAGGACAATTGAAAGGTTGATAGTTCAATTGGTATAGCGGAAAAGCGGCTCAAGAAATTGACTGAAGCGAATGCTTGACGAAGGATTGGATGTCCATTGATTTCAATATGAGTTGAAATAGATAGGTAGCAGTCGAGTTGGATTCCAATATCAAAATAGATTCATTCATCCCTCCTTCACCGTGAGGAGCGTGAATGCTCACAAGCAATGCTAGGCTAGGTACTGTCTGTACCTAGGTGGTTAGGTCGAATCCGTCGCTATGCGCCCGCCTCGAGCCCTCCCGTCCGTCCTTGCTGCAGATCAGATTCTGGTAGTCGGTGAAGCCTCATCTAAAGTCCGAATTCTGTACAGTACGCAGTCTTACTAACAGGACTTATACCCAATACAGACTAGGCGGGGCTAGTAGCAAGCTAAAGATATCTATGTCCTCTTTCTCTCTCGCGCGCACGAGACGACGCAATGACTTACACGCACATTCTTCGACACGACAGGACACTTTGCTTCGATTGATTGCTCACAGCCTGTGAGATCAGATGAGATGGAGATGGAGATGGTGGTGGAGGTGGAGGTGGAGGTGGAGGTGGAGGCGATGTGGATGGATATGGATTGACCTCTCGGGTGGTGGAGTTTGTGCGTGCGTGCGTGCCTCTCTTCTCTGCCTGAGAGGAGGGAAAGGCAGGCCAGAAAGGTCTTCTGGTCCTTCCTTTCCTTCCTTCCTTCCACACCAAATGAGAAGCAACCAATTGAGCGCCGGCCGTCTCAAGGTGCGAGTGTCCCCCTTCGCCGCTTCTTCCAATTGCGCCCCAATTCGAGTCCAATGGGCCACCATCACCCGTTCTCGCATTGCAAGTGCAATTGACAGACTTCTTCTAGCTTCCGCCAGATCTTACCTGAGAGGGGCCCCCTCCAATCTCTTCCCTCCTCCCCCTTACATTCCTGGCATCTACTAAGCATTCTATTGTTTGGCTTTTATGCCCAATGCCCAATGCCCAATGCCCAATGCCTTCCCCCATCAGCATCCCACGGCCTCATTGGTCAATCCTATTTGCCTTCTTCTCGTACATTCCAGTCCAGTCCAGTCCCGTCCCCGGCCACCCCTCCATTACGCGTTGCTGGCTGAGCGCGAAGCAGCACAGCCGCTCTCCAGCTTCAAACAACGAGGACTCGGATTCGGATTCGGAACTCCAAACATGCCTCCAACCAACCAGGCAGGCAGGCAGGTCTATCTATCTATCTAACCGCCGCCTAAGTTCCGGAGGCAGAGCCAAAGCGAAGAGCCCCGAGCAGTCAGACACAGCAGCAACCTGCTTCAAGTCGCATAGGGCCCTTTGAGGTAATCAATCGTATCACATTGGGCCACCACTATTCGTCAACGTCAGACTCACCGATTGTCTGGATTGGACTGCATTGGATTGGACTGACTCAAGCCAGGCGGTCTCTTCCCTCCGCCACTGTTCTGTCACAGTACTACATTCCGTGCTATACTATCGTATAGTTGGGAGCCTCCCGGGATTTCCACGCAATGGTGCGTACAGATAGGTGGGCTGCATCTCATTCTTTGGTCATACGGCGGCTTATATCACGAGGGAGTCATCTATCACTCATACACTTTCCCAAACACTTTCCTGGTTGAGGTAGGGCAGGCGGGCAGACAGGTCAGGGAAGGCCAACACCATCAGGTACTGGACGGAGCAGCTGTGGCAATCCAGCCCTTACAACCCCTGTCCCCCCACCCCCTCCACACAGTCACCTCCTGCGCTGGCCACCTCCACATTCACATACCACCGCTCTACCCTACATTGCCTCACCTGCCCGGCCTACCAGCCAGCAGTCAGTCGTCCTATTTAGTCTTCTCTGCTCTCACACTCTTCTTATTTCTCCTTCTTTCCCTTCACCCCCTCTTCCTTCATCTCTTACTTCACTCCGAAACCCATTCCCGTATTCCTTTGATCATTGTCTCGCCTGGCTCTTTCAACCGATCACTTCGATCTCCGCCTAGCCTACACTCGCATTGACTGGAGTTCCGCATTCACAAAGAACCCGATCGATCTGACATCTCAGCTGACCAACCCTCATCGATACCCAACACCCAGGCTCACTTCAACTTCTCTACTTATCCCTTCGGTTTCTTCGTCAATTGAACCGTGTACGGACTTAAGAGCATCTCAATCCCGCAGCATACTCCGAGAATTTCCATAATTAGCCAGAGGCATCCGGGGGAGGCGCAACACAAACGAGTTATGGATGACAAAACAACTTCGAATGGCGTGCACCCTTCCACTTCTTTCGATGACTCCTTTTCTTCGACTTCACCTTCCCTCAGTCGGCCATTGACTGCACCCACTACACATATCTCTACAACCCCGCAGCCCTTCCTCCCAACCATCAATCGAATCGTCAACATGGACAGCAAAGCATCCTTCGATGCCAAAAACGCCATGCTCTCGCCACCAGAGCAAACACCACAAGACAGTTTCCCCCGTCTGTCCTCGGGACCTTCATTGGATTTCAGCATGAAGGGAGTCGATGCCAGTTCGAATGGGAGAGTAAATGCCCCGCTCTCACCACCTATCTCCCCAGAATCGAAGACGGTCAACCCAGACGACAGACCATCCAATACCTCGCGAGATCCTATTCTGTTCCCACAACAGGACAGCAGCCCTATTCAGCCTCCTCTCTTCCTCGACCAAGAACGCTCTCGGATGGTGAACGAATATGTGCAGGCTAGGGAATCAAGCGTCTTCCGTGAGGTCTCGCCTCCTCGTCACTCTGAATACGAGCTTGTCCTGGAGTTCAAGTCCCAAGTTGCGCAAGCATACAACGCCAATCGAAAGCTCTGGGCTCAACGGGAAATGGCTCAACTGAGAGAGGATAACATGCTAAAGATGGGAGGAAGACGATACACCACGATTGCACCTGCGCAGGCTGGAGGTGTTCGACAAGTCAAACCAACCCCGAGACCAATCAAGGCTGGAAGCAATGTCAGAGTGGCCAAAGTACCTCGAGCACCCAAGGCACCACAAGGATATCGAGGTTCGACTCCCGACATGGCAAAGAGAGTTGCTCGAGAAGACAAAGATTTCAACGCTCTTAGCGACTATTGTCCACCCCTTTCAACTCTTCCAAACAAGCCCAATTCCCTCAAGGTCGATTGGAAAGGTGCGCCCATTGACCTCAGATCTGATCCCCATGTCCACCTTCTGCATCCAGACGAGGTTCACCTTGCTGCCAATCTCCGCCTCGACTGTGCCACTTACTTGACCTCGAAACGTCGTATCTTTATCCAAAGAGTCGAGGCTTTCAAGATCAAGAAGGAGTTCAGAAAGACGGACGCTCAACAGGCTTGCAAGATTGATGTGAACAAGGCCAGTAAGCTTTGGTCTGCGTTCGACAAAGTTGGTTGGCTCGACAAGAAATACATCATCAATCATGTCTAATCCATCATCATTTGCTGGTCATTGAGCATACAAACTACGATTCACGATAGCACCTTCACGATTTTACTGCATTACGACGGTTGATCGCCCCCGAGGGGCTGACCATGATCCAGTCATCCTGAACCCGGATCTGACCCTTTTTTATCTGTAACCATGCCTGGATTGGATATTGGGGTTACGGTACAGCACTACCTTTAGCGATATGACACTATGGCAGACAAGCCCACACACATACATACATGATCCATCATATTTGCGTTGCATTTGCATTGGGCCGATAGCTTGATACCCAGAGCCCGCCCAGCTCCACCACATTCGTTTCCCTGCTACTGCAATGACTTCTGTTGCGCAGGGAAGGATTTGTTTGCTTTGACGATACTTTTCGTCCGTTGGATTACTTCTCACACATCCTTGATACTCTGTTTTCTTTTGTCGATGGATGATATTGTGTGTTTTCTGGATGGCTTTTTCACGGACTATGGTTGGTTACGTTTGGCGTTACTCCTTTTCGAGCTGATGTTTTGCCTGGTTTTAGGATGGATTTGAGATGTGTTTAGGGGTCCAGGTTGGGTTAGGGACGGCTCGGATATGCATGGCATGGATTGGGGCATACATACATATGGGTGGGATAGGACGACAGAAGACACCCCGCATATGCAGGCTGGTGATCAGAATGGGCATGGGACTGGATTTGTACCCTCGATGAGCTTTTAGATTAGTTTACGAGATTTTACAAATACACACATACAAGCAACTTCATACTTCACTCAGTTGTTTTTCCCTTGTGATGAGTGACTACTTGAATAGTGACTGAGACGGAAGGAGGATTTGAATCACATGAATAATTAGTGAGAAGACCTTGTTAATGATATCTTGATTCGGAGAGTGTGGTGCCTGTGCCACATTCTAACAAGTGTTGGTCAAAACGAAGATGCAGGATCTTTTCATTTCGCAAATCAAATACTACGCCATGCGAAAACCAAACAAACAAGCGAGATCTATGCTACTGTTAGTTCGGGATATAGTTTGCGTGCCTATCAGATCCGTACCCTGCTTCTAAATCCCCTTCTTTGCGCCTCATTATCTCTTCCATTCGAAATCTAGTCTTGGATATCCGACGGTATTCCGTTCATGCAAATAATTGAGATGCCGTAGATGTCCAATTCGTTGTATAATCGCCCTGTTGGGTTTTGAGGATTGAGTAGATAGTAGAAGAGCAGAGCGGCTCAAGCCCCGCAAACCTGTGATTGATATGCTGTAATGCCGATGCGAACATTTCGGAGACTCTGAAACATTATGGAGACGGCATAGCATCATCAGGCCTTCGAGTTGACGATTTGGCCGAGCTTGTTAGTGAAGAGGAACGTTGAGGTAGGTTTCGTGTGGAAATAGAGTAAGGCAAACGATTTGGAGAGGAGGATGAGTAGACTACGGAGGTACAGCGGTTCATTTTCGTAAGAGGGGCTAGTGGAGGCGACCAGGGTTTTGGGGCTCTTAGCCCAAAGCAAGCATCATTTCTTGGAACGTATCAACTTTATCGTACTAAGTTGAACATCTGTTTACTTCGAGAATAAGGAAAGTCTTCAGACCCGCACACCTCCCTAGTTGCCCCTCTTACAACACGTAACCGCTGTACCTCCGTAAACACTGCTCCCAAACAAGAGAGACTGTAAATTGGAGATTTACGTGAATCTATATGGGCTATGTAAAGCATCGGACAAAGATCTGAGTGAACGCTCGCGAAGACGGACGTCAAACCCCGCTTAGAGGGGAAGGGCTCGGAGCAGAAACTTCATCTCATCTTATCAGATCGCGGCAGCGAATCACGTTTCTGCATCAGCCCTACTTGCCCGCAATCGGTTGATCTGATTAGATGTAGATAACTACTAGCGTCAACACTAGTCGTGTCAACCTCTTTCGCTTCGGTCCTGCGTTACATTTTTCTTCATACTCGACTCCACTTGCAATCCTTGTTGGAAGCCTAGTGGATATTTTGAAGCGTTTGATAGGTGATTATGACATGCAAGAAGATCTTACAGATTGAGAAGGTGGATGGAAACAGCTGCTGAATCTTCAGCAGAGTCCTATCGCGCAACCGATTTCGGTCAAGCTAAGGTAGAAGGCGCTATGCTTTTATGCAGAGCACCTTTATTTGATCTTCCATTCTTCTCTCTTCAGATCTGATCTTATCATTATTGAGTTCAGTAGCTTTTTATCATCTCTAAATTTCGGATACAGAAGTATATTATCAACATGGCATCAACACCAAGCTACCCTCTCATCAAGCTTCCCCACCCCTTCCTAACAAGCTACCGCATAACCACTAGCTCCTCTCCCTCTCCCACTCTATCTCTCAAATTCGACTCCCAACCTGCCGCCGGTCAGGCACCACCAGAACCCCTTCAGAATGACAACCTAACCTTCCTCCCTCTAACCTCCCGTCCATCATCATCCGTTCCCTCAGCCTCAGACAACAGTCTCTGGGCCCGCGCCTACCGCAGTCCCAGCACAACATTCACATGGCCATCCTCATCTACCCCCTCACTAGCTCAAATTTGGAATCTCGTCCACGCACTCTACCTCTCTTCACCTGAGCACGAGTATTTCCGCCTTTCGCTCTCCGGAGCCGGCAGCGAGGTACTCCGGACTGAGCTCCTAACAACCGGATTAGGAATCGCTCATCCCCAGCCATGGAGCGGCAAAGTCATCGATGCCGCATTCACCAAAGACATTGACGAGAATGAGCTTCTCATCCTACGAGCAGCGTTCTGGCAAGGTGCCGCATCTCCCTTCGGGCCTCGAGCTCTCTGGGTCATCGGTTCCGGTACTTCCAGCTCCCTCCGCAACCCCATCTCCAGCTATCCGCCCATGCCAGAGATCTATACCCAGACCATGAAATTCCCCCAGGAGCCAATCTATGCGCGGCACCCGATCCGGAGGCCGAAACCGAGCCCCGGAAGTGTGTGTTATAGTAGGTATATACCGGAATTGGATGAGCATTTCTCGCTTGAGGTTGTGGATTGGAGGGATGAGACGCACTTGGGATTGTTTAGTGCGTGGCAGAATGATCCGAGGGTTGCTGCGGGGTGGAATGAGTGAGTTGTTGCTAGTTTCTTTTACCTGATTGAGTGGAGTGTTGAGGGAGTGGAGTTTTTACTGAAAGGGGTGTTTCTGCAGAAAAGAAGATTATGCGGAAATTCTGATTTGACGATTTCTAGGACGGGGACTTTGGACGAGCACAGAAGTTATCTGAAGAGGCTGGATGAGGATCCGCATGTGTTGTGTCTTTTCGGGAGGTTTGACGAGAAGAGATTTGCGTACTTCGAGTTGTATTGGGCGACAGTAAGTTCTCCTTTTCTATTGTGTTGCCCTTCATTTCATCTTGAAAGATCACATCTATCCGGACATCCAGGACAATTTCAACGAATTGTGTGTCGAAGATAATCTCAAGAAATACTCACTAACACTCCTCCCACCCCCAGGAAGACCACTACGGCGCACACTACGCCTCCTCTCCCTACGACCGCGGCCGCCACTCCCTCGTGGGCGACTCCTCCTTCCGGGGCTCCAAACGCGTGAACGCCTGGTACAGTTCTTGCATCCACTACATATTCCTCGACGACCCACGCACCGTTAACGTCGTCGGCGAACCCAAAGCTACCGGCGGAACCATTCTTTCGTATGAGAACTCTCAGGGATTGACTATTGGGAAATATGTGGATTTGGGCCATAAGAGAAGTATGTTTTGCTGTTTTCTTACTGGATTGTGACGAGTGGCTTGCAGTACTTGGATTTTTGTTCCAGAGGATAGATGTGTGGTTGAGATGAGATGAGTGGATTTGTTTGTTTGTGAATGAGGAAATAAATGCTGACTGAGATCTTGTGTAGGTGTGCATAGTATCTGTTCCCGAGAGAAGTGGTTCCAGCTTTGCCCACTTTGGTGGGATGGGATGGAGAGACGGTTGGAGAGTGCCGATCGGGCGGCTTGGAATGCGAAGTTGTGAGGTATAGTTAGCTGAGGGAGTTGGATTTGAATCGACGAGTGTAGGTCTTTTTGAAGTATGAGGCTTCGAGGAGAATTTTGAGTGAATGTGAGTATGAGTATGAAAAGTAGGAGCAAGAATTGAAGGGACTGCCTCCCGTTGTTATCTGTTGTCAAAGTTCATATGAAGAACTTGAAGTGTCAGATGAGAAGGACCGAGAAGACATGAAATATGTGCACAGTACGATCGTGGATGGCTCTGCTCCCAGGACCTCCAAACCAATCTAAAGCAACGCCCAGCCAATGACAAAGCACGTTTCAAAATCGACGCGATCTCTCTCTCTACAAACGGAAGAAAGCAAGAAAGAAATTATGAAAGCTAAAACCAAAAGAAGTGCACCCACGCATCACCGATAGCCATACGCATCATTCGCGCCACTCATACAGCATCTCACAAACGATATCCTCCTCCTCGCTCAGGACTATCCATCTGCCCTCGGGCCGTCTGGACATCGAGAGGAATTGAGGTGCATTCATTCGTGTGCTATGCCTAAGTGAAGCCAATCGTCAGTCAGGTCCATCTGCAAACCCTGACAGTCACGCAAGATGAAGTGAGCAGGTATGGTGCGAGGGCAGACAAGTCAAGGAAGTGTGTGGTTGTGCAGTCGGGCGCTAGGTACGAGGAATGAATGTGCGATTTTCTGCGAGAGAGGTGGGAAGGAGAAAATGTGAGGATTGTTTTGAAAGGGGGAGAAAGAGAGCGTGTGGTTGTGGTGATAGGCAAGATGAACGACCCGGCTGTGTCCTGCCTGGTCTTTCGCGAGTCTGTATGGCAGTGTGGGGATGAGTGGCTGCGCATGTTCAAATTCGCTCCAAGATGCGAGAGAGGAGTGGGTTTCACTGTTGAATATACTCCATTCGTCCTGTGCATCTTGAAGGCTTCCGTTTCTTGTCTCTGAGAGCCATCCGATTGGAGATAGCGCTTGGAAGTCGCCAGAACTATCTATCGAACGAGGGAAGAGGAAGACATCGCATGCGAGAAAGATACCCAAAGTTGCTTTGACTGTTTTTTTGCCCACGATGGAATCCAACAAAATGAACTAGCCTCTGAGACCTGATGGGAACCCATATGTCTATCTATCTACCGGAACTGCTCGTCTATACAAGACTAATGCTGAAACTGTACTGGTCGCTCTTGGTAACCTATGATATCCTGTAATTCTAATGAGATTCAACTTGAAAAGTCATCGCAATATTGCAAATTCAAATTCTCTCCTGCTCATCACAAGCTTCCCCTCCGTGGAAAGCTCACACCTTCCACAGCCGCGTTATCCACAAACCAACTCGCTCTCTCCCCAGCACCCTCGTTGACCAACGCACAAGGCAGACCATTCCCACCCTCGAAAATCTGCTTCATAATCTCTTTCTTGCCCCCACCAGTAGCCACAAACGCAACCTTGACACCGTGTGTCACTACCGGCAAACTGAGCGTGATTCTCTTAGGCGGCGGCTTCGGCGAGTCCTCAATAGGCGCAACCCACGCATCAGTCTCTCTCAACAGCGCATGTCCCGGGAACAAACTACACGTATGTCCATCCGGCCCACAACCCAGCAACAGCAAGTCGAAAATGGGGAGCTTGACGCTGTCGCGCGAAGCGAAGCTCTTGACGAGAATCTGCTCGTATTGATCCGCAAGTTCTTGTACATCGTCTAGGTGCGCGACGTCGATGGTATGTACGACTGGCTTGCCCATCTCCGCGGGGATCTTGTCCAGCAGCTCGTCTTTCAGGAGACGGTAGTTTGAGTCTTCGTGGTCGAGCGGCACGGCGCGCTCATCGGCGAAGAATATCTCCCACTTGGAGAACTTGACGGCGTCTTCTGAGGAGCTGGGTGCTGAGAGGAGTGCTTGCGCGAGGGTTTTAGGGAGGGAGCCGCCGGATACGGCGACTTTGAAGGAGTCGTGGCGTTGGATGCCGGCGTTTTGACATTGGATTACATAGGTGCGCAGAGTTTTGGCGAGCGCGTCGACGGTAGGGAAGGCGAAGAGATTGGGTTGTCGTGTCATCGTGAAGGCTGAAGTGGTCGTTGAGAGATGTTGTGAGCTGATCTGATTATGCTTTGTTTGGTGGGATGAGTTGGTGGGATGAAAAGATAAGATCTGTGGCTGGTGCTATCTGGCTCGTATCTATTTCGGCGAATCAGTCAGTTCCCGTTTATATCCTCAAGAACCTTGGAGAGTCAATATGTAAGTAAGAAGTGTGAGGCATACCATATGATGTGTTCGCGACAATCGTTTCGGATTGCTCGGGGGGGTCTGTGATTATTCAAGATGAAAGTAGGGCATTGATGCGGAATACCGAAATTTGAGGGTGGGTCGACGGAATGACGATCTGCGGTAGATCTTCGGGACCGTGAGTTAGATAGGTTGTTTTAGACATTTCCAAACGTCACTTCATAATTGGTAATATGATGCGTAACTGTTCTGACTGTTTTGGAGACACGTGAAGATGATCAGGGGAGAAGCTGTTCAGCCACTTTTGCTAGTCACAAATATTTAGTGCTCGTAGGAGTGTAACTAACCGTCGTAGGTCGAGTACCCAGCGTCATCCAGATATCCACCAGGTTTCGATTTCACATGTCTTGCTGCCTCATAGGGTACTGAACAGCCTCAGGCTTACGATCTTTCAAACTCTCACGGCCACTGCTTAGTCATTCATACTGTATTTATGAAACATGCAGCCCCACCAGTCTGCGGGATTAGCCTGGAAGGCCCATTGCTGCATCCTCAGGCACAAATACAGTCAGTCCCAACCCATAACGTGCTCTGCTCTGCTCTGCTCTGCCCTGGGTTGTTCTTGTTCCTGTTCCTGGCATGATATCGTGCCTCACGACTGTCAAGGTCTACCTTACTCAATGTGCTGACACCTCACCTCACCTCACTCGATCATCACCATCAGCTGGTCAGGAGAGGAGAGGAGATGGATGGGATGCTCGGAAGCTTAAACTTTGCCTCTCCTCTCCTCGCCTTCCCTCCTCCCTTTGTCAGTCTCACTCACTCCGTAGAGCGTAGAGGAATGGCGTCATGTTTTCTTGACCACATTGCTGCTGCACCACCACTTTAGAACGTTAGAACGCCCCTTCCAAATATCTACCTTCATAGACAAGACAACTGCAAGCATTGATCATTGCTTTGTACGAGAACAGATTTCCTATCCTAATAGGTATGTATCTCTTCATCCATCTCGCCAACCAAGCATTTCTTCTTACTCAATGCAGCACGTCGAGGTGGTTGAAGAGGAGCTAGTCACTTAGCCCGCCCCTCTTCCCCAGGTTTTGAGGGGAAACAAAGCAAGCCAGGTGGGGTCTTACTACCCGATACAGCCTAGCTCTCTTTCAGTTGCTCTTTTGCCTCGTGGATAGCAGTCACGCGATACACTTGCCCGGAGGTGAAGCTTCAATCTGATTGACTCGTTTGATGGAACGAGTGGACTTCGATGCAGTGCAATACCCCGCTCTTACTCTATTGCGTGAAACCAGCTCGCCCAGCCTCCGAAGCTCTTCCCTTTCCTATACAAACCCCTCGTCTTCCCCTCTTCCTCTTCCTCCTCTCTCCCCTCTCTCTTCCCTCTTCTACAACTCCATCAATCATCAAAACATCAATCATCACAACTCATCAATCAAAGCAATCAAGCAAACCACAGTTTCAGTCTCTCCTCATCTTCCACTATCATTACCTGACACTCAACCCCAAACAAAGCATCTATTCAACTCACTTCCTCGTAGTCGAGTTGTCTTCATCTCCAATCCCACCAATCTTACATCTCATCAAAGAAGGTCGTACGCACAACAGCAATCATGTCAACTGACGCAGCACCCGCACCCTTATCCAAGGTCGATTCTGCCGTGCAAGGTCTCTCTTCTAGCCCTCCTAAGGAGAAGCGGAGGGCTAGCTCGAGTGTACCAGGTGTCTACAATATCCTAGACCTGGGTAAGTGAGCTTTCCTTCATATGCTGCTTCTTCTTCGCTGTGAGCTCTTGGACAAAGCTTCCTAGCTGTTTGCACCTACCCCGCATCAATGTCAGTAATGGACAGAAAGACCTGAGGAGAGGAACAGCTCCCTCCACTTTACTTTCGAGAGAGAAAGGTCAGGAGACCGGTGTATCCGGGCTGGTGTCAAGATCCTTCCCTGCTATCAAGTGCCCTTCATCGGGGGGCTGAGGGGGTATAATAATTTGTCAAGAATAACACTGACAATGATACTACAGAGGAGCAAGGAACAGAGCTGGAAATTGCTCCCGAGACACAAAAGCTGAACTGGTGAGTTGCCCAGATTCCTCTGCCATATCGCTTTCATCTCGACGTAAAGAGGATGGATGCAATGCAATCGTCTACTTTCCATTTGCTGTCTTGACACGAATCGTAGTGGTGCTTGGCCGTAGAATCAGAAGAAGTAAGCTGACTTTCGTAGGCGTATCAACAAGTCCCCGATGGCCTTGGATGACCCTGAGAAAGGCTGGCTCAAGAAACCACTCACTACCCCACCAGTCAAGAGAATTGACCTGCACTTCCCACTTGGGCTTGAGGTTACTGCGCGGAACTTGAGGGGTGTTACTATCAAGGATGCATTAGATGCCATCTACAAGCAATTCCGAAAGAAGGTACGTCAGTTCATTTGTCTGCCTGACCTTGGGTATCGAATGCATCTTAGACAACCTTCCATCATGCTCGTATGGACAAGAATTGATTTGCATCAGCTAATGACTTCGACCGACAGGAAGACGATGAACTCGAGACCCCAGTCCTAGCCGGCTTCGAATGGGACAAAGAGGAGTCATGGACCCGTCTGGTGGTACACTGCAAGAAGGAAGGTGCACCTCAACCCAAGAAGAAGGCCAAGAAGGGTCAAGAAGCTACCGGAGGCGACGAACTCTAGTTCGACTCCCATGGACTTCATGCAAGCTCTCAACGTCTACCTCGTACTTCCGCGATAGACCAGAGCCATCTTCACTTCTTGTTTATTTACTGCGATGATTTTCTTGAAATACTTTTTCGATGCGATGATCTCTACGCTGGCTGGCTAGCTATGCTTGAATCTGGCAATGGGTGAATGGGACGGACAGACATATGGACACACAATTCCTCTGAATTGATTGATATGATATGAGCATGCTGCGGATGCAGGTGTAGGTGCAGTTGCAAGATAGGCGTCTTAGCTTCTCGATGATTTGGCTTAACACGGTAAGTGGAGGGAAAGGTGGTCGTGAGCTTTGTACGTGTCTCTCATTCAATCGCTGGTTCCGAATCAGCTGGTTTGATAGATATCGCGATCAAAATCGAACACTCTCTCGACCAGTCAATCTCCAGTTTGCTTACTCGTTGGTGACGTTTTGATACCACGGTTAAATCTATATCCCTCTGTAAGATGCTGCTTCGAAACCGAGCAGGCGCTCGTATGGATAAGGATTCTCCAGCCCCGAGTGTTCAAAGTAGGCTCGAATCATGGGAACGACCAAAGAGGGCGCAGGTAATCGGCGCTACGCTAAAGCTAGCAGCTTGATTGAAAGAAATTCCAAACTTCATCTCAAAGATGAAATGACATATTTCGGTTCAAAGCCAATTCGTTGCCGAATCCATATCACCTGAACATCACAGTCTATTAATCTCAATATCACAAATGGAAAGTCTTGTTACTCATCGCATTCATCATCTACCCTCGTTTATAAGTATCATGTCGCCTTCAAAATCTCCCAATCAAGAAAGAAAATGAGCTTACCTGGAGTCACATCATCAGCACTAGCGAGGGATTCATTATGGGATTCTTGGGGGGTGAGGGCGCGTGAGTAACTAAGTCAGTTGTACGATCTGCACGCGTCGTTTACTCACCTGCCGATAATCTTGGCGAGGAATTATTCGTTGCTGAGCTACTGGGTTATTCTCTTCTTGGATTATGATCGATCGTCCCTTGCTGGGGTGAAAGGAGTGATGAGCTGGATCGGATGTGGGAATTGGAGTGGGAGGTGGAGTTGGAGTTGATTGGATCGCTTGCTTGCTTGTCGGAAGGTTTGGTGGTTTGTTTTGTATTCCTTGTTTGAGGGAGGGGAGGGCAGAGGAGGGGAGGGGATGGGATGCACGGGAAGGAGATGAAAAGCGCTGAATAGTCGTGAGCGTTTCGGGTAATGAGATGTGAGCGCCTAGGTGAGTAGAAGAAGATCGAGCTGGGTATTTGGTGTGGTTGAGTAGGTATTTCACTGGTCAATGATATGTGTTGAGGAAGCGAGTTTGGGTTCAGTTACTTTACTCTACCTCATGGCACAGAAAGATAGATAAATACAGTACTTGTAAATCTCTCTTTACAACGATACTTCACTGTTTTCCGTACTCACGATGAAGATGCCCCAAGGTACGGCAGGGATGAGTTGTATTTGAATCATACCTAAGTCTCTGCTTTGCAAAAAAAAAAAAAAAAACCGCCAAAGTTTCTTGTTCCCCATCTAACTCCATCTCTCCAAAGTTATTCGAATTCTTTTCTCAAAATCAAGAAAAGTTGTTGTTGTGTGAATTACATATCTCCGTATCCTCTCAAGCTCTCGTTATCTAGCCATGCCGTGTTTTTTTATATTGTTCTGGTATGTTGATGTGATTAGATACCGGCGTCAGTGGCGGCTGGATGTTTGGTTAGTATGGTAGAGGAAGAGGGAGGATTGAACGGAGCGCTTACCCTTGTAAACGGCTGAGGAGTCGAATGCAATGACCTCTCCGGCGGCGTTGGACATAGCGGCGGCTTCAGCATCAACTTGACGGGCGGTGATTACGACATCTGGCAAGTCAGTGTATGTTCTTGAAATGGATTGAAATGAGCAATCCGTCGATGTTCCACATCCATGAAAGCTGTATCCCGAGGAAAAAAGAAGGATAAACTGACCATCAAGACGTTGAGGCATGGCAATAGGACCAGCAAAGGCAACAGCCACAAGGGAGAGAAGAGCAACGATAGTGAATTGCATGTTTGCTGTAGTGTGGGGGATTGACCTTAAAATCGGAATTGATCGAAGGAGTGTAGGGATAAGGGTCGTCCGGCGACAAAGATATATATAGAACTGGCTAGCAGAAGACGAATATAAAAGTAGATGGAGGAAACGTAAAGGAGCGGTTTTGACTGAAAAGATTCGAATGGAGTTAAAAGATAGAGGATGAGGAGAACGTAAAGAAGGAGATGGGGACGGGGGATGGTAGTAGGGTATTTGTACCGCCAAGCTGGGAACGGAACTCCCATGCCTGGTATCCATTCTATGAAATGTAGGGGTTCTGGCCCTTGGCCGAATGTGACTTTCGCCGCACGGGAATCAGGCCAGAGTTCTGGCTGGCTTCTGTCAAATCCTCTTAATTCCCTTCCCCTGCCATCTCATGATGGAGCTGTCAGCGTTGCAAGCCTGGGGTGATGGGGCCGGTGAGAGTCTGAATTCAAGCTTGAATGTGAGCCGATCAAGTGTTAGTGCAACCGGCTCTGTTTGACAAGAGGCTTGTCTTGTGACTTGGAAAATTTGCGAGCTTGAATCACTTGATTGGATTGGCTGATTGACGTTTGAAGGACCAAAAGAGTGGATGTCATGGGAGTCTCCTTTGAGGAGGAGATGGGCTGGCTGATGATTGATGTTCTGGAGGTGAGAAATCTTGAGACGAGGCTGAGACGAGGTCCACGGGTATTGCAGCGGAAGTGGAGCAATGGAGTGGCGAAGCGAGAATGGAGCAAAGCTCATTCGATGGGCTGGCGCAGAACAACAAAAGGGAAGAACGGATCCCGAGAAGATCAATCATGCGTTACAGCTAACGAGGTCTTGGATTCAGATCATATTCATACTTCATCTTCCTGATCGCCCGTACGGTTTTGTGCCCCCTTGATGCTCAGCTTTGGTATCATCAAATCAAATCGATGGAGGCGTTGAGATAAAGGAGGAAGTTGGCATTCAGATTCTGAAACGATACTCAGGGGCACTCGTCGGCCACCATGTAAGCACTTCGTGGGTGATCGGATTGATCGTTGAGGAGCTCGGCACTCGGCGATGGAAAAGGAAAGGAGACTGCACGAGTATCTCAATTTCAATGTGAAGTTCTGCTGCAAGTATATTTTTCCTCGTCGGTGATGTGTGTGTACCGCATTGGGCATTACAGTACAAATGATTTATGATCGGTTTAGCTATACATCCCAATACAGCAAGCGTCAATACCCCGCCAAGGACCCCTGTTCTCCAAGCCACACCACAACATCAACACGCAAACGTCACCAGACGCTCTTCGTTCAACCGTGATACCTACCTACGCCTGTCCGCAATTCCAATTATGGCTGCTGTCGAACACTGCCTTTTCTGCTTCGACGTCTTATCCACGAATCTCGAAGGCAGAGAGCCCATTTCACTCGATAACATCAAAAAGACATTGCCTTCCTATTTCAAAGATCAGAATGGTGACGCTTCAAATCCTACTTCAGCATTTACCCCAAGCTCAACATCGTCATCCTCAGCATCTATAATCGAATCTCCCCTCTTCGTAACCTGGAATACCGTCTCCCCTGGTTCCTCCCATCGTTCTCTCCGCGGCTGCATTGGAACCTTCGAATCACAAGAGCTTTCCTCGGGACTAGAATCCTACACCCTCATCTCCGCCCTGCAAGACACCCGCTTCTCTCCCATCTCCAAATCCGAGCTACCCTCTCTCGAAGTCTCCGTGACCCTTCTCACTGACTTCGAAGATACCGAAGATCAAATGGACTGGGATCTCGGAACGCACGGGCTGAAGATTACATTCTATTTCAAGGGAAGGAGGTATAATAGTTGTTATTTGCCGGATGTGCCGGTGGAACAGGGTTGGACTAAGGAGGAGACGCTTGTGAGTTTGATGCGGAAGGCAGGGTGGAACGGCAGGAAAGATAAGTGGATGGAGGTTGATAAGTTCACGGGGACGAGATTTCAGGGAAAGGCGCTGAGTTTGGATTATGAGGAGTACAGGAAGTGGAAGAAGTGGGCGGCGAAGCAAGAAGAAGCTTGAGTCTCTATCTGAGTTTTTGCTTGAACAGATAAAGGCGAGATGGTTGGCTAGATGGTTGGCTAGAGAAGAAGTATCGGTTCAGGCGTTAATGGTAGTAGGGTTGAATAAGGAGTAATACGGTATTGGATGGGCTGAGCTGAAAGGGGAACAGAAATTGGACGGACTATCAATGAATACGACTTCCTTCGGTAGGATTCTCTTCTTACCAAATTCGATAATCTCACTTTTTTACCCGCCACAAACAGTCGTTGCTGTCGAAGAACGGCTAAGCAAATGAATTATAGGTTGGTCAACGGATACTTCATGGGGTGTTCCAGCAAAGCCTTTGACTTCATTGATATCCAGTAAAACAGGCTGTATTGCTTTTGCCGCGAGGCAACCGAGGGGATATTGAAACCTTATTTTCGGGTATTACAATGACTTAGAGCGAGGGGCGGGTTCGTTCGTCATGGTGAGAGCTGTTGATGGTTTGTACTTACCGTAGCACAGACTGAAATGACCCTAATTTAACTCATGATCCTCGAGCATGTTTACCCCGCACTTGCCGAAGTGAAGTCTGGACTTCGTTGATTCGTGGTTCTACTAGTCTGCCTCGTCTACTTCGTTTGCATATGCGGATTACTTGAGAGAATGGTGATTGGAAGTGCGGGGTTAGATGTCTAGATCTCTACTATAAGTACTGCGCAGCTTCACATCATCACATGCGATTTCGAGTGGGAAAGCCAAACAAATTGCGACTTTGAAGGGTGTGATACTGCGAACTCAAGTTCAAATCTCAACTCGCGAAGTGGAGACCGCCTAAGCTTCTGTTAGAGCGCAAATATACAAATTTCGGAAGTCTTCGATTCCGGAGTCCGTGAATGTGAAGCTATCGTGGGAAAAGGCAGCAGTTCAATGCGGATAAGAGAAGTCTACCCGCAAGGATGACTAGCGCCGGCGATCGTTTTAGGTTCGCCCGGTTGTCTTGGCACAAACATGTGAAGAACCTGTTGTCCAATACGTGTGCTTGTATTGTGTTACTGGCGCCTTCCCCACCTGAGGTGCCTTTCGATTGATATCACGAACTACCCTCTCATGGGCCTTCGCTCCCCTCTGCCTCATCCACTTAATTACCGGGAATAGCCTCCTCATAATTTTTCAAATGCATATTAATATAATGGAGAACCTCAATTGAGGAAATATCTCAGCTTTCTGCCATCGACAAGAATTCGTCAGGGTTTACTTGGGAAGGGTTATACGCGAGGTTTCACTACATGGAGTTTCGATTATCGCGGCTGCAACATCAGTGAGAATCTTGGAACACAAGAGAACAGACGACGTAACACTGGCAGTCCGTGACAGGGCGAGCGATCGCGGGGGCATGACCTGACGGTACAATACCATCAAAGCTATTTCAGTATCGTGTGGAATGAAAACAAACATCAGGAGACATCCACCATCACGACATAATCCACGCTTAAAATGTCCTCCTCTCAAACGCACATCCACCGCCCTAAACCTCGCCGTCCATTCGCCCCATTCGACCAGAACGCTGCACCAAAACAACCACCATCTCCTCAACTAGCACCCTCTGAATCGCCCTCACGAACACGCTCCTACGCCAACCTCACATCCTCAACACTCCTAGGCATATACTCACCCACATCCTCATCCTACCAGGCAGACGATCTTCTCTCGACAACATGGGGATCCGGGGCACAGACACAACGAACCCCAACTCTCTCTACTCCAGTGACTCGTCCTCGAACGAAACTCCAAGCACATCTCCCTCATTCACAGTCTGCGGCTTCTAGAGCATTTGCTTTAGGAATGAGGAGTGTGTTGCTTTTTGGTATGGGGATGGGATACGGGGTTCTAGTGAAACATCTGCATGATGATAGACAGCTTGCGCCGTTCCAGGTGGCGGGGATCGTCAAGCTGAGAAATGATTGGAGATATCTTGCGTTTTGGGGCGTAGCGGGAGTGTTGCTTGGGAGCACGATGCCGTGGATTGATACGCTGTTCGCGGATTCTAGAGGAGACGTAGGTTCCATATCTGGGGAGGGAGAAGATCAGAAGGAGGCTGCAGAGAGTGGGATCTTTGGTGCGGATTGGACGCCGGTGGTGAGGAGTGTTGGTGCTTTTATGGGAATCGCTTTTGCTATTGTATGTGTCCTCCTTTCCCTCGGGCGCTCTCTGGATCTCCATCATGCTACAGAGATGATAGAAGTACTAACAAGTTATCTTAGCGCAAACTCCCATGGGCATCCACCCTGCAAGCCTCACTAACACTCTTCCTTGTCAATCCTGTCCTCTGGTACCTGATCGACCGCTCCACCCCCGGTTTCATACTCTCCTCCTTCGTCGGCGTGACCGGCACCGCCCTCCTCCTCGCCACCTCCAATCCGGGCATTATGCCCTATCCCGCATCGTCCGGCATACCCAAAAGCACGAGAAACGCAACCTCATCGAAATATCTGGGTAGTCTCGGGGATGAGCTTGGGATTGCGGGTGTGAGGAGAGAAACAATCGAGGGCGGGATTTGGATTCTGAGCGTGCTGTTTTGTAGTTGTGTCTGTTTCGGGAATATCGGGAGGAGGTTGGCTTTGTCCGGACGGGGAAAGGGGTTTGTGAGGCAGTAGATTGGTTTTAGATGGTTGGAACATTGTAAGGAGGAGCACGAGAGAGGAGGAGGACGAAAAAGAATTTCATATGAAGATCAATTCTCGTTATTATATTCAAGGACTCCGTAGGATTGCAGGGAGGGAACGAAAATGTCTATGGTGTTGCGTGCTTGGGAGACTAACCTTGGATATACCAGCCACAATCATGTTTGTCTGTGACGACAGAAATCGAGTCGATTGTTACAAATTAAGGCGCGGGGAACCCATCATTCACAGCTGTGCGAAATTCTAAGATTGACGAACTTTCGCTTAACGTTCTACTTCAAACAAGCCTCGAGTGAGAAGCAAGCATTGCTTGTCAGAAACGTCCACATGAGCAAAACAAAATAAACACACTCGCTTAATCGGAATTCGATTTTGGGGTAGTGCCGAGAACGGAAAGGAAGGTATGGGTACTTACCAAGACAGGAATGGAAATGATTTGCATGCAGATCAGGATCTACGGCGATTGATAAATGGATCCATGTCTTGCTATGCTGCAGACTGGCCCAACCACCTACAATATCCAAATGAGGTCCAGCGTTGTTGTCGAACTCGTCACTGCTACAGATTTAAGGTGGGCGGCCTGGTCCACATTGGCGGCCGTATTGTAGGCGTGACTCCCTGGTAACCAACAGTGCTTCGGTGATACAATCGCGTTTCTCACACTATCTTCACAAGAGGAAAGGGGAGATGGCGCATGTTCTCGTTCGGAAGACGTTCGAGCGGTGTCACAAAGCATCTACACCTTCCAAAATACCAAGAGCCCGTCCAATAAGATGTACACTTCCAGTGATCAAAGCATGCACCTTTTCCTTCCCCATCGAATCTCGATTTTGCTTGCTCAGCCCTCGCACAACATCGAATGCATCTTCGACGCTGGGCAGTACATGAACAGTGGTATGAGAAGGTGGGTCAAGTGCCCGCCATTTCTCAGCGAAAACTTTCTGCATCGTAAGTCCAGCTAGAGCGGATGATTCGGTTGATAAGTTGACGTGATCTGCAGGGGTTAGTCATTTGCCGATTTTGGATCAATATTGGAATAGCAGACCTTTCTTTGATGCCTCAGAAGAGGGGACTGTTGGGCAAAAGATGACGTGATCGAACTTGATCGAGCCTTGAGACTTGATGGCGTTGTGCAGCCCTTCCAGCAGCTCCACTGACTCACGGTGTCCCTGTTGATTGAAGATAAGAACGCGAGGTCCTGGCCTGGATCCGTGTCAGTAAATTGAGGGCATAGACAAATCGAAAGCTTACTGCTCAGCACATTCATCACCAAACCATTTGGCCGCAACGATGATGCTGTCCGCAGTATGAGCGCCATCTAAATACCATGTGATATCTCCGTCAAGCTTCTTTTCGCATCTCCCTCGCCAAACCACTTGTTCGAGTCCATCAACGAACTCTTTTGACAAGGCATTCTCATATGGCTGGTATCCATCGAGTTTCTTCAATAGAGCCTCCGTCAGGGCAATAGCGAGACTAGCATTCGATTTCTGAAACGTCGCATCAGGTCTCACTCTCACTCCTTCCAATCTCGGATCCAGCCCAACAATATCAAGACTCTTCACCCCCCTCTCCTTAGCCCTCTTCTGAATGACATCCAAAGCGGCCGGCAACTGGCTCACTGTGAACGACGGAACGTTTTTTTTTTGGATCCCAGCTTTATGCCACGCGATCTTATCAATCGTCTCACCAAGCGTAAACGTATGATCAATACCCAGCGTCGAAATACCCGTAACGGCGGGACAATCAACGATATTCGTGGAGTCAAATTCACCGCCTACACCTACTTCATAGATTGCAGCATCTACCTTTTCTTGCATGAAGACGTGGTAACTCATGAGATTCAGATAGCGGAAATACACGGGTTTCTCGAATGGGACGGAGGATTCAGCGGCTGCTGCTTCTAGCCTATCCCATACCTCAAAAAAGTATTTCGCGAAGAGCTCTGCTGATAATGGGGCGGAGTTGATCCGTATCCTCTCTCGAACGGCGATTAAGTGAGGCGAAGTGAAGAGACCGACGTTGCGAGGAAAGTCGTGCGACTTGCGATACTGGGAAAGCATGGAGTCGACATAAGCGCATGTCGAGCCTTTGCCTTTAGTCCCTGCTACATGTACTATGTTCAGCTTATCAAGATCACGTTGCTGAACTGTGTTAGTTTGTGTTTATGATGAAGGAGGAAGTATGTTTACCGAGTATCCGATCCTCGCTAGACATCTTCTGATCTCTTGATTGGAGCCTTCGTCGATTCTGATGTTCGCATCCCAACGCTTTTTTAGCACCTCATACGGGGTTTGAAGCGTGTTGAGAAGATTGATAGCGTCCTAACATAACGTTAGAAAATCGTTCATGGTAAGAGATTGAAGCCCAGACATTGTAGGTTCTAGTCGCCATCATGCATCGTGACGAGGAAAATGCTCGACAGCCAAACTCAAGTGAGAATGATCTTCTCAAGGTCCTCGGCCGGAATTTGGGCGGAAGGAGCCGCATAGATAAGATCTACCTGTAACAAACTGGTACGGACAGCCAGTCCATACTCACATATCTGAAAAACAGAACCAAGTGACGAGGTTCTGAAATGACTTTAGAACCTTAATCCCCCGAAGACTTAAACCCCTGGGGCACTGATAAATGGCGAATGATAAGCGAGTGCCAAGCTCATCTCAACAGCCTTGTCCTTCAGTCCAGCCACATAGATCCACCTCAGCCTTGTTAGTACCCCTCCTCTGTCTTCCATTACAGCTGAACATCTTAGCTGACTACACTCCAAGTCTTACTTAACAATCTAACTTTCATGTATTCGTACCGGTCTATTGTCATTTGTCACTGAAACTTTGAAAATGACTACAAGATCTGCCAGCCACGCCGGATCATGGTACTCATCAAGAAGCTCTACACTTTCGAATGAGCTCGAGCAATGGCTTGCCCAAGTTCCCGATACAATCGATGGAACACAACTACCAGTACCAGGCGCAAGAATCATTATTGCGCCGTGAGTAACTTATACGCTGCAAATAATGTCTCGTACTAAGATTATGAAGACATGCAGGCTACTCATACTCTGGTCCCGCAGCAGCTTGGGCTTACAAATCCCTTGATCTCACAAATGCCAAACGCATCTTCCTTCTAGGGCCTTCACATGCTCTGTATCTTCCCGGCTGTGCAACTTCGGGGCATACCAAATACGCTACCCCCCTTGGGGATCTGAACATTGACACCGTAACTACGAAGGAATTGCAAGATACTGGGAATTTCGACAAGATGAGCAAGAGTGCCGATGAGACGGAACATAGCCTCGAAATGCATCTCCCATATATCTTCAAGATGCTCTCCCAATCTTTCAAGTCGGCTTCTGACTATCCGCCTCTGGTACCAATTCTTGTTGGAAACACAGATGCAGAAGCAGAGAAGTCGTACGGAAAGATTCTTGCACCATATCTTGCGGATCCAACATCAGTCTTCGTTGTGTCGTCAGATTTCTGCCATTGGGGTTTACGATTCCAGTACACATACTACCTTCCAGCCTCCCCTTCATCCGCAGCAGCAAGCTCGAGTGGCGGATATTCGTTGAAGAAAAGAGACAAGGACCCTACAAGACCCATGATACACGAAAGTATTGGACGACTTGACAAGCTCGCCATGGATGCTATCGAGACTGGCAAGCACGATGATTTCTTGGGAAACTTGAGGCAGACTGGCAATACCGTTTGCGGGAGACATCCGATTGGTGTAGTAATGGCTGCGATAGAAGCTCTGGAGAAGGAGGGTAAGGTCTCTGGTGAAGGGAAGGGCAAGTTCAAGTTTGTGAGGTATGAGAGAAGTAGTGAGGTTGAAGAGATTACCGATTCGTCGGTAAGCTATGCGAGTGCCTATGCAGTGCTTTGATTGGGGAACAGGCAAGAGATAACAATGTTATGGCTTCCACTTGCTTTCGTGAAACCCAATTCGAACCTCTTTCAGTCCCTCTCATATCCCGAACCCAAATGCTCAGGCTAGACCTCATCAAGTAACAAAGTGTTGAAATAACATTCTGAGCGTTCTTGGACTTTCACAAGCGACTAAGTGAGGATTTATTACTTGGTTGTGGGTAGTCTCTTACTCAGGATTCATGCGTATGTTGTTAAACGTCTCGTAGAAGACTTCGAGAATATTTGAGTGGATCAGCCCTGAAGCTACCGACTAATCCCGCCCTGAATCCCGCCAAAAGCTTGCTTGACAGGGGCTTGGTCACTAAATTTGACCCCGCCATTTTGGTAGCTCCCGGACTGTTTATTTTATTCTCACGAACCTTCCACTTGTGATTTCTCTATATACCTAGGTACCTTGAGAGTCTTTTTACTCTGCCAGATCTTGTCAGAGATATCTCCTGGAACGCTTAAAGCAACCTCATCATGCCTGACCAGATTCTCGATGATATTTCCCACCGCAGATATAATCCACTGCGGGGTAGTTGGTTACTTGTTTCTCCTCATCGAACGAAGAGACCATGGCAGTAAGTCGTGCATATCTCTGCTAGCTTACACAATCTGAAAATGCGATAGAGGTCAGAAGGAGGAGCCATCTAAAGTCACTCTTCCAGACTACGATCTTGAGGTATGCGACTTTCCATTTCGTAGATACCTGTCTGACCAACCTTCGAGTGCTATCTTTGCCCGGGGAATAAACGCGCCCAAGGAGACACGAATCCACAGTACAAGAAACCTTTCTATTTCGTGAACGATTACAGCGCAGTGAAGGAATCGCAAGCGGCATACAAAGTAGAGGGAGATCCAAAAGGCGAGCTTGTATCCTTGGTTCGGTCGGTCCGGAAGTAGTCCTGATAACAGCAGATCTCTCAAATCTCCTTCTTCGCGCCGATCCAGTAACAGGAAAATGTTACGTTCTTACCTTCTCACCTACACACAACAAGACTCTTGCAGATCTTACACCCGCCGAAATCTTGCCTGTTATCCAAACATGGACCCAACTCTATGCCGCACATATCTCGCCCTCTTCTCCTCTCGCCAAGGTTCAGCAGTATGGTCCGAAAGGCGACATCTCTCCTCCAGACGCACAATACAGATGGATGCAAATATTTGAGAACAAAGGTGCCGCGATGGGATGCTCGAATCCCCATCCTCATGGTCAAATATGGACGACGACTGGCACACCTGAAGAACCAGCGGCGGAGCTCGAACAGCAGCAAAAGTATTTTCGGGCGAACAATGGACAAAGTTTGCTCGGAGATTATGTGAAGGTTGAATTGGAGAAGAAAGAGCGGACAGTTTTTCAGAATGCTAGCTTCTTGGTCGTGTGTCCGTGGTGGGCTGTCTGGCCTTTTGAGGTCATGATTATAAGTAAGGAGCATAAGAGATCGCTTGTGGATTTAAGTGAGAGTGAACAGTTGGATTTTGCGGAGGCACTCGCGGAGGTAACGAGGCGGTACGACAATTTGTTCGAGACAAATTTTCCGTACAGTGAGTTCACTCTCCATCTATCGATGTCTGGTACTGACATACTAAGGCTCCGGTATACATCAAGCTCCTCTGGAAGGCACGGACGAGGAGATCAACAGCTCGCATCTCCACATGCATTTCTACCCTCCTCTTCTCCGTAACGCGACTGTCAGGAAATTCCTCGTCGGTTATGAGCTGATGGCTGAGCCACAGCGGGACATCACACCTGAACAAGCGGCGAAGAGGTTGAGGGACGACTGTGGAGGCGAGCTGTATAGGAAAAATTTGAAGTGATGTTGATCTGGAGAATGGGCTTACGAGTTGGGAATGTGGAGTACCGGTAGATGGCGGTGAGTAAGTAGCATTAGATACTAAACCTCTTTTCTCGCGCCTTATTTCCCCTCCTATTTCTCTTTGAAGCCTCTTCGCGAGGTCGTCCGAAGATACTTCTTTACCCCTCCAGATCAGTGACGACCACTCTCTACTGGACATAGAATCCCCACTGCATCCACATCCACACCAGAGTGCTGCTCGCAATCACCACTGGGAATACCAATCCCTCACCCAGTCTCGCTGTCCCAAAAATCCACCACTCACTCATGAAGTGCCACCATGCAACGACATACGTCAAGTACGCCAATTGGTAGAATTGTGGATTGCTAATATTGTACGCAGCGTAAATGCGTACCAGTGACTGGATCAGCGTCCAGGTTCCGAAGGTTCGTGATTGGAGAGGCGTGGCTGGGGAATTGGAAGGTGCTTTTGTTTTGGGTGATGATTTGGAGTTACTAGAGAGGATGGGAGTTTGGAGTTTGGGACCTGCATAAAGACGCGCGGTGTAGGAGAGTGTTAAGTAGGATTGAATTGTATTTCCTAAGGCGACGACCGAGAGCTGTAATTATAGTTTATTAGCTTTATGTTTTGGTGACTGTATGGAAAGGGGACAACATACGAATAGCATCCATTTTGGCAGGATACCTTCGTGCTGAGGCAGGTAGGATGTTATGGTCTCGAGAAGGGACGACATTCTGTTGGGGTTTTTTTCGCCAATTGAAGCCACGGCGATGTTTCGTGAGTTGTCTGTAAATGAAGCTGGGGATTAGAATACGCACGGACCACAGGGTTATTCAGCCTTATCTCGTATGTGTGTAGCAATAGAGTGAGGGACCTCCTGGAATTGACAAAGCATCTCAACCAAGTCAGGATGCAGAACACATTCGATCAAACTGCAACGGAAACAATCGATCTCCTTGAAGCACGTTTAAGAAGAATAGAATTTGCGATCTCCGGCCAAGTAGAGCAGATCCCAAGCTCCAACAATGCGCCTTCAGCAACCCAGAGACTTGCCAGCTTAGAGCACTCTCTTCATCAATTAGCCTCGAAGTCTAGGGCGATTCAAGAACTTTTGAAACTACGTATGTGATAACGTGTTTCCAAAGATATTTTTCTGACTTGCCTACCTCCTAGACTCCAAACACCCCGACCTCTTTCAATCCCCCTCTCCCCGCGACCCACCGACCACCCTCGACAGCTCAACAATCCTCTCCATCATCCTTTCATCCGCCAGCTCCTACCCGTCTACCTCCTCGCGCCTCACATCCATCATGGACGTCCCCATCCCAGCTGCAGAAGTATCCACTCAACTCATCGAACTGCAGCCTAGAATTGCGAAGATTGAAGCGGTGCAAGCGGCCCAGAATGAGGATATCAAGGAGCTAAGAGAGAAGAGTGCGAAGTTGGTACAGAAGTGGTATCTGGGTGATATTTTGGGGGCGGGAGAAGAATGGGCGGGCTACGAGGGGAGGGTTGGAAGGGTGGAGCAGAGGTTGAGGAGGGTGGTGAAGGCGAGGAGGACGGATGATGCTATGATATGAGGGGATATGTGTGCTGAGCTGCCAAGTTTGAGTCACTTATTGGAACGCAATTCCAAGCTGAGTGCATTGCGACGATTCGATGGAGGACGATGGCTACTTGGGAAAGCTCGCACCTGCAAGAAATATTCGATTTATGAAGGAGCCCGTCCATCTAATGCAGTATTATGGCGAGACCGACTGCACGACAATAAATCTGTTATGTCGGATTCGAGGCACCTTTGTTGTTGAAGGCCTGCATTGGGTGTCCTCAACTCGGACAACCCAAGTGCATGGCAACGAGAGCCTCAAGGTACTTTGCCATTCTAGCATAGCCGATCTGCATAGAGGCGCATCCTGTCAGAGTCTGGTCTTTGTGCGACAGCACTCAGGCTGGAATGCACTCCAAAAGTCTCATCGACATAAGCGGGGATAGCTAGAAGGCACCTACACGACGCACGAAAATAGAGTTATAGCTAGGATAATCTGTGTCCGAAATGAATACTATATTCAGCCGTCGTTTCCCCGTGTACTCTGCTTTAAGTGTCGGGAGAGTGATTTTGACAAGCGTATGGTCTGATCATGTACCTATGCACTCTCGATTTCCTTTTGACGATTTCTTCTCCAGTTCGTTCTGCGTAGTGATGAATGCAATCAAACAAAAGGGATGTTTAATGCTTAGAGGTAAAGGCAGGGCTAAAGGAACAGTTCTGAACTTCTGAATGGCGGTCGCCCGTCAAGTGACGACCACTGGACAGTTCGGCGTGTAGGTAAATAGATATACCAAAAGGAATTTACCGGGGCCGAGTCTTTGATAGTTCCTTTTAAAAAAGACTACTAATATCGAGAATCATACTTGGAAGGAAGGATTTAAAAGCTACCTAGGCTACCGCTGTATGGTATTAGCCGCAAACTAAACAGGCGAGAACGAAGAAAATCAACAAAATACCCCTTCTAGGACGTTGTATAATAAGATGTTAAATGAAGTAAGAGTTCAGATAAAAGCACTCCTCTATTCGCAAGAAGCGCTACTACCTTTTAGTAATACCTTTAATCAATTCTGGTCTGTAGATATGAAGAAGTCGTTGTGCTCTTCCGCGTCTCGATTTTGGTGTGCGGATAATACCGTACACCAGGAGCTAGGTACCTAGGAACAGTATTAAATCCTCAGTAGTTACGGGTTAAGGATATCATTTCCCCCTTTTAACTGCCTTAGGTTTAGTAGTAGCCTGCTTCCCTAAGGTAGGTAAAGATACTTTTGCTAAACCGTCTGAAGCCTAAAACCTTTAAATATTACGTTCAAGTCAACAACCTAGCGTGAATGCCGAGTCTTGCGATACTAAGGTACTAAGTAGTTTGCTCCAATTTTTCAATTAGGAAGGTATGCGAAATTTCCTTACATAAAAGCTGTCCCCAGTAATTCCTTTCCTGTACCTCTATTTATATGCACCAAATATTTAGTCATCGTCACTTGATAGTTATTTCGCCGTTTAGATCTATTCCTTTATCCCTGCCTTTGCCTCTACGGTATCAACCTCAACGCAGTAGCTAAATGGAGTTGATATCTGGTCATTAATGGAGCGAAAATATGTTCTAGAAAAGTATAGCTTCTAGTGTAATGTAAGGTAGTCGAAGGGGTGAAGTTTATCCTTGCCCCGCATCTGCTATTCAGTACCTGTTACTAGCTCCTGAATCACTCCCCTTGTGGTATGATCTCTATTTCAAATAGTCTTTCTTGGTAGGGAACCATTAAAGACCCGTCGCCTAGTGATTCCCTTTTTGTACCTCTATTCAAATTCCGAACCGTCCAGTGACCGACCGTCACTGGGCTTGCCTGTGAGTTACTACAACCACATCTAGATATTTAACAGCATGGACGTATCCGCCTATAATGCCTAGCGTCCGGTTGCATGTAAAATATATCCCTTCAGGTATCGTTATGCAAGCAGGTGGGAGGCCGCATGCGGCTGTGTCATATAAAAATGATTTCATCCAAGTTTCAATGTGGAACTGGAATTCAGTCTGGAACATTCGTAGCCTAAGCAGTAATCCTCAGGTACTTCCGTACGTGATTCAAGGATGATGAATGACCGCACCAGTGGTATGGTAGGCGGCCGTAATATATAGCGGAGAGGGGCTGTTTTGCCTAAGCGAGAAAGCTGGCATCAACACAGATTCACCTAACTCGAGGTCGACATCTATGAAGATAGAACTTTATCCGAAGCGAATAAAAGATGCCTTTTAAGGTGAGGCCAATAGGATGCTTATTACATGACACCTTCGTTATTATTTAGTAGACGCTAGCATTAGCTTCTGGACGCTAGTTCCAAACTGGTCGCAACGATTACCCAGGTAGGTATAGCGACTAATCAATATCAAGAATCAGAAAGTGGGTAAAACTGCCAACAGGAGATCGGCCAAATTGCATGGCTGTTATTACTCTAAGCGAAACCGTGCTCTAATTGATAAGGTAAGAGACCATGTTAATAGTTCCCTGATCTGATCCAATAAGTGAATGACGCCTTCCCTAAAGCAGCCATCACCTAATAATAGCCTTAAAAGTTTTAGGCGCTAGCGTGTTTTAGCTGAATGAGCTAATCATTATAGTGGACAGGTATAAATTGCCCATGCCCCCTTCCCTTTTTCATGCTTATAACAACCTTTCGCTTTTGTGACGGGAGTTTCAAGCACTTGCCACTTTGAATTGCGCATCCACACGCTTGTATCGCGCCACTGCATGTAGAGTAAGTAACCGCTAAATCCCACACATGTCTCATCCATTTAATCCGGTCGCTTTGAATACCGATTTGCTCTATCGTGAAGGCTAATCATCTTATTTTGACAGGCAGTTACGTTGCAAAAAACCACTCATTTCTTAATAGATACAATTCGTGGAGTTGAGCATTCGCTCCAACTACAACAATCGCGCATCCCTATTTGCAGCTACTACTTATTGCGACGCGCCTTAAGCGCCCCCCACATAACCAAAATGCCGACTCTCGAAGATGTAGAGATGGGCAATTCATCATCTTCAGAAGTTCGAGAGGTTGAAATGGAAGATGCAGGTTTGGCATCTGAACAAGGAGCCGTTGAGTCTCTCCTACCAGGTGTTGCATCAAATGGTCACGTGGCTTCTGATGAAGTGAACGGCAAGAGCGGTCACGGTATGTCGAAGGCGAGCAACGACTACCAAGAAACCAAAGGAACCTCGTCAAATGGACATGTTGTTGTGGATCCCTCGGCCAAACATGATGGTAGCCAATCTCCAGGTACGGCGCACGAAGAAATGACTTCACCAGCAGCTGGCGTCGGAAGAAGCGCGGAAAACAACGCCGAACCATCGAAGGGTGAAAAAAATGCCGGACCAATTCATGAGCCACCGCCCGCTGTTCAGTCCATCAAAATGGAAAAAGAAATCGCCAGATTGCACGAGGTGCTAGCGGAAGTTTCTCCTCAAGCCGCCCAGAAGGTGTTGAAGGAGAAATGGAGGATGTTCCTGTTCGAAGACTACAACGAGGCACATATCGCTTTCATCCTCCGCGCCGGTCTCAAGAATTCCAACCAAGAAATTCTAGATCGGGTGTTGAAAGACGAAGGGGGTTTTAAGGACGCCCTCTTGAAGACAGTCATTAAAAAGCCTGAATTCGTCGAGAAGGTGCTGAAGAAGACTCCGCCGGAAATTATCGCGGCTTCTATTTCAGAAAGTGCTCTGGATCATATGATGGCGGAGAGGTTTAAAACTGTTCCAGGGAAGACTTTAATCAAGTGGCTTGCAACAGCTGGGCGTCTCGGTTATAAAGCTGATGACATTCTTGATGAAGAGGATGAGTCGGTGTCGCCTGCATTACCCAGTCGGGAAACCAGTGTGGAAATTATCGGGGCCATGCCAGTAACACGCGCTCAAGGGCAATACCATCCACAATATCAGCCCCCGCCTCATCTTCAATTTCATTCTCATCCCCGGCCTTATCCTCTACCTCCAACTCAACCGTATCGGCCTCCTCCTCAATCATATCCCCAACCTCCTCCTCCTCGGCCACAATTCTTACCACATCTCGCGAATCTTTACAAAGATCCACTTTTGATGGAACAGGAACGTCAAGCACTTCTAAATAACCAGCAAGCCCAAGAGGTTCAAGTTGCTCGAGCGCGCTACGCTCAAGCTTCCCAGAAACAACATAGAAATTCGAATCAAGGGCCTCCACACCCCGGACCTCCCAACCCAGTACCGAGTGCAGCAGCAGTAAGAGCTCCCCATGAGCAAACTGTCCGTTCTCCTACAGACGTTCCAACTGGCCCTCTGATGTGTACTCTCTGTCAAAGATCGTTCCCTCCTGGCTCGTTCGACGGCTATACATATCATATTACAAAGAAGGTCTGCGAAAAAGAACCCCCTGCTTCAGGATACAAGTGGAGCTGCCCAAACTGCTTATCAGGCTTCACTACCAAGCAGGGCCTTGACTACCACAGTGCTCGTAAGGTTTGCAACGATGATGATATTGCACCAGCAACCCCACTAGTACCACCAAATGAGAAGACATCATCAACATCAACACCAACCTTGCCACACCCACCAATGCACATGTCAGGACCCCCATCTCAACTGCAGGCGCCTTCGCAACTTCCCAGCAGTCAAGCCCTTACAAGATTACCTGGAGCAGTTGCTCAACCTGCCGTGCAGAGCAGTCGGCCCGATATGTTCACCCCTCGTCGTGGACCTGGCCGCCCGAAGAAAGAAAATATCAGACACTCTCCATCGGAGCTGACACCAGAAAAACGAGCAGCAATGGAGAAAGCCATCGCTGACGCCGAGGCCGATACTGCTGAGAAGATTGCCGCCCTGGCTTCTTCAGAATACTCAGAAGAAGCGCGTCAGCGTCGTACAACCTCTCTGACCAATGCGATTGCCACTAGGAAGAGTCAAATCCGAAAATCGTTCGGAGTCAGTTTACGGATGAGAGAGACAGACAAGCAGGCGAGACTCGCCGCAGGAATTGGTTCCTTGTCGGGGCCTTCTCGCATTCGGGAGTTCGATGCTTCGTCGAGTGTGTCGCCTGGGGTATCTCCGCCAGCTTCATCGTTTTCGCCTATCAACGGCAACAGCAATACATCACGCCCAAGTGCCTCATTACCATCAGATGGCTATACCGGCCCGTCCTCCCAAGGACCCTACCGCATACCAGCATACGATTCCGCAATCCGCTCAAACGGCCATGAATCTCCCCTCCGTGCCGTACAAACTAGCGACGGTGCTTCTCCTTCCGGTTACGGTGTCTTGAAAGCCTCAGGCCCAAGCCCGTATCCTGGCTACTATCCTCCAACAGTAAACAACAAACGTAAATACGGTTCTCAAGAACCTCATCTGCGTGCGGGTGGGGCTACGCCGCAGATGTCTATGATGATGGAGGTTTCTACTGAGGATGCGGCGAGTAAGTTTGAGAAGGGCTACAAGAAGAAGATGGCCGATAGGGAGGAGAGGGACCGGGAGCACCATGAGCGTGCCCGGGACGTGAATATGACTGATGCACCAGCATCTGCGCCCAAGGAGAAAATCTCGATCGAGATCAGTAGCAGTGATAGTGAGGAGGTGGAGTCAGATGTTGTAAAGTCTGTTGAGGATGATCATGGAGTCGAGGAGAATGTGGAGCCGAGGAAGATATCGGTGGGACCGGGGATGGCGAGGAGAGAAGGTAAGCACTGAGGTCGCTCAGTTACTCCTTTGCTTTTTGTCTTTTATCTTGCGAGTACAAAGTCTGGGGTGGGAGAGGGGAGGGGAGCATTTGAGCCGAGGGAATGGTTGAGCTAGAGTCTAGTGACTATTTGATACCCATTTTTTTGGTTCAATGGAGGAGCCGTTGCGTCGCGTTGCTGTCAGATACCTCTCTTCAACAACGGATGCGCTGACACAAGACCTTCTTATATGATGACGGCAATTCCGAAAAAGGTATGGAGAATGGGCACGGTAATTGACATCGGGATGAGCATATTCAATGGGAGGAAAAGTTAATGACGAAGGAAATGATTGATGAGGCGTGCTAGCAGGCGTTATTTGTTCTTAGCGTTCGACAAAGTCAAAAGGTAGACAGTGTACAATAAATGAAAACAGTTTGAAGATCAACTGACTTGAATGATGTGCTTTTCTTGACAGTGGTAGGGAAGGCGAGCTAAGTAGGATAAGTTTGTGATTACCCTTTACTGAAGCGAGCCGCCTGGCAACAGCAACCAAATTCATGACAATCTCTCTATCGGAAAAACACCTGAACGATTTTGAAAAGCGAGAATGCTAGAGCTCAAGGCAGATGACACTTCATTTCTCAGTTTTAACGCATGTTCAAAATCATAAGAAAAAGAAAGGCGAAGATATTGAAAGGTAAGTCAGGTGTCTGTTTTAACGATTCTGGACGATTCAGTCATTGAATTCTATGAAATTAAATCATTCAGCGGGGTTCTGCAGTCTTGTCAATTCCGGCCACCTTTTTCTTTGATGAAGAGGAGGACAATTGACTATTGATCTTCGACAAGTCAGACAGACTACCATCCAGGCGTCTAACAGAACTCAAAGATCGTCCATGCTGGATGCTCGTGTTGTACACGTAGATCAGTGCTATTGAAATGCTGACTGAGCCTTCCAAAATCCTTCTTCTCTTCACATAGCGGCCTGCTCTTCACGTGATATCTGAATCTCGGCGTTAAGATTGAGTTGAGTTGAGTCGAGTTGAGATGAGTTGAGCTGAGTTGAGTTAAGTCCGGGGTACTAAGGTAGAGACTCACCTCACATTACCTCACATCACCTCACCTCAATTCACCTCAGCTCAACTCAGAGAGTATATTTAGCGTGTCAACTCAAATCAGCCGTCCTCTGAGGTACTCTAAATATACTCAGAGCACTGCTTAAATTCTCTGCTGGACTAGAACTCGAAAGTCAAGATATTCATTTACTTCGCTCGCATCCTAAGCTTGCTTTTTAGTAGTCGAAGGTATTTCTTTCATCAGGAACTGTTCTTGTGCATGCTCAATTACCTACTTTGCGCTGCCACCAGGCCTACTTTTTCCCGGGCCCGGAACTAGCTTCAAAAGTATCCTTCTACCAACAACCTATCCTGCACCGCGCTCGGTAGGTGAAAAGTCGCAAAAATATTATAGCACACTACTAACGTAGCACTTTAGAGTCGTATTAACATTTGATGACTTTATTTCGTTGATGAGTTAGTTGACTTCGCCCGAAACGATACATCCTTAACTTCGAAGTCCTGTGCTTTGGAATTTAGCCTTTTCTATTTGCTAGTATTGAGCGACTTGGCGAGTGTATAGACTATGCGACTCTGATGGCAGTGCAGCGGATACGATTTTATATCACTCAGTAGACTCTTTAAGTCTACTCTAGGTCTACTCTTAAGTACGAAATCGAAGTACTCAACTCAGCTCAAAAATGCTCAGAGTATCTATACTATGCTGTATAATCTGATCGTTATTTCATGAACGATATGATATATTATGACTTCCGCAGCTCCATATCCGTTCTCACGGTGTGTTATCGATATCACGATATCACAGATCGAGCGACGGACCAAATGGCATGGCTTAGATACTGCAGAATAAAACGGTAGAGATTAGAAGAGGATGTTTGGCTGAAGCTTAGACTCATTGGCCTTTTGGCAGTGATAACCATGCCAGAAGCTCCTGGGCTTCTTCCGAGACCACACATTTCCCTTACCAGTTTGCTCTATTCTTCAACTTCTCGTTTTGAATCACCTCAATCCAGTAATTATCGGGATCGAGAACGAAAGCAACATTCTTCATGCGGCCGTCTGTCAATCTCTTCTTCCAGTTGACACCGTGATCTTCGAAGCGCTTACATGCTGCATCGAGATCATCAACGGAAACGCCTGAATATCTTGTTAGCTACAATCATGACCATTTTCCTTCCAAGATAATCTATAACTTACAGATATGTCCAAAACCCTGGGGTTCGTCATTGCCATTGTGATACTTGAAACTCTCATCACTTTCAGTACCGTAGTTCCAAGTCAGTTCCAAAAGACCTTCACGATCGGCAGTAGGATTGACACCGTTGACCGAGGCATTAGGTACGCCTTTGTCGCCTGGGTAGCCGAGGAAATACAGGTTGAATTTGGCGTCTTTGTTCTCGCTTGTGCGGAGGAGCGTCATGCCGAAGATTCCCTGGTAGAATTTCAAAGACTTCTCTTGGTCTTTGACACGAATCATGGTGTGGTTCTGGAACTTGTCAGCGCTGGCACTCTACCATATTAAGAAGGTTAGATGAACAAACCATTCTATAAGTCTGAACATCTGTTTCCTTGACCTCCTCGGTCTTCTCCACGGGATTCTGCCCCACAATCTCAACCCAATACCCATCCGGATCCAAGGCAAACGCAATACTCCTCATGCGTCCATCACTCAATTTCTTCTGGAACTTATACCCCTCATCCTCAATCCTCTTACATGCCGCCTGGATATTATCCACACTGATACAGGTATGTCCGAATCCTTTATGCGGGTCCTTGTTTCCGGTTGATACGGAGTAGGAGGCGTCATCCTCGGTGCCGTAGTTGTGCGTTAGTTCTATCAGACCTTCGCGGTCGGAGAAGTGGTTTCCGTGGGAGACGGCCTTGGGGGAGTCGTATCCCATGAAGTAGAGGTCGAATTTCGCTTCGGGCTGTTCAATCTTTTGGACCATTTTCATGCCGAGGAATTCATAGAATTTGACTGGTGAACTTCTATGAGCCAAATTCATGAGTAGCTCTGAGTGCTGTTGACTTACCTGAGGCTTTCGGGTCCTTCACCCGAATCCTGAAAGAGGATCAACATTTTTTCGCTTGTAGGTATAAGTTTTGAGTTCATGGGCTGTCTTACATCGAATGATTGAATTTATATGTCTGCACATTGGTTGCTGCCATGGTTGCGAATAGTCTGGTAGCTGTCCAGGTCCTCTAGTGTGAGCAAAATGTACCCCGCCATTGGCTATTCATACTGTAGCTGTCAAACTCAATTGGAAGAACGCACCTGAGATGAAAGTGTTTTGTTTCAGAAAGCTTGATCTGAAGGTTCGTTGAAGATGGCGGATTGACTTCATGAGATATCAAGAAGTACTTTGTTGATGTTTAGCAGGATGAGATGGGATTCTACTTGTAGTGTATAGTGTAACTGAAAAGTGCCCCGCGTTATCTACCTCACCAATGACGTGTGAGAGAAGGGAATTGGAATGGAAATAACCAATGGCCGTTTGAGTAAGTGCCAACGCCAAAAGGGCGGCAATGGAATGCAATGCAAGCCTCGATCGGATGGAAGCAAGACGGGCAGGAAGGCTGAAAGAAGCTTTCGAAGGACATTCCGCGCACATTAGGGACGAAGTAGGCCAAGCATCTACGATATCTACGATGAGCAGGACTCAGGGGGAGTGAAGGAAAGAGTGCCTCTAGGATTCATCATTCAGTCGTAAATTATGCTCTTCCAAATTTATTCCTTTACCCTGTACCTTGAGATGTTTGAATCTATGGTAATGTAAATCAAGATATGCTCATAGAGCTGATTATTATCATCGAGCCTCGGTAAGCGAAGTCTGGACACAAACCTCATTTATATATGCCATATAGCGGTTGTCAACTCCATGTCATTTAATTATCTCCGTCCGCATTGGTATTGAACTGGCCCTTCTCTGTTTCCTATCTTGTTACAGCCTCTCAACGAAGAAGTGCCTCCTCAAAGTTTAGGTAGATCCTGATTAATCAATAGGAACCTGATTAATTTCTCAGGTGAAAGAGTCGCACAGATTCGAACTCTGTTACAAGCACGCAAAACCTTTGTACTAGGACCACCAATTGATGTCTTGCTCTGGATGAGAGCATAGATTTGTATGTATTGAAGTCCTAGCTTATCCTATACTTCGTAGAGACTCCGGGGTAATTTCTTCAACAAAGGTTCCGGTGCTACGATCATATCACGGCCCGAGCCACAATCAACAACCGGGAACAGATCGAACTCTATTTCACCTCTTCATCATCACACAATCGTCAGGCACATGACTGGCCACTCGTAATCTCAACACCTAGAGTACCTCAATCGAGTACAGCATAACAGCTAGATGCCATAGTGAGTGCATTCTCCAAGTTCGAAACCCTTACCACCCTTTTCCACTCGAGCACAAGCTAACTAAACCTCAGCATCCTCGAAGCACCCTTCCCTCCACAGCCACATCCCCCACAATGTCCCAAACAATGCTGCTCACAAAGCGCCTCACAATCTTCCTCTCGCAAAACACGACCCCCCAACTACCCTCCCTCCTCCTCCTCTCCCCAACAGGCAAACTACTATCCAGTTCCTCGCCCTTACCAGCCTCGACACTACGCACACAAGCAACGCTCGCTTGCTCACTCTGGACGCTTTACCAACCTACGACATCGATCCTACCGAACGCTTTACCCCTGCACCACCCCTCACATAACCAAAATGGTGGTCGCAATGGGAATGGAAGCCAAAGTCACTCTCGAGGCTCAGACACAACATTCTCAAGCACATCCACAATCACAGACCACGACCTGAGCACAATCACCATCCAGCTCACGCACGGGGTAATGGTGATCCGCGCCCTTTCCTGCGGGCTGTTATTCGTCGCGATCGGTCCCTCGAACACATCTACCGCCAATAGTACATCCAATCCTCAGAATTCAGGCCCGAATCCAGGTCAACAGACCCTTCAGGCGCAAGCACATGCGAGCTCGTCGCGGCCTACGAGTCCGCCTTCTTCTCCTCCCCCTCCGCCGGCGCATAGAGATACCCATGACGGGGATAGTCAGAGTCAAGTCCAGAGCCAAGTGCAAAGTCCAGCTCAGAGTCAAAGAGAGTTCGGGAATCATTTGGCGGTAGGCAGTGCAGCACCGAGCGATGCAGGCAGTATACGGAGTACAGGCACCAGAGGGGGAAGCATTGTGACCTTGAAGAGGCAGGCGGTTGAGGTGGGAAGGTGGTTGGATGGGCAGTTGGAGGAATTTCGGCTTTGTCCACCTGAGGCACGGTAAGGTTGTTTTGGAAATCATCGCCCATCATTCTATTGTTGCAAAACATGTGTCAGGGGGTAGATGAGTCAGGCCTGGATTGGGTACTGTGTTGCTTGTGTTTGGATCACTTCTGAGGGTATATAGGGCGTCGACGGCAACGGGAAATCCCCAAGCCTGTATCATATGCATGGTGTAAGGGCGTTCGACACCATGAAGCATTGAACGATGCTCAGGTATTGTAACCATAATGACTCTTACCAATCGATGTAACAAGTAACTACTTTACGGCCTTCTCGGCGTAAATCCATCATAGGCGTGGCAGCCGACAGACTTCTATGCCAACTACTCGGTTCAGAGCTCTCATCTAGAATTTATCGTTGAGTCTGTGGCTCTCAATGGCTCCAATATACTGTGATTATTACATGCGTTCGGTACATTTTCATTCTCGAGGACAGACACCAGATGGCCAGACTCGGTAAATGTCAAAATCTTCTTAGCCCAAAAATTGTTTCAAATTGGCGCCAATGTGGTCCAAATCCAACAAAAAGCTGTCATGTCCAAAAAGACTCACGTCATCTCCGAGTTCCACATGAGTGACTCGGGTGTTGCCTGTTCTTCTGAGCGTTTCAGCAATCTCTCTCTGTTGCCAAGCTGGGAAGAGGATGTCGCTCGCAACACCCATGACCAGGGCTGGATGATCTCTAAGTCCCTTCAGGCCTCTAACCAAATCCTCCGGCGGTCCAGAAGATTGCTGAACCGGTGCATTTAAATCCCTCGGAGCGCCCGTTTCAGGCTGCTCCTCATAAGGCTCATCCGGCAGCGTCAAGCTACAAGAAGACGCCTCCATCTCCTCAGTCTTCCCATCCTCAAATCGTGTCGCCTGAGCTGCTCGTCTTATAGCAGTGGTAGACTGATTCGCAGCTCCAAGATCAAAAAGGTCCATAGCTTTACTGACATATAGTAGACTATTGGGATCATACTCCAAGCAGAACTTCTCTCCCGCATGATCGAGATACGTTTCAATCAGAAAATCGGGGCATAATGCTGGTTGTTTGCTTGGATCGGCCCTCCTACGCCCGAATCGCTGTTCCCATTCTGGTCCGGATCGATATGTGACTGTGGCAATTTCTCTGGCCAGCTTCATCCCCGCATGAGGTGGAATGCTATCATAGTAGAAACCTCGATTCCACTTTGGATCCATCATGAGGACTTGTCTCTGGGTGTGTCGCATGGCAATACTGTATGGATGACTTCGTGCACATCCTGAGATACTGGCTATTCTGCCCACTCGTTCTGGGAACAGAACACCAGCGGCTAGAGATTGCATGCCTCCCATGCTGGATCCCACACTCGCATATAGCATTTTGATTCCTAAACCATCTAAAAGTCTGAATTGGGCGCGTACCATATCCTCCATAGTCAAAATTGGGAACCTGGTAGCGTATCTCAGTCCGTCCGCGGGGTCAATACTACTTGGACCAGTTGAGCCGTAGCATCCTCCAATAACATTTGTACAAATTATATGGTATTTATTCGTATCGAGACATCCGTTCGGACCAATGAATTTTTCCCACCATCCAGGCTTCGGGTTCTGCTCCGTTGAATGTGCATGAGATGATGCAGAAAGACCAGTATGTAAAAGAATCACATTCGATTTGTCTGCGTTTATCTCACCCCAACATTCATAAGCTATATCAAATTCACATAGTATTCCTCCCCAGTCAAGGGCTAACGGATCGTGACAATGGTAGCTGAGTGTTGCGCCGCTCGTATATGATGGCTCGGGACCGCTGGAAAGAGACCGAGCTTCGAGGGTTGCTGATTTAGTCTCCAAAGCATCTAGACATGGAAATGCCATGGCGGGATTTGAAGCTGCTGCGAGCCCAGCTGCAGTGTTCTTCCTTGCGCCCTGGGTGTGTAGATGCCTCGAGGCACTCTGGAGACTGGCCGTCTGGCAAGCCTGTTGAGGGCCAGAAGAATGCCATGATCTTATTGAAGTCCTCGGGGGCCTTGAAGCTGTTCGCGCAGCCGCGGTGATGCTCCTGGTGGATTTCATACTGTCAATTCTTTAAAAACATATGTCTCTTCGGGAAAGACATCGTATCATCGACGTCAGGAAATCCTGATGGCTTGAAAAAGGCATCTTTGTCAGATCCGGAGGCGACCTCGGGATGGGTAAGCCTTGTCGCAGCAAGGAGCAATTGCGTGCGAAAGCGTGATGGGAACAGGGATTTGTGTTAGCGTCCGTCAGCCTTGCGCCGATCCCCATTCACCGCCTAATTCTGCCAAAAATCGGAATTTATATTGTCTAAAAACGTTTCCTGACTTTGGAATCTACGGGAGTAGGTAACCAGGAATTAAGAACTACCAGTCATGGCCAATAAAGTCTCCCCTTTCCTGTATCCGGGAGCTGTCGCTACAGTGGACAGTCTCGCAATCGTGCATCTCAAAAGAGACCTTCAAATGCCTACTGTCCTCAAGGAACATGATGACGATGACGAGGGATATTCTGAGGGGAAAGTGGTCAACACTCGATTTGGTTCATTTCCTCATACGACATTAATAGGCCTTCCGTGGGGAAGTCAGGTCAGAGCTTCGAAAGTCGATACAGGCTCTCGAGGACGTCGTCCGAAAGCAGAAGATAGGAAACGAAAACGAGAGGAGGCTGCACAAGTTACAAATAAGGCACCAAAATTGGAAGAAGATGCAAGTACGCCAGCTACACCGAAAGAAGAGACAGAAGCCATCGCAGCCCAGAGTGGTTTTATACATCTGCTGCCTCCTACGCCGGAAAATTGGACAAGCTCGCTTCCTCACCGAACACAAGTTGTCTACACACCCGATTACAGCTATATCCTCCACCGCATACGAGCAAGACCAGGCACGAGTTTGATTGAAGCAGGAGCAGGAAGTGGATCTTTCACGCATGCATCTTCGAGGGCAGTCTACAAGGGAAATGCAAATGCAAAGTTAGGCAAGGTCTGGAGTTTTGAATTCCATGCGCAGAGGCACGAGAAGCTACAGGAGGAGATCCAAGCACATGGATTAGAAAACATAGTTCAGATCACACATAGAGATGTCTGCGAAGGCGGATTTTTGGTTGATGGGCAAAGTCCCCAGGCGGAATCTGTCTTTTTAGATCTTCCAGCTCCATGGCTTGCATTACCACATCTATCGAGATCAAAACCTACTTCGAGTTCTACAGACACACCATTTATTTCGCCATTAAGCTCTACAGCTCCAGTCCACATCTGCACGTTCTCTCCTTGTATAGAACAAGTTCAACGCACGGTATCGGTCATGCGACAGCTGGGATGGGTCGATATCGAAATGGTGGAAATGTCCCAACGACGCTTCGAGATCCGGCGCGAACGAATCGGGATGGATAGCGGTGCTCAGCGCGGTCTCGTCTGTACACCTGCATCAGTGGATGAAGCCGTAGCCCGTTTACGAGAGGTGGAAGGAACGTTCAAAACATTCCACGAGACAGGCGAAAAGTTCGAATCAGCCAAAAAAGCACATATCAACCCAAATAGCCGAGAACGGCTTATGCAAAGTCTGATCGAGAAGAAGATTTACAAGGAGGGTAATCTGATTCATAGAACGGAGCCGGATGTCAAGACGCATACGAGTTATCTCGTCTTTGCGATTTTGCCTATTGAGTGGAGCGAAGAGGACGAGAAGCTAGCGAGGGAGAAATGGCCGGTTCTGTTGAGAAAGGAAGAGGATGGTGGCAAGGTTATTGGGATGAGTAGGAAGCAGGTAAAGAGGGCTGAGAAACAGGCTGCCAAGGATGCTGCTGAAGCTGGGAAGAAGGCTAAGCTGCCTGAGACGAATGGAGACGATGGGAAGGATATTGAGATAAATGATGCCGAGGTACAAGATGAGGCGAAGGATATACCCGAATAGATCCATCAGAAATGAGCTGCTAGGTTATCCGCCGAAAAGCTGGAATAATATCTATAGACCCTCAACGTCTAGCATTATATATAATGATTGACCAGAGCACTCGATGCTTCTTTCAGAGACTCGTCCTAAATACATCTTTTCAAACCAATCATCGTGTCATCACGGCCTGTCAAGCTAGCCATCGCTTAGTTCGTCAATATTAAAACAACCTGTGTCTTGCCGTCGCTTGACGCTGTAAACTATGATATGCCATGACGATGATCACTACACCTTCCTAGTACCTGCGTTCAAATATCTACCTACATCACAGTAGACACAGTAAATCCTCAACCATTCTCCCCCACACGCCCCCTTCTTCCTTTCTCCCTTCTCTCTTTCACAGAGATTCCAAGTCTCGCCTGAGAGAGGCAACATACTTGTCTGCAGTCGTCCGGGGGGGAAGGGGGGAAGTCTTGTGAAGCTCACACACTCACCCACCCACTCACGATACCAAGTCGCTGAAATCGAGAAATTTTTCCGCCGCGTACCTCTCTCTCTGTTTCGTTTCTGAGCGGGTTAGGAATGTGAGATAAGTATGATAGGAATCTGCAGGACAGGGTAGGGTAGAGGTGATTCGCCGTTGATTTAAATGCCTACTCTTTGTACAGGCAGGCAGGCACCTTCAGATAGGCACTTACTTGCTACACTACCTGGTAGTAGCTGGAGGTGCATGAAGCTCTGACTGGTTTATTGTAAGCGGAGGGTGTTGGGCGGGCATGTGTTGAATGATGTTAAGTATATATGGTATATATGCTTGGGGTACAGTACGGGCTGCACACACACCGGAAAGGGTGGGCTACTATGTAAACCAAACGAGTCGTTTGCGGAGGTAGCTAGGTAGGGTTCATTCATATTCATTCAATCGATCTGAGATAGGTAGATTGGAACTGGCTTGTTGTAGCTAAGCGTTCATAGCATAGCGATGCTCATAGTGGTTATTCGATGTCGACTCTTCCCATAATAACGAAAAAGACATCGCTGAGTGAGGCGTTCTCTTAAAAGAGCACTGGAGAGTCGTGAAGAAAGGCAGGATTCAAGGGTTTGCAAGAAGCAGCAGCAGAGCAAAGGACAGACAGCGCAACTGAAGCTTGAATATGATGTTATAAGATACCGAAAGAGTATTAACTATTTGCCATTGATTACAGAAATGAAAAAGCGCTGACCGATCCAACATTCCTCCTCCCAGCTAAAACGCGCCTGCACCACTCTTTTCATCAATATGACGATACCTCTCCTTCTCTTTCCGGTCCTTGAGCAGAATGGCTGTCATGATGATTAGAGCGACATCAACACCGACGATACCGAAAGCACCGGTGAAAATGACATCCAGGAAATTGTTAGCGTATGCAGTGAGTGGTCCGACGCATCCTCCTTGGGCAGCTGCTACGAGGGCATCCGGACAAGTTGAGTCTATCACGAATGGAGGCGCAGTGCTGTTCATGTATCCGCAGCAGAGAAACTGTAGGTAAGTTGTTAGTATGACCCAACACGATCTCATCCCATCGGCATAGACTTACTTCTTGCTGAAGCAGACTCTGTGTTGTGGAAGGCTGTTTGTTCCACGCAACGAAGAGGTTCTTCTTCGTTTTTAGTGTCTCAAACCAGATGGTCAGACCGATTATCATAGTGAAGAGTGCCGACACAGTCATCATATATCCGCTGATCTTCAACCATCCTCGAGTCATCGGCATGACTATCGCTGGTATCGTCATGAAGAACGTGATGAACACCATGACCGCGTTCGCAATGGCACCTGGACCGTATTAGCACGGCGCATCCTCGATATCCAACCTGCAGACTCACCATTCAACGGACACATGTCGAACAACAGATCCCGCGCAGCTTTTTCTGCAGTTGGTCCCGATGCGATCTCTGCCTTCGTGATCAGGGCGAAGGCGATCAGAAGCCCACCCGACGTCACGAAAGCCCCATCCAACGCCATATACGTCCAGAGAATGCTATCTCTCCCCATCTTGGCGGGTTATTGTGTTGCTTGTGCTGTGAAGAGACTCGTGAAGTGTAAAGTATCGTATCGTATCGTATTCTTCGATGGTTCCCTTAATTGACGACCGGCGTCTAATTGTCCCTTCGCAAAATTTGACGAAAGAAAGGAAGGCGCTTGGCAGGAAAGAGCAACGAGAGACTGGAAGAAAAGTGATCAAAACGTTCAAACGTCAGGTAGACACAACGCACACATCAAAGCAGCAGAAAGGAGGTCAGAACGACAGTCGGAAACACTGTCGAGGACGAAAGGGAAGATCAGTCCTACCTGCTGGACCGTGCATCGTGGTGGTGTGGTGCCGTGTTGGAGGACATGCTACAATTGTTGTTTGAGGTTTGCTTGGAGCCAGCCGCAGCCTGAGACAAGGAAGGAAGGAATCGGCCTCGAAAACGGGCCGGACTGAATCCTCATACTGTACCGTACCGTGATTGCCTCGATGGCAACTACCTCGGTACCTGTTTCCAGCATCACAGCATATCGGACGACAGATATCAGCCACTTGGTTTCCAAGTCTGTGAAGTCGTGAGCGGACCTGTCTACAATCACATACAAGATCATCAATACTGAGGAGGCGACGGAGCCAACCTTAAAGCGCTCCCCTGTCGAAATGGGGCGGAGCTTCGCGCTTCAGCACCATACTTATACCGGTCAAGTAGTTACAGTATAAGACATATTCAGCCTCCCGTGTCTACTGTATCGGAGAAATACAATACTGTACCGTACCGTACCGTACCGTACCTTGGTACCTCCCTAGCTACCTAGCTGACCGATCTCCCGACATACTGAGTAGGTACTCTCTACGCAGATTAAAATTATATTGTAAAATGAAGCGAAGATGCTGAATAATACCTCGTCAGAAACCTGCTCAAACGATCCTGAGATGATTTAGTCATTGATATCGGCCTATAAGTAGTAGATCAACATCTTTTGGAGGGTTCTGTAGTTTTGGCAATTCCAACCACATTTCCCTCTGATAGATACAGGCACCACACCATATATTCAGCGTCTCGCCCACCCGGACTCGCTTACATATTGTACCTACCTATACGTCACCGTACTATATTGTGCGAAAGTACCCACCCTGCCACCTGGAGCCAGATTGCAACTAACAAATCATGGTCTGTGACGGAGCTCGAATCTCCTCCTTCAAGCCATCACAGATTCTCGACCTCGCTATCCTTCCAACTCACCGACAATATGGCATTTTCCAAGCTCACCGTTCTTGCACTTCTCGCTCTGCGAACTGTCAGCGTCTTTGCTGTTGATCCCGTAAGTCAATTCCGGTGTGCTTTGCCTTCCGTGATGTTCTTCAAGCTTCATTCATAGCTTCTGCAGAGCTCAAAAATCTGACAACCCCCTCATTCACAGGTCGTAAAGGAAGCCGAAGCTCCTGGAACAACCCCCAATCTCGCCGTCTCGGTCTCTGCCTCTTTCCCTAACGCTGAGGTCTTCGGTGTCAAGCTCATCAATGGCCACGCGACCAAGGCTGTCCTCGACTTCACTAACAGCGAACCCGAAGCAGTCACAATCTCCTTGATCGGTGGATCGTTGTCAACTCTTAAGAAGTTGCCTGCAGATGCACCTCCAAATGCACATGTCGTACGCAACCTCACTGCTACTCGATATGATCTTTTGGTCCCAGCTGGCGAGAAGGCGACCCTGCCATACTCCTTTGTCAATGACTTGAACCCAACGTCTCTTCGCCTGAATTTGATTGCTGTCATTGCAAGCAAGGCTGGTAACGTCTACCAAGTCCAAGCTTACAATGAGACTGTTACTGTCGTGGAGGCAGCTACCAGCATATTCGATCCTCAAATGTACGTGCCTGATAATGATTATCATCACGTCATAGTTAACAAAAATCACAGTATCTTCCTCTACCTCGTCCTCCTCGGCGGTTTCCTCGGCACGCTTTACTTTGTCTACAAGACATGGATCGAAGCTCTCTTCCCACAAACCAAGCGCGGAGGCAAGGGTGGTGAGCGCGCTAAGCGTTCTTCTGGAGGATCCAAGAAGGCCGTCCCAGTTGAGGAGCAGGTTTCGGTCATTGGAGCTGATGGACCAGCAGTCACTACCGCCACTGAGGCACAGAAGATGTATGACGAGAGCTGGATCCCCGAGCACCACTTGAACCGCCCAACCGCTAAGCGGGTCAAGAGTGGAGCTTCGTCGAAGCAAAAGAAGTTCATTGAATAGGAAGCTATCATGACGAAGGTACAGAGCTGCAGATGGCAGCTGATGTTTACATATACTAGGGCCGGGATTGGCCATTAAGCAGACAGGTGGGAACACAAAAGCAATGTAAAATACCACAGACAACGGATAATGACGAAAGACATTGAAGCGAGTTCACTCTAGTTTGCAATATCTGCAGAGATTACAATGGCATTCTCGGCTTCTATCATAGCTCCTAATTTCCCATAGGCATTTTGTCTCAATCTTTGGAGTCCGTGTTTTCAAGCAACGTTTCGCTCATTCAGCGCATCTACCAGCCATCAAGGATCATCACTTCAAGTCCTGCCCCTTTATGAATTAGCTCAGGTTCCTCCACCCACTTCAGTCACCCAGCAGAACTTCTCTTACCTTAAGCATATACCTAGACCCTGATGCAACACCATACCCAGGCTCCCCCTCCTTGACACAGAATTCTTCTCCTAACCCATCAAGCGCCATAAGACACTTCAGAGCACCGCAGCAAGGTGTTTTCCCAGGGTTGGGGCCTCTACCGCAGGCGGTGTAGATCTCGATACATGATTCTTTTATTGTGGAGGCGAGTATGTGGTGTGCAGGAGAGGAGGTGGTTGTAGTCAGGTCTGTTTGAAAGGGTTGGTTAGAATCTGGAGATTGGGAACTAGGGATGGGAATGAGGAGGAGCGAGATCAGGTGGGTACCGATGTGGAGAGAAGCTGGGGCTGCGAGGATGCAGGATGTGAGAGGGAGGATGAAGAGGATGTATTTCATGTTGATTGATGGCTCGTGGGAGGAGATTTCGCAGAGGGTTCTTTTTGATATTGTGGATTGTCTTTGTAGAAAGATGATAAGGATGAAAGAAGAGACTTCCTGCGTTTATATAGATCATCTCATCTCATCTCATCCCATCTCATCGTATTCCGAATATCAGAATCCCCGATGAATAAGAAATGAAAGAAAGAGTTCCACAGCCATATCCTCGTCTTACCTTGACCTCTTCAGAACTGCCTTTTAGGCTCTCATAAGTCGTAGTGTGGCATTCATGTTCTCGGATCTACATTCACTGCAGCATGTGCGATGGTCAGTGGTGACGATACACGACAGGATTCCACAAACAATTAATTCCGCTGAGATGATTATCATCACCAAGTTGAGATGTAGTCGCCGATGTTCGGTATATACCACCTATCGTATATTGCTTGCTGTCGGTCTTGAGTTCCCAAGCAGGTGAACTGTATGATCAGGACAAGGAAATAAATATTTTCTTATACGTCTTGTCTATGGAGTGTAATTCGTTCTCTTTTCCGACTCGACATCTCAATTTTGTCAGCTCTACAAAGTGGCTTCCTCGACTTCTCGTGAGCCAAAATCAGGAGCTTGAATCAATAGACAGAGGATTAAGCCTTGAAGTCATGTATTCACCGTGCTGTATTATTTGTTTACTTGTACAGCTAAGCGATAAAGTATAATCACAGAGGCAGGGAGGTATGACTCGGTTTTTAGCGAGCCCGCAAACTATGTCGTAGATTGACTATCACGAAATATCATTTATGCGTTCCTTTCGCGAGCTATAAACAAGCTGTTCTAATCTCCGGTGCTAGGGTCCTGCTACGGGTCTTTTTGCATCTCCATATACTTGCGTTGCATCGGACACCGGTACTTTTTGGCTCAGACTCTTCAGCGCGTTGAAAGGATTATGCGAGTATCCTTTGGTTCGTTCTGTCATGACATCTACCTCCTTCGGAGACCTTTTGTGTCACGAGTTTATATTCTTACATGTCGAGGAGCGATCCTCAGGTTGGCTCGCTCCCATTCTCAAGCGATTTGAGTCGGCAAATCGTAGGTTTGTTGCAAAAAGTTTGACCCTTAGGCTCTGGCCTGGCCATTTCATGGTACAATTCACTGAGCAAACGGATTCGAAAGGAGCTTGAGTCTTTTACCAAAAGCATTCATATATTCCCGCTTGATACGTCAGGCTGGATGTTATGAGTTGTTGAAGTCTGAAATCGTCAGCTTAGGTGATTTTAGCTCAAGACGCGTTGTATGCATGAACTTCAAAGCTGGCCAGGCATGTGTCTCTTCAGTAAGCCAGGAGTAGCAATGAGACCCTGCCATGTGACAGTAGTTGATCGTAAAGGCTCCGAGCATGTCTTTGTATGAATCTAGGTACTCATTATTTCAACTCGCTTCTCTCGCTCCGTCAGCTTACTAGTAGCGTGCCAGCGTCACGACTAAACCCGGATGAAAGCACTATGCAAATAAAAATTCCATCGTGAAAAATCAATTGACTGCTGATAAGAATAACAAAATCTTGTGTAATTATTATGTTCTCAGAAATATTCACGCAAATGGCTACCCCTGTCTGCCCAGTACCTTGGTACTGTACCTTACCTAATCAATGCAAGCAGTTGTCTCTCCCCTCAACATCTTCCATCTGAAGTTCAAGGCCACGACCTCTATCTCCCACCTTGATCATCATACTCGTCCCCGTCCTCGTCCCTAGATCCGTGTTCTCAGCAGCGTTCTTATCTCATCTCATCATCTCATAAACTCATCATCGAGGACTACCGATATTCCCTATCCTCAACCTCACCTCAGATTATCGTCAAGAATCCACCCAGCCTTTTGAAACCCCACCTTGGCTACAGGAACCCCAAATCATGCCTCCTCGCCGTAAAAAAGCAAAGAAAGAGCCAGAGTTCATTTACGATCATGATACCCTCGTCTCATGCATTCAAAAACACTATCAACTTCTGATAGACATGGCATATCTCGATGCACAATCCGTCCGTTGGCCGCCAGCTCCAACAGGATGGTCTGATTTGGAGCTCAACGTGGAAGCGCTACGGAAGCTGAATCGCAGTGACACTGTCATCAAATTGCTACGACATATTCCATATACCTGTGACAGAAACACTGAAGTTTACTATGCCACTATGGCAACCTCCTACTTGCGCGAGCGTTGGGATCCCGAAAAGACCTCTGGTTCCGACTGGTACACCAAGGAATTCTGCGCCCTTGGACTGGCGCCATTTGACGGACCCATGCCACCGCATCTCATTACCTTGACCAACGAGGAGTCAGAAATCGGCATTACATGGGTCATCGATACAGAACGTGGTAAGAGCAAGACCCTGTCTACCAGTATTTACGTATGCAATGATCTGGGTGCTAATGTGCCGCTGCTATTAGGATGTATCTACCCGCACGGGGAAGACTACTATTTGTACGACGACGAGCCTCCTGAAGTGGAAGATGAAGGCAAATGGTGGCTTAAAGTAAAGCCCATGGAATTCGAGAAATTCTTCCATAAGATTCACCGTGATATCTCGTCTTTACTACTTGTCCCACTTCCCCCGGCCGATGACCAAGGTTTCAAAATTCAAGGAAGCGGAGCCAGAGAATACAAGGTGAGAAGCTATTTCCCCTGAACTGATTTGATTTATGATTTCATGGTAATATGATTCGAGTTTTTGTCTCTTACTGATCAACTACAGGTTGTCAAGGACTTGTATCGAAAATACGGCTGGTCGAGCACTTTTCGTAAGGACGAATTTCTTCCGGCTGCTGTTGCAGCTCGCGAAACTGTCATACGTACCGCGCGTGCCCAATTAGAAGCCGAGGATGAGGATTAAGAAGAATTCCTGTGGTTCTGAAAACGATCCATTCTCTTTCTAACATCGATCGCAGAATTTCTTATTTCTCTGTCAGTTTTGCAGATAATACATATGGTCAAAATTACTCTCTAGCATTTCTATTTACCCTTTATATCGGATTCATCAACCAGTTGCTACACAGTAAAAGTAGTTTGGCCAAATTGAAGTGCCACAGTTCTCCCCTCCTGTCCCAAGCACGGGATTCAGAGAATAAAAACGAGACAGCTCAAGTCCGTTATCAGTTGCGAGCTGCCAACAAGATGCGCCACTCAAGGCCTCCACGAATTTGACGCAGTTGTTCGGAATTCCCGCCTGGGTCGCCGTGGGCTTGGGTGGCGATGAAGGCTTGGTCGTTGTGGCTGGTGGTGTAGTTGTCGTGGAGGAGATACCGACACAGTAGTAATAATCGGGCCAGATCTTGGTACCGCAGTTCTCGCCGCCGGCTCCCAGAACAGGATTCCACAGGTAGAGCAAAGAGATATCAATTCCCGCATCGGTGGCAAGCTGCCAACAGCCATTACCCGAGGCTGCTTTCACCCATTTATTGCAGTTCGAGACTGTACTCTCATGCTGCGGTGTCGGCTTAGGTGAACCCGTTGCTACCGCTGAGCTGGTCGTGGAACTTCTCCTGGTCGTGGTCGTTGGGGTGGGCGTGGCAACACAATAATAGTAGCCTAGCCAGATGGCTGTGGTGCAGTGCTCACCGTTTGTGCCCAGTACAGGATTCAGCTCGAACAATTTGACCTGGGTGATTTGAGCGTCGGCTGCGATCTTGAAGCACGACGCAGAAGTGGCATTCGCAAGAACTGTTCAAGTCTTTAGTATATCTCTTTTGTATGCATTGCATGATCAGGTATCCAAGGATAAAGAATCCTGGAAGGCCGAAATTGTCAAAAGAAAAAGGGAGTACTAACCATAGCGGCTGCAGTCTTTGGGAATTCCCTCTTGAATTCGGTCCGCAGGAACAGTGGATGGATCATTGATGATGGGAAGAGTGTTGCTGCTACCTGGTCCCCCACGAACTGGTCCATTACTGTCATCTGGCACTTGACTATCAGGTGGCTTCACCCAGGAACCTCCAGGTCTTCTACAATGATCACGCAATGTCAGTTTTTGTGAGGATAGCAAAGAGGAAAGAGCACGGGAGAATTCATGTTGTAACTTCAACGAGAGACAAGACAAAGGCACTTACGACATGCAAATGTACTGGCCCTCAGACAGATGGTCGCATGCGCCGAGTACATTTGGATTCCATGCCATAAGCTGTGCAACACCGACGGGATTCGTTGAGTTGGAAAGAGCCAAAGCTACTGATTTACTATATGTTCTTATGCATCAGTAGGTATATTGCTTGCACAGCTTGCGAACAACATAATCACGTACCATGTATCCCCCGTGTTCACGCGAAGAAGCTCGCAAGCCTCTGGTACACAAACAAAGTCGACAGAGTAGCAGTCATCAGCGTTGGTTGCGAACATGAGCTGGCCTGACGCAACGCCATACCTAGTGGCGAGCACGTTGCAGGCTTCTAGACCCTCTCCACTGGAAGCTCGAACGTCAACGGCACGTGCTGAGCAGTTGGTGGGTATGTTTGGCTCTGGTACTGGTAGCCATTCGTCGCCCTCGTCGGTCTCTTCACCTTCTGGCACCTCAATTTCTATGGCGACATGCTCGGGCTCGTCTTCAACAGTCCAAAGAATGTCTTTGGGACTGTATGTTGGTTCCGGGGCTGTCTCGTTGAGCTCCCAAGCATAAGGATACAGAGGGACGACCCGTGTGGCCAAAGGCCCAACGCTCGTCTTACAGACAGATTGAACATCTTGAAACTCGCTGACGAGGTAGTCAGAGTGGTCGGTGTCAGGGAGAAACTCAGATGTAACTCTCTGGTACATCATATGCAAGAAGCACTCTGAGCACAGCAAGTCGTCGTCATACAAAGTCGAGATGCGGTTATTTTTGCTCGACACATTGCCAGCGTCAACACACCACGGGTCGGCAGGATTCGCAGCGCAGTCAACTTGCACAACATCCGAACCGGTCCAGTTGTACGATTGAGGTAAACACCACTGGTTCTTTGTGTCGCGCAAACAGGCAATCTCAATACCTTCAGTAAATCGTAAACTCAGAGTGTCGGCCGGCACAGCGCGGTCACCAACAACAAGCCAATCTGCTGAACAGGCTAGAGCGACATTTTGAGTCCACACCCGCGCACTGGCGGTACACTCAGGTACACAGAGAGCTGCCACATCTTGCTGGCTCCAGTACGTATCGTCGACTTTCACAGTCCATTTGAAGAGGTCCTCGTCGCATGGCAGAGTGGTATTCCTATACACGTGTTAGTCTCGCTTGTCAATCCATCTAAACCAGAATTTGGCATGGGCACTCCCTGTCACGACAATACTCACAAAGCTTTGAGGCAGTTTACACTGATACCGAGCATTTCTGCCATGGGCGCAGGTTGAATAAGAGGGTACAGTTGGAAACCGATCGCGCCGAAGGCGACTGGAAAAACTGCGAGCCCAGCAAGACCATATTGGAAGAACGGCATCGTCACTAACAAACGAAGAACGAATGTAGTTTGCGAGCGAGTAGCTGTTAGTGTTGCACCTGGCTACTGGTAATGTCGATCCACGATTTGGCCAGACGAAGGTCCTCTTAAGAATCTGATATGAAGCTGAGGACTCCATCTTTCCCAAGAATCCTCACGTATAGTACATCGTACAGGTATAGGGGTATCAATGTTGATCTTCCATGGAGTCATGGGCCAGCTCGCTTACACATATGCCCTTGTCCGCCATGATTTCTACGCGCCATTGATTCTTTGTGGAAATTGGCAGATCGTCCCCCAAGAGCATCTACAATTGGTGAAAAAAAAAATTAATCTCTTGACGTCCGGTAAAATAGTAAACCCGTGATTGAGCTTCGCTGTGAGAGGAAGGTGTGTTTTGCAGGATTACGTCCAAGCAGGTGTAAGTGGTCAGTCAATATCAAAGTCGATATAGGTGTGTCTGACACTTCTAGTCGCCAAGCATTGCGCCCCTTTAATCCACATAAGCACTCTCGGAATACCAGAATACAATAAGACGGGTACACCTTGGCACATAAGCCCTACATGGCATCCAGCAGTTGTTTTCAGACACTCGCTTACCATCCTTCGTTAGAAAGCTACCTCATCTTACAAGTAAGATTGAATATCTTTAGCCTGAACGTCGATTGATCAGAGGACATGTTACTTGATATGATTCTCATGCAAGTGAGCATTGGCAACGGCATTTTGACACGAATTTGTCCGTGGGTATGGTCTTGCTAGTACATGACTTTGCTAGCTAACTTTTCGAAGCCAGGGTAGTACTATGTGAGAAAAAAGGAAACGGGACATGGCATAGCAAGAGGAACAGATAGACTAGCCGTCTGCTTTAAAGAGGGTGTCCAGATAAAAAAGGCACTCTTCTCTCGGCGAAAGTTTATGTAGATAATCCTGTAGGCACCCATTCACGAATTCCTTTTCAAGGCATTACTCCAACGACTCAGTCATGAATTTTTCATTCGGTTCCTGGACCGCGTTGGCTTTGTGCGTGCTTCTGCATCAAGTCGTGGCTGAGAACTTCCTCGCTCTGAACTCTGTCTATGGGCTTTTGGGAAACACCATATCAGCTGCGGCGGTCGATCTTCCAGTAGGAACGTGTAATGCCGATACACCGTGTATTAACGGAGCTTGCTGTAGCAAAGTATGTTACTATGTCCATCTTTAGTGCTTTCATCTTCATCGTTCCTTGCTAATTGCCTCGCCTGTCTCAGACCAGCGGTCTCTGCGGATACTCTCCAGCAGAGTGTGGCGAAAGCTGCAGTTCAAATTGTGATGCAAAAGCAGAGTGCGGCCAGTACGGCAAACCCGGGAAACAGATCTGTCCGCTTGGTGTCTGTTGTTCCAAGTTCGGGTATGTACCCTAATCCTTCGTGCCCCTCAATATCTCGACTCGTAATTCATACCCAGCCAGACCACTGACAAGTCTATATTACAGATTCTGTGGCTCAACGTCTGACTTCTGTGAAGTTGAGTGCCAGGCAGGTTTTGGGGGCTGCGGCCCTGTTAAGCGGCCCTCTTGCAGCAAAGATGGTGGAAGCATCAGCAAACGAAATATCGGCTACTATGAGTCGTGGGCTAACACACGAGCCTGCAATGCTGTCACTCCTGAGGATCTTAACCTCGATGGTCTCACACATATCAACTTTGCCTTTGTGTTCTTTGACCCTGTTAACTTCCAGATTATTCCCATGGACAAGAATGCCGGCACACTTCTGAGCCGCTTTACCAAGTTGAAGGAGAAGAAGGCTGGCTTGCAGACTTGGGTTAGTGTCGGTGGCTGGTCATTTAATGATCGTAAGTTTTCTTCTTGGTAGTCTGATTTGTACATCTGCGTCTTACTTGCTGAGCTGTAATATGAACTCCTTTAAAATTGATGCAATTCAGCTAACCATTCTGTTTTTGGCTCTAGCTGGGCCGTACCAAAAAGCTTTTAGCACGATGGCTTCAACTGCTGGAAACCGAAAGATGTTCATCGATGGGCTAATCAAATTCATGGAAACTTATAGCTTCACTGGCATGGACATGGACTGGGAATACCCAGCTGCCGGTAAGTGCTTCGGTTTAACACAGATTAGGCATAATTCTGACGCGAGCAGAGGACCGTGGCGGCATGCCAGAAGATACTGCCAACTTTGTTCTGCTCTGTAAGGACATCAAACAGGCATTCGGCACTAAATTTGGGTACTCCATTACTTTACCAGCATCTTATTGGTACCTTCAGCACTTTGATCTAGCTGGTATGCAACCATATGTAGATTGGTTCAACATGATGACCTACGATATGCATGGCGTATGGGATGCTGCTTCAAAATTTGTTGGAGCATATGTCGCTCCGCACACCAATATCACTGAAATCGACCTGGGCTTAGATCTACTCTGGCGCTCTGGTCTCAAGCCAGAGAAAGTCGTTATTGGCCAAGGATGTAAGTGCTTGTCTTTGGTTTCTTAGTGCTGGATTCGGCTGACCATGGACAGATTACGGCCGATCCTTCACCCTCTCAGATCCAACTTGTAACAAACCTAATGGTATTTGCAAGTTCTCTGGTGGTGCAAATGAAGGGCCATGTTCCAAAGCTTCCGGAATCCTCACTCTACAGGAAATCTTTGATATCATCAAGCAGAAGAACCTCACACCTATCAAGGATGAGAAGGCAGGTGTGAAGTGTGAGTTTGAATTAGCAATAATTGTGTCACGAAAGCTCTGTTACTGATTCAAAGCAGGGATTCATTGGGACAATGATCAATGGGTGTCGTACGATGATTCTGAGACCTTGGTCATGAAGAAAGCTTTCGCGAACTCTCGATGCTTAGGTAAGTTTTGAGGCTAAGAGGAGTAGGAGTGAGAAATACTAATGGCTTTACAGGAGGTTCCATGATTTGGGCATTGGACCAGGTCGATCAAAAGGCCAATAGCTTACAGTATCCTGAAGACTGGTCGGAGGAACAGATATCCATCTCAGAAGACTTGATCGCCGACGAAGAAGTCAAAGGTGTCTGCTACACCACAAAGTGTGGCGATACGTGCCGTAAGGGTGATCATGAAGCAAGTCAGATGAATGGCCAGCCAGGATCAATGTCCACCATGGATCGTTGTTCCAAGGGCGAGTACCGCCGACTGTGTTGTAGTAAAGGTACTACGATGGGGATATGCCGCTGGCGAGGATATCGTGGACTCGGCCTGGCCTGCACAGGTGGGTGCGGCGATTTCGAGACGGAAGTCACGCAGAATACCAACCACCATAGTGACAAGGAGGACCAGACCTGCAGCGGGGGTAGTCAGAGTTACTGCTGTGCCGGCTTCACACCACCAATCAGCAAGGAGCAAATCGAGGACAGGATTAAGGATGAGGCTGCCGACGCTGCTATCGCCTTAGCAGAAGCACTAGCCCTCGAGGTCGCTGCTAGGGTCTTTTGCAGGATTGCCATTACGGCTGCCCTAACGCCCCTGACATTCATTCCAATCGTCGGTAAGAGCTTTCATTCAATCACTCATCGATCCCTATCTAGCATTCTCTGATCTTTTTTTTTTTTTGAATTGCACAGCTGCTAAACACTTTCACTGTATACAGGTTGGATCATTCGACTTGCTGTTCAAGCGGCTGTTCCCGCATTGGCCAATCTCTGTGCCAAGGGCATTGCAAAAGCAGGCAAGTCAGTCTTCAAGTTCAAAGGGAAAGACTACGACGTGAAGCTTGACAAACCGCTTCAGCCGAAGAATGATCGTGGTAATCGGGATAAGAAAGACGATGCACCTGAGAAAGATGGCCATTGTGATATTAAGGACGTAGGCCTCGTGAAGCGGGCAGTGCTACGTGACTCGAAGCAAACCACCACTCATACACGAATTGCACGGAAAACGATCACTAAGGTATGTGATGGAGGCAAGAATCCGCAGGCTTGCTTGCACTACCAGTCCGTTGTCACGAACCAGAACTTGGAACGTATGACTTGCACTTCAAAGCAAGTTGTCGGGGCCGATCCGAGGCCTCTTGTCGATGCTTATAACGATCAACACAACACGGATTGGATCAATGGATGGATGCAAAAACCTGGTCTGAACTGTCAACGTGACGAGTTTCCTCCAGCAGTCGTCTGGCGTGGCCGGGACAATAGGCAATGGATTCGCCTTATCCCAGGGGACCAGAATGGATCAGCCGGTCAATTATTCAGGGGAGTCTGTCCGCCGAACTACAAGCTGGGGCCGTTGCAAGGCTTTCGGGAACTCAAATCCCTCAAGGGATGCAGGCGGGTTGTTCGCAGATTTGCGGTCACCCGCACCGCAACCACGAATGTGCTGAGAATGAAGTTTATCAACATGCCGAACGTCGTCGACGATGGTATTCCCGAGAACCCATGCTACCCAAAAACTCTGGTTCCCGACCCAGGTTTCGCGCTCTTGGCGAATGACCCTTGGTATCAACGCAACGCGGGCAACAAACAATACACGGCAGGGTACAGGAAAGCGCCTCTCCCGAGAATCATCGCTGGGAAAGTGAATCGTCCTGGCTACAGCAAGAGAAGTAGTGACGACAATGACTTCGACCCAGATGGAATCAAGGTCGACGAGGGAAACTCTACCCGTAAGGCCACTGACCAGGAACTGTTCGAAGGGCTAGGCTTCTTGCGATGCGAGAACGGCGACTGTCGTGGAGAATTGGAGGAACTGGGCATCGAGTCTGCACCTTTTGACGGTCCAGATCCCACGGCACCTCCAGCTGCTTTGGCATACGCCACGGCTGTGGATGCTCTTCCTACATCACTGAGCAAGGTGTTGGACACAGCTACTTTCGTGCATGAGGAAATTAGGGCGCTTATAACGCCTGCTCCGATGTTAGAGCCTGCTTTTGAGGAATGCGGATTTGACGAGTAAGATCTGCGATGTTGTTTACTCTTCGTTTAACTCGCTTAATGTTGTTGGACTTTCAGCTGGTGCTAATCAAGCCAGTTCGGTTCGGCATCCAGTAGCGCCACTGAAATTTGATTTTTAACCCATTTTGTTCACTTTTGACAAACTTAAGAGTCTAATGCAACGAGGCTTATCCAATACTTCCAATAGGTTGGCATGTTGCCAGCTGAGGCAGATAAACCAGGTAGACCTCTTATGGAGGAAACAATTACCGACGCCTAGATCCTTTCAGCGCTGGACTGCAAAGATTGAATGTCTTACATGTCTTGATATGAAGTGAGATTCTCGCCATAGCAGTGAATTTGATCCACTGAACGGAGTTGGGGTGGTTCAGCCTGCAATAAGTGGTGCTGTCAGCCTGCATTGCATCCGCCACCACTCCACTATTTTCGATAGCTTCGTGGACTCTTCCGCGAAACCACAGTGCCACATCAAAAAAGATTCCTGGAGACTCCAAAAAGAAATGTTGACATAGGGCTGGCCCTCAACTGGCGTTCTCGATGCTGCTGAACCGCTGGGGCTGCCACGTCATTCAGAGAATACTCGACTGCCATAAAGTCCAGCTGGTGCCAGTTATCATGACAATAATCAAACATTATCTCTCCTCTACAGGAACAGAATTCTCCCAGAAAACCAATCCTCCATAACAAGCTTGAACCTCTTTCAACATGAGTCTCGAAGAGGACTTGTCCAGCTTCCAGCCATGGCCGGCTAAGATTCCCAGCTCGTTGAAAGGCAAGTTTGTCATCTCCCATGATCACGAGGAGATATTGTCAGCTCCACCTGCACCTAGCGATGAGTACAAGTATCAGACCTAGTTCACGACTCCGGTAAGAGCTCGACTTTCCGGAAATGTGCTTGTAATTTGAATGCTGATATATTCCTCTTTCCCAGAGACTTGATCCTACCACTATCGAGAAGCTCAAAAGTGTGCAACTCGTGTCTGAGTGTCATGACCAGGGCTTCTGCGATGTATCAGAAAATGGTGTATAGGGATGGTTCGAATTATGTATCATGGAAAATGATAGCGCACAAACCCCCAGGAAGAAAGATGGCATTGAAATTGTGTGGTTCAGTCACAACAACCGCCTAAAAAAGATGAAATATGGCTGGGTGGGTGCTCACTCCCTACGTCACACCACGGATTACAGCATGGCTGATAAAAGGTGTATCTATACAGAAAACGGGGAAAGAGTTCAGGGAAGATCATGACATGTTCCGCTTGATTGAGGTATTTAAGCCATTTGGAAGTAATCACTTTTCCCACTAAATCATGATAGGACAGTAATGTGATTGCCGTGCGCTTGTGTGTGCGCTTTCCCGGATGGGAACTTTAGGTCAGAAATGGACATCTTGTGATTGAGTTGGGCGATGAAGGTAAGGTTGAGTTCAAGTGATTGTATTACATATCTGATAAGGTAAAATAGTCAAAAAACCGCCGCTTAGCTACGGATTGATTGCATCGAATATCACTGGTATAGCATCAGTTTTCCAGGACATCAACGACACCATTCTTGATGGCTCACTCCAAATTTCGGGCTTCAAAAAGGAGGGCGTTCATTAAGCGGAGATGATTGATACAGGTGACCGTCGTCCACTCCGAGTACTTTCTCTAGGTAAGTGAAATGCGACTTCAAAGTAGGAGCAGGCACTAACCTTTGTAGATGGCGGCGGAGTTCGTGGTATCGCAGCTCTGAAGCTCCTCAAAAAAATCAAGGATGAGGGCCCATCCGGAAAATAACCTTGCGAGGTATTCGATATGATCGCAGGCACAAGCATTGGCGGGTAACTCAAAATTTATCGCTTTTATGAGATTTCAATACTGAACAAGGCTACAGTTTCATTGCTATCATGCTTGGACGACTCAAAATGACTGTAGAGAAGTGTCTCGAGAAGTACATTGAGTTCATGAAGATCGTTTTCCCAGACAAGTACACGTTGACGGAGTGGATTAAGGTTGGCTGGTCAGGCCAGAAATGGAACTTAGAGCCTCTTGAAAACTGCATTAAGAAGCTCATTTCTGAGACACTTGGTACCAACAAGCCAGAAGATATCATGCTTCTTGATGATAGTGTTACAGACAACAATTGCAAAGTGTACATTGACCACAACAAGTCAAATCAATCATCTAACTAACATTATGGAATCACAGTTTCGTGGTGGCAGTCAGCACTGTGGGAGCCAACAATCACGAGCCTGTTCTCTTCCGCTCCTACGTCAGTCAGCCCGCTTGAGCAATCTCCGCTCCCAAAGATCAAAATATGGGAAGCAGCTCGCGCAACTTCTGCAGCACCTATGTATTTTGGATTGAAGTACCGGCAACACTTTTACTTTTGGCAAATGCCACAGGGTTCCGAACGCCGGAAAATTCTTCGCTGCTGGGCATTCCTGTGCCAATGCTAAGGAAAGTACTGGTTGGGCGAGATGGTCCATGGATACAGAGAACTTCATTCCGGAGCCTAAACGAGTCAGCTCATGAATTTCAGCAATATTGCAGCCTGAAGAGAGGATTATGAGAGGCAAGATCATACCATCCAAGAGGGTTGCCCTATCCGCTTATTCGTTCATTGTAAAGAGCGAGTTTTTGCCTTCTGGATCCAAGAGCTAGTCACAAGGTCACTGGATCTGCTCTTCCTCTGCTATGGGACTGAGGAAGCTTGGGCAATCTCTTTTGTTTACTATCCAAAGACCTCCAAATCCCTTCGAATCCTTCTCGATCGTAAGAAGCGAGGGCCTAATACGCACTTCCCAAATAACTTAGCGTGATGCGCAGGTCTTGCGCCAAAACACGTGATCCGACTAGACCCAAATACTTAGTATTCTCGCAACACAAATACTTAGAACTTCAGAAGCATACCTCCCTCCTATGCACGCACTCTTCTTGTATGATATGAGAGTGTTGGTTTTCCATTTTCGACCGGTTCGGAGTACTCCGAGCCAAGCGCTGTCTGCACGGAGCGAAAACACCATGACCATGTTAAGGTAATCATCCCCTTTTAATAGCTACCCCACTATTCAATTACTGCTTAGATGAGACACACGCGCCCACCGCTATATAATCGTCGATGTCGATTTCGGACTCCCCCCAGACAGATCCGCCATCTCACCTGACGAGAAGTCGTTTTACCCCCCTCGCCTCCATACAATACATGTCTGTGCACTGCTGAAGGAACCCCACGCGCTCTCGATTGCCTGAAGCCACCAAGTATCGAGTCAGGCCATCGGTGACTTTGCCCTCAACAGGCTCTTTTTAATGTGATCACGTGAAAAGGACTGATCATAGGTATCCACCTACTACCAGTTAGGGGGTGGGGGGAGTCTTGAGGTGGCGGATCCCAGGGGGAGTGCGAAACCGACGGTTGTATTTGGACAAGAGAGGCTCTCGTCTCTACACATCACGAGTGCTGGATCACGACCCCTTCAGCAAGTTGCCACCGATGAGGGATCGGAGAACTCTAGCGAGGCTCCGGGGAGGGCAAATATGGAAGTAGGAGTTGATCTCGAACTCGAAGTCGACCGTGACTATGAGTATATTGTTTCTGAAAGCATCCGCACGGGGCATTCGATTACAGACGTCTGTTCCTACACAGACCATAATGGTAGGACTTATAATGGGTGGATGGCGGGAGGTAAGAGGGCCATAGTCTTTTCCTGATTGCTGAGACATAGACTGATGTAATGGCAAAAGCTTATTCTCTGCCAAATGATGGAGAGGAACAGGATCGACAGGATTTCATACATCATATATACCGCCTGATCTTAGATAGCAGGTTGGGACTTGCTCCCATCGTGTATCCAAGATATGTCTTAGATATCGCCACAGGCACAGGGATCTGGGCCATCGAGTTCGCGAAGGAGCATCCAGATACACTCGTTTACGGAACTGATCTTAGGTAAGTTCTCCTGGTCCACTCACAAGTCAGTCACTTACTATTCGTTCAGATTTACTGCCTTGCCAATTTGTTTATTTAAAGATCCATTTTTGGCCTCGGCTTTTTTTCGAGGCGAGCTGTCGCTTAAACCACCCCAATCCCTCGCTAGTCGTGTTTACATTCAAATGACCGCGGAACATCCGTACCTCTAAAAGCACATTTGAAAACATAATTTAGCGTTGTGAGTTGCGCGTAGAGCGTGTTCAAAGCTAGGCTGCATGTGACTAGATTGTTCTGCATCTGCCTACCCCGGTCGCAATATTTATTTTCTTTCTTTCTTTCAGTCCTGTTCTCTATCGTTGTCAGCTACTCGAATCTAATTCAGTGGCTCGTCAACTACGATCTGGAACAATACATCTTCGCAATCTGCCGTAATTTGGTGATGGCAGCGGCCATAATTCTATAGACGTAGGCTGTCCTAACTTTTTGTCATGGTGCTAGCGCTGACTTGTTTAGTGCTTACTGGCATGGGATATTGTGCGTCCATACAAGGGCGTTGTGGACATCTGTGAATATGGAAAGTAACACTAGAAGAGGCCTGGTCAGATCATGCGAATAGCCATCGATGCGCCATTGTGGATGTTGAGATGTGACGAGACAATTAGAAATAAATTGGATAAAGGGCGAGATCTAGTGTCATACTAGTATCGCGGATCATTGACATTTTGAGGTCACAGAGTATATGACAACAGAGGAAGAAAATCAGATTCTCGGGCCTAGTGAGATTTCTTCCGGAACGTGTTCTGTTGGGAATCGTTTTTGATGGCCTCGAGAAGCCAAAAACGACAGGACGTCTCAATTGTACTCGAGAATATCACTCAAACACATATCAGACTGCACCGGCGGAGACCGAAGCCCAATGCACTCACATGGAGCAGTAGGGGATTGTCGATATTATCTGGTCCGACGATGAAGATGTATTCATGTTTGGCTGCAAGAAGCTATTTCATTTCCATTGCATGAACGAGAAGGCCAGTTCGGACAAGCTCCTGGATCCGTATGATACCCGAATTTTCTTATGGCAGAGATTCCATGCCTCGATCGCGTGGTGGCTAAATTATACATGTCGTTCTGACTAGTGGTGAATTTAACTCAACTGGGTCCAATGGATGTGGAGGAGAGGTGCCACTCGCTGTAATCAAGGCTGGTCTTGGGATCTCTGTCCTCGGACCTTTTCGAGAAAGAAAGGCGGAAGTATGGAGAGAACATCCTGATGAGCTTCTTGAAACCTACAAAATCGAAGAAGACCAAGGTAGATTCTCACCTTCTAAGACCAGAAACAGGGAAACTCTACGGATCACGACTGATCACCTGAGACGACAGGCTAAAGTGGCTCATCGACCCAGCTAGATGGAAAGTATATGCCTAGGAAGTGAAGCTACACGAGTTGATCAAAGAGAAACTTTGTTTGATCGAAAGAGACCATATAAGCATGTGATACCAATTTGGGTAACACAAGATTCAATGAAACTCGAGACTGGGGAAAGAATATTCAGAGTCCAGCCACTCATCCATTGCTTTCAAGGCAAAGAAGAACTGGAGGGTATCAATCCGAGTACGCTCTCAAAGGTTACAGATCTGGACCTGACATCTTTGGGGACAGATAAAGAGACAGATAAGATGAATACGGATCTGACTATCAGCTGCGCTGCTAAGGAGTTGCATTAGTCTGTATAACCGCCAAGTCGCGTAATATTAGCAAATAGAAAGGCTAACTAAAGAATAAGACTTCGAATTTGAGAAATTCTTCTCGAGCGAAGTCAACTCAGCAACTAGTAAAGTCATCAAACGATTATACGACTTTAAAGTGTTACCCTCGTAATGTCCTTTAATATTTTTGCGACTTTTACTCCGAGCGAGGCGTAAGATAGGTCGTAGAATAATAATTTTAAAGCTAGTCCGGTCCGAGAAAATAGAACCCTACTACTAGCAGCGCAGCGGATGCGTTTGCAGATTTCCGTTGATTGTCTCGGGAAGGACGTTCTCACCCAAATACTCTACATCAACAGACGACAAGGAGAGCTTTCAGCAAAGCGCCACCGAGCAGACAATTAAGCTTTATCGCTTAGCGATATAAAGTTTCCTCCCCAAAGCGTCATCGTTCTGACCCCCCGCTCGACCTCCACGAACAGTCTCACAAGGTTAACTGAATTCCACTTGGACCTCCGCTATGCTTCGATTTTTTTCAGCAGTATTCTCACATCGCCTCTGTCCTACCATCAAATGCGGAATTTGCATGCCGTAGAAACTTTAAAGTGTCTACTCTCGTCATGACATGATCAGCGTTGAAGTGTACTTTGCACTCCTCATGCAGAGGGTAGGAGAACGCACTACGCCTGGCATGACTGCTTTAGAAATGGAATGAAGTGTAGTAATTAGGTATGTCCAGACAGGCGGGAGACCAGCTCACAAACATTTCCACCCTACCTCAGAACGAGAAAGCCAGAATGGAGCCGATTGGATATGTGCGGGACTCACATCTGTTCACATTCATCCTTCTCTATCCGCAGCACAGCGACATCTCTGTGGCGCTATGAGACTAGGAAATATATGACATATAAATGGTATGCGGTAGCTGTTTAAGCAGGATATATATAAAATACTCAAGTAGTATTGGACTGCTGAATAGATCAAAAATTGAACCTGGATGCTAGTATTAAGTAATGGTGCCAATCGCGGGAAGATTATCTGTAATGTTATTAAGATAATGAACACATTTTCTTCCTAGACTCCACAGTTCTGAGTCGATCGATCGGATCGCTGCTTGGGTTTGAACGTAGAACACATCTATCCTTTCAAATAATTGTAGTATGGGGAAGTAATGTGTCTACTAAAACTAACTGTAATTTCCATGATCACCATCATCTTCCTCTTGCGTTTCGTCTCCGGTCTCAAGCCTTCTTCACCTTAGCAGCGGTCAACGCCCTAATTTTGGCTGCACCTGATGCTTTGGGAGCTCTTCCCGCTCCTGAGGCTCGTGGCTTACCCGAGGATTTTGACGGAGCTGATCCACCCGTAGGGGTTCCGGTTCCATCAGTAGTGCCATCAGAAGTCCCAGGAGAAGTCCCATTAGAAGTCCCACCAGAAGTTCCATCAGATGTCCCATCAGACGTCCCATCAGACATCCCATCAGAAGTCCCACCAGAAGTCCCATCAGAAGTTCCATTAGAAGCAGGAGTTCCAGCAGGAGTCCCAGCCGGAGTCCCAGCAGGAGTCCCAGCCGGAGTTCCAGCAGGTTTCGCCGCCTTCGACATGCCAGCAGCAGAGGCCGCGAATTGCGCCGCGGCTCCAGCGTCCTGGCTATAGGTAAGATGAGGCATCAAGATCTGAGAACCCCCAGCGCAGATGTTGTCTCCCTGATGGCAGAAGACCTTGGTCTTCGCGGCTGGGATACCGGTGACTGGTTTTCCGCCCAATGGATCGCCAAAGAGGACCACTATGAGATGGTTAGTCAGTGATTAGATTAACATTGCTTGGAAGATTTCCGGGCCTGGGCTACATACCGGATGAGACTTTCGCAGCTATCCCTGGCGGAAGCATGCCTGCTCCCTTACGCGTGGTTTGTGCTCCTTGACTGGAGTAGTGTGAGCTCGTTGACATGTAAGTGTGTTATAGATCAATCGCATACCTGTAGCCAGCCATCACAACTTGAGTATCAGGACAAGCAGTCATGGCTTGCTGGACAAGTTGAGCAGATTTTGCGCTTCCTTTTGCGTCTCCGCCTGCCAGGAAGCCTGGAATACTACAAACAGTTAGTATTTGTGAACGCCTGATCACATGTACCCAGAGCAATGAATGAGAACCAACGTACTCCGCAGCATAGTCCACACCCTGAATCGCCAAATTATTCGGTCCGACCATCTTGCTTAATGCATCGAAGAAAGGCGGTCCTGTAAGTGTCCCAACGTTTCCCTGTTCGGTCGTGCCGCGAGAGAAGATGACTGTCATGGCTTTACAGCCGCCGGCTGTGAGACCATTCTGTGTAGATCCAGACTGCGGTATAGTTGTCAGCATGCATTTCAAGCACTTCTCAGATAAGTACAAATGTAATGGGAGTGGATCAGGGAGTTGATAGGACACATTTCGGGATTGGTACTTACAGTGCCCCCGGCAGCAGCAGCTGCAGGAGCGGGTGCTGGGACAGCCAGAACCAAGGGAAGAGCAAAAATGGTGAATAAAGCTGGAGCATGCATTGTGAAAAGATTTGGGCCGGCCAAACGAAGAGAAGAGATTGATTGTATCAATGAATTACAATGATTACAACACGATAATGAGATATGGGATGGCAGACAAATAACCAACCACACAAAGTAAAGGACATGATTAGTACTTATTCATTCTATCGAGGCTCGCAAGGCTGCAGATCACTGCCGGTAACTTGATTCTCGCCTGAAATATGGCTGTGGTATTTGAAACATCTCTGGCACTCGCCATGATCGGGCGATACTTTTTGTTGGTGCGTTTCAAAATTGCGATTGGTCCGCGCAAACAGTAAGGATGCCCTTCAGGCCGATAACTTCCAATTTTCCACAGTAAGAAGCACGTATCTATTTTTACAACTCAGCCATGATCGCATCCATTCATCGATCTTCGTCCCAAATGTTCGTTCTTATTTCATCGGTATGTCTGTCGTTCCATCAACATGATTCACAATTTCCATGTCCCATATGTAAAGGAAATGTTCCGCCCTCCCATCCTGTATAAACGCCTTTTCGCTCCCAAAAGCAAAACATCAAACAAATTCATCCAAACAAAGCTGGTCTACCTCCTTGTGGTGCGGGTTCCCCTGCTTTCTCTCGTTCTGCGGTCTGAACTTGCGCTGCCTAGAGAATCATTAGCGTTGGTTTCGCATGAGATAAGTAGTGGTTACTTACTTGCGCTAGTTCCCGTCATCGAATCCGTGTAGTAAGAACTACTTATGTCAGATCTCCCAGAATGCGACTTCTCCTTCTTATCATGAGTCCTCTTCAATCCCAGCACAGCAGCTAGACCAAGAAGCCCGGCACCAACCATACCCAGACCACCAAATCCACTCTCCTTCTTCCTCTTCTCGCTCACTCTGGCAGGTTTAGAACCTCCGAACCATCCAGAATGCGTATCTCGTCTTGATGCACCTCCAGCATGGCTTCCGTGTCGAGAGTATCGCTCCTCGGTCACCTCGATGCGCTCAGTAGATCTGCGCTTCTTCTTGCCGAGACCGAAGATCGCGAGGAGGCCGTCGAATCCGGCTTTGGCGATGCAGCAGAAGCATAGGAGGAGCAGGATAATGATGGCGGCAATTACACCGATTACAATTCCTGCAATTGCACCAGCACTCAAACCACCACCGCCGCTCGCCTCTGCGATTGGAAATAGGCTACCGCTTGCCGTGGCTGGGGCTTGGAAGGGAACTGTTGTTGTAGCTGAGACGATGGATGTTGCTGTCGAGATTCCCCCACTGGTAGGTCGAATCGGAGCAGCGTATGTACTGGGTCCTTGATAGAACTCGGAGTGTGCTGTGCAGGAATTGGGCGCAGCGCACCTCTGGTCGGCGGCACAGCAGATAGTGTCGCAGGAAGATTGTCCCAAGCTTGTCGTGCAGATGGCAGGAACGTTATTTGCGGTCGGCATAGGTGCTACCGCTACTGGGGTCGTAGGAACTCCATAGCTGATTGTTGATGTTTTCGTGACGAGATTGGTTTCCGTCCAGGTCGTTGTGTAAACTCCATATCCTCCATCTCCTCCAGCAAGCCCTGCAGTAGCTGTGCAGCCAGCGATATTCGCTGTCGTGAAGCACCCTTGACCTTGTGTACAACAGAATTGGTTCTCTGAGCCACAGTACATAACGCATTGCCGGGGCTTGAGGAATGCGAAACCGAGGTCGTGGATTTCATCTTTTGGATAGGGTCCTGCATTGACTAGATCTGTTTGCGAAAGAACTGCAACGACAAGGGAGACCAGACTCGAGGGAGTCTGTGAGAGTCGCATCTTATCGTTTCGAGATAAAAGTATTCGAATTAGGTAATTTCAAGGTGACGTCGATATTAAGCACTCCTAGATCCAACGATGTAGTTGGTGAGAAACCCCGCCTTCAAAGCTCTGAAGCTTGTTGAAGCAAACGAATGTGATGGGAATGCAGCAATTTCGATCCTACTGACAATTGACCTTGGAATGAGTGATGCGAATGCGAACAAAGTCTAGAGTTAGAGAGAATGGCGGGAGGGTTTTTTGGGGAATGGAGCAAGGGAAGGGGGACTTAGAAATGGACGTGGTTGATATTGTTGTCGTTCCCAGCCACCAGTAATATTTCCCAGCCCTCGCAATTATTGCACACACGCACACACGAAATGCACTAGAAGCACGTAGCTCGTATCGAATACAAACTAGATTATCAAATAAGAGATTATATTTGACGTTAATAGCAGGTGAGGATTATAAGGTGCGTAATTATGGATATGCGGGTGATATGCAGCTTGCCTTGCCTTGGTTGCGGTGGTTGATGGACTTCAACATTACGCCAGCTGATGTATTAACTATGTTTTCGGGCTTATCGCGACTCGAAGATAGTGAGCCAGGCAACAGAAGGCGAGTCTAGTACAGAAGCAGTTAGCGCGTCTGAAAATCGCTCCTCAAGAGCTCTACAGTACTCTACTTCGGAACCCTAACTAAGATCGATAATATACTCTTTTGACTCTTACGACTATCGGACTACTTCTCTCCCTGCAACCAAAGGATTCGCTTGGACCTCGCAACAAAACTTCATTCATTCCCAAGGCATAATTAGGTATGTATCTTGCCTTGCTTCACTTTGCGAACGCTTAGTAGAGCATTTCCTGCCTGCGTGACATCACGCCTCACTGCGACCGCTCCCGGGATGCTGCCAGAACAATCCATTGTTCCGACCGACTGGCGGAAGTCTGCCGAACGTCCACATACCTTGAAGCAACATAGTTTCCCTGCTTAAAAGGAGGCATTTTGATCTTGCAGGCTAAGATCAAGTTGAATACGGGCGAAGAAGCAGATTCTGTAGTATATGATAGCTAAGAAGATGACACTCCCATCTGCTTCTCATGTCTCTCTGTTCTGATTAGCGAAGTACCCAGGCTTTTGAAGTCGTTTCGCATAGCAGGATCATGGAGATTTTCGCTCTCAAAAATGGCCCTTCCCAGTTGTATACGGAATTCCCTACGCGATAGGGTATCATGGCATCAACTCTCCAGCTCTCCATGAGCCAGCTGCTCGATATCAAAAGGAGCTTGTAACCCCCCGCGCGTTGTCATATCTGCAAGGGTTGGTACTAATCAGAGTCAAAGTGACTGTGACAGTGTTTGCGTCCTACCTACCTGTGAGAGGCGACATATAACGAGTCCTCAGATTAACGCTTCCCAAGCTGCTGAGTATGAGAACCACCAAATAAAGCATCGTTGATGCCCTCTCATTTATTTTGAACGTATTTCTGAGTCTGCAGCACACGAGAGACGCATAGGTAACTGTCAAGGGCGACAGCGCGCGGTTATGGCCATTCATTTTTGAGTATCACCTGGGGTTGGATAAGTTTTTGAAAACAGCAGAGCAGAGCAACAAATCAACAAACCCTGGTGAAGCAAAGACTGAAGCGAAAGAGGAATTGAGATGCTGCAGGCGCCACACTCTATCAGATCTCCACGCTTCATGAGTCTGGCCCTGCCAAAGACCCTTGTCCAGCTATATATAAGTACAGTAGCGCCTCAAGCGGTGAATCGCGGTCAAATCATGAAGCGCCAGCAGTCAAGATTTGCTCATCAGCACGAAGACCCAACTGACCCAGCCCAATGCATCGGCTTGTAATTATCCATCCGCGGCACGAATGCCACGAAGTTCGCGCAGTATCTAAGTCCAGGTATTTTGCAGTAGTGTTGCAGTAGCAGTTATACTTGTTACCACTCAGCTGCCGCCAGATATCGTGCCAGGCCCTGCTGGGCAAATCCCCGGCCACTTGTCCACCTCCAATCGCGATAAAGAAGCAGCTGTGCCTCACTTCCATTATCCCACCTCTAAGCATGTTTGGATCCTCATTTATATTACCATCCTGCTCTTCTGTCTTCATACCGAAGACTGAGCTGCCGTTAGCCACATCGGAAGAAAGGCGCTGTGCTTGCTTTGTTTGCTTTTGTTCTGTTCTGTTGCTTCTGTTCAAGTATAATATCCTTCACCGCATCCTTGAGGCTATCAGATCTTCAAAGTCATAAGATATACCCAACGAAGCTGGCCTTCGAACGGCGCAATAATACTAGATATTTTCATCAATATGCCTCTCATGGAGACAGTAACTATAATTAATAAGTCCGGGAAGGTCGTTAGTACCGTAAGTCACTCTCATCTCTCCATGATAGTCCGGATTTGCAGCTAATGCAATCTAGGGTAAACATCTAGTAAATATCTTCAAAGATGCCAAAGACGCCTATCAGGATAGAAAGGCCGAGCTCAAAGCCGATCACCATGCTCGGATCAAATACAAGAACGAGCAGAAACTGTTACAGGGTCGAGAAGAGCCAGGTTCAACCACATCATCGAGGCGTTCGCATCGCTCCTCTCGCTCTCATCGACAAAGGGACCCCGGTGCCGCATCTAGACCTCCACTCACCGAAAGAAACCTCTCACAAATCTCCGAAGGCAGTGTCACCTCATCTCAAAGAAGCCGAAGCCAATATGGATCTCGAACCGGTCCTCTATGTCCTCGAAACTACCTACCTCCTCAGGTTGTGACCGAAATGTCGCAACCGGTTCTCCAAAGACGCCACACAGACTTTCCAGATGCCTCACCTAGTATTGTGTCGAGGGGAACGCTCCCCCCACCATACACTTCGCAGCTTACAAGGTCGCGGCCTCGAAGTCAGTCGAATCCGGATTTCCATGCAGATGACATCGATATGCATCTCGCGTATGGCAAGCTTCCCCCGGATCTACAAGTGGCACAGATAGACGATCTGCAGCAGGAGCAGGAGTTGAAGGCTACAATGAACAAACTCGACGAGTTACTGTTGGAAGCGCAATGTTTGCAGCATTCAGCAACTGCAATTATTGCGAATCTTCAAGCCAATCCGGAGGCAATGGCAGCTGTTGCACTTACCCTGGCTGAGATTTCCAACCTTTTGACGAAGATGTCACCTGGTATTTTAACTGCCTTGCGGTCGTCCTCCCCTGCTGCCTTTGCCCTCCTCGCCTCTCCTCAATTTCTGATTGCGGGAGGTCTCGCGCTCGGAGTGACAGTCGTTATGTTTGGCGGATATAAGATCATCAAGAAGATCCAGGCGGACAACGCAGCCAACAAAGAGGCCAATCGAATGGAAGAAGCCATGGTGTACGAAGGCACGGAAATGGGCAGCATCGATACATGGAGACGCGGTATCGCTGATGCAGAAGTCCAAAGTGTCGCTACCAGCGTCGATGGAGAATTCATCACCCCTGAAGCACACAGACAGAGGAAAGAGCATATTAAGGACCGCCAACGAGAGGAGCGTCGTGGAAAGAGATTTCGAGCTGAAAGTGTCGTCAGCGAAAGCGTGAGAAGTGAACGCACCATTCGGAGAGCTGGAAGCGAGTCCACCATTCGTCAGCGAGATATTCCAGTTCGATCCTCATCAAGTACGATTACGCCGTCCGAAAGTAGAAGGAGCCGCAAGAGTCGAAAGGAGAGTAAGGGCAAGGAAATCGTTATATCTGAAAAGAAGGAGAAGAAGAAGAGCCCGCTTTCTGTAATATTCAAGCGTGGCAAAGATAAGAGCAAGGATATCAGAGAAAGTACCGTGTCGCATCGTCCTCCCGTTGTGTAGTCGCACAGCTGGTATCTGAAAATTCTGATACACGCCACATGAAGACGATTGTATATATGATAATGATTTCGAAATCCAAGGTCGATATTGCCGTCCGTTCCATCTGAGCACTATACATGTAGCATGTCATCTCGGTCACACGTTCTACCTTCGGCCAACGAGTGAGTAGTGGTGGCGAAGGTCCGCAGGCCGATCTAATGAGCACTTGATACAATGGCTCCGGTGTACGTTTTTCATTTGCACACGTCAAAGGCGAGAACGCAGAAAATCGTCTCGAGACCCCTTTCTAGACGCGACCTTGTAGAATAAACAGCGAAGCAAAATCTTTAGAGTAGCATTAATCTACCCGTGAGTAGCTCTTCTATCTTTTCGTATTATTTTTGCTCAGTCCGAGATAGTAGTTACTGAATGCTGGTTGTGGTCTCACGCGTCTCAATTTGTGTGTGCAATTAAAAACTTACATCGGAAGAATGGGTTGCTACCTAACAAGTCTTCTCGTGAAGGATATCTCGAGGCTAGGCCAAATGTCTTAGTGAGGAGTTGCCAGATACAATTCGAGATCACAACACGGTCCCGAAAATGCGAAATTAGCACAAGCCAGGGTATTATGTGTAGCAAAGCTTCAAACTTGCCTAACCTTTTGAAGACTCACCAAAATGGTATAATGAGATAATGATTTAATCACGAGAAGCCCAAATCGCTTCGCACGACACATATTTGGCCAGCCTCAGACAGTTGAAGTGGCCAGAAGCGGTCTAGACGGCGTGCGCGACCATCTTGTCACCCAATCACACGGGCACATTCTCTCGAGACTTGATCTTCGGATCGCGCGAATGGCGAGAGTCGTCCCTAATACGACTCGTACCGCATCTGTATTGTTAATCCTCGGACATAGCGGCTCTGACTGGATAGGAAAGATTTTCCGACTTGTTGTGGCCAACAATTAAGCGAGGAGGGAAGTGATGACGCTTGCTTCTCGAGGCGAGTGCGAAAGAAGATGGCAGGACGGGAGCGGCAGTCGGATACCTTTCCATTTGGGCCAGAGACAGGTTTACGGTGTAGGCAGCTTTGTTTTGTAAAAGATATACTGAGAAAGGCGGCCTCTTTATGATGTTGCTGTATATGCAGATTACTAGAAGTCTTCACGGAGTTTCATGGAGTTTCATGGAGTGTCAATTCCGGCTTTTGAGACTCTGCTGTTTGAAGTACTTTTGGTACGTACCCTACAATGTAAGAACCCCAGATATTAATCACATGGTGTCTCCAAGACCCTGGTCGAACCAGCGGCATCTTTCCCAAGTCAAGTATAGTTTCGACCCCACAGCTACATGACTGGGAAGTTTGGGACTTGTACAGCTGTTCTGCCCAAAAAAGGAAAGGCGTCGATCGGCCCCTAGAACTCTGCCAAGTTCATAAGGGCTTCGGATCGTCACTGAGGGAGCTCCGGATCGAACGAAGTTCAGGTTCAGGTTCAGGTTCATCCATGATTCAGCCGGCAGCGGATTACACTTCAGATTGCCACTTATAGGCACTTATCGCTGTTTTAAATTGTACTGTATAATTCAGTTTGCAGCAAGAGAACATGATTATGCAATCAAGTGCTCATGTGTAGCGGACACGGGTCTTGGTGCGTACCGGGGCGTCCAAGCACTTGCTTGCTATCAGATCTGACCAAGTGGGGTGGCGTACTTAAGGACTAAGTGACAGGAGAGGAAGTATACCAGAATCAGAACTAGGAAGCGGACATAAAAATGAGCTAGGTGCATGATCTAAAAGATTCTATGATTGCTTGATATCTTGATGCAGGGTCTCGAACACAGTCAACAGTCATGTACGTACAGTACAGTACAGTACAGTACTGGAAGTATAGAAGTATTTACAATGTAGTAGAGCAACACAACAGTGCGATTCTTTTCACAAATCAACACTCTCACGGTACTTCCATCTATTCCCCTCCGCTGCGCTCTGTTACGGTTCTGTATCTATATGTATATAATATCTGTATCTGTATCTGTACCTGTATCAAGCCAACCCCTGCCTCAAAGACCCCGTTTCCTGCGTGGCGGCGAGACTGGGGATCGGCGATCACGACCCTACCTACCTACTCACCTACACTTCTTCGAACAACTTCTACCCACCCCTCATACATCGTACAGCTAAGACATTTGACTGATGACGGTAACATAAATATAACCTAAACTCCTACAAGAGCTATCCGTCTATACCTTTGCTCGACTTCTCTCCCTCTTGTCCCTCCTCCAATCGCTTCGTCCATTCGCCTTCACTCTGCCATACATATAGGTACTGTTTCCTTGCGTATACGACTCATCAGACGCATCCTGACGACATTATTGACGACATCGACACGAACTTACCACATTCACAACGGCCTACGTGCTCAGTCAACGAACGAACATTCATACTCAACTCAATATACAACGGTGAAAAATAGTGCAGAATCTGGCGTTCCTTCGGATCTCGAGGCTGAGGGCCATCTCTCTTCCAAAGTCTAAAGAACTCGAGGTGCAGTCCAACGGTTATCCGCTGGACCCTTGTGGCGCCGATGTCCTCTATCCCCCACGACAACCCCGCCGTGTCCTCCCTCCGATCCAGCCTCTCCAAACGGCAAAAGACTTCGAAAACCGACTTTATACAACAAGATGATGCCCTCGACGCGTGTCGTGATGCGCGGCAGATTGTGAGGCTCGTGCAGTGTCCAAAATGCTCTTTTCCCTTGCAGGAACCAGTCACTTTGCCGTGCGGGAATTCTATCTGCAAGAAATGTATTCCCAGGCTACATCCACGTCCGAACATATCATATCCTGCGACTCCGAATCGACTGCTAGGCTTCACATGTCCGTTTCCATCTTGTGGCGTGGATCATGCAGAGGGGGATTACAGCGTGGATGTCGTGTTGAACAAGGTCACATCCATGGTTAGGAAAGAGATCGAGGAATATGCTACATCAGCTGAGGCGTCGGAAGTGGTGCATCAGTTGCAAGAAAAGGATAAGTGGTCGATAGCAGGTTTGCCCTCCATGCGTAGTGAACAGGTACGGAGTCGAGTCTTGGCCGGCGGACGACTGATCGCAACATTTCTAATGGCACAAATGGGGGAGCTTTCATACGGTTCAGAAGTGGTGTATACACCCGTCTCACCAAATTGCGCCAAGTCTGATCTGCTGGACATAGCTGTGCTGGAACACCTCAAGGAATCTACCAGAGCAGAATTAGATTGTCAAGTCTGCTATGGACTGTTTCTGCAGCCGTTCACCACAACCTGCGGGCACACGTTCTGTCGAACTTGTCTTCACCGAGTTTTGGATCACTCGACGTTATGCCCCATCTGCCGCCGGCAACAAGCCTTGAGTCCTGGGCTTTCGCCGGAAAAAGCGCCTACCAATTCCATCATCTCCAAACTTCTCACAGGACTCTGTCCCGAAGCTCTTACTGCCCGAGCTGAAGCAGCGTCAATAGAATCGTGTCCAGGAACACAGGAACTGGATATGCCTCTATTCGTCTGCGCGCTATCCTTCCCTGAAGTACCTACATTTCTTCACATTTTCGAACCCAGGTATCGCCTCATGATTCGACGAGCGATAGAAAGTGGGAACAGGAAATTTGGTATGCTCTTGCATAAGAGCAATCGAGAACCGCAGGGGTCACTCGGACCGGTCAGTTTCTACGAATACGGAACGTTGTTGCACATTGAAGGAATGCATCTGATGCCAGATGGCCGGAGCCTCATTGAAACGCGTGGAGTGTCTAGATTCCGAGTTTTGAAGTACGGTACACTGGACGGTTACACGATTGGCAAGATAGAAACGGTGGGTGATATCGACCTCGCGGCAGAAGAAGCACTTGAGGCTCGTGAGACGAACCCCTCCTCTCGTAATATCTCAGCACAAGACAATTCCGATGCACCTCCGCACCATGCCACAAGAACCTCCCCACAACTTCCTCAGGCTTCGAAAATCGATACGATGTCTACCCGTGCGCTGTTCGAACTCGGTGTTGCGTTCGTAAAGAAGATGAGAGAAAAGTCGGCGCCTTGGCTTCATGCTAGAGTATTCCAAGCATATGGCGAGTGTCCAGAGGATCCTGCTATTTTCCCTTGGTGGTTTGCCAGTGTATTGCCGACAGCGGAAACCGAGAAATACAAGCTACTCATGACGGACAGCGTGAGGCAACGGTTGAAAATATGTGCAGGATGGATACAGGAGATCGAGGGATCGAACTGGTAGGTACGTGCCCTAGTCCTCAACACTCCACTGCTAACGGGCTAACAGGAATCAGAGTTCCAGCTGCAACGTCCTTTGACTAGCCGGCCCAAGCCTCGCATTCATGGTTTTAGCTATAGCGATTATATATATGGGGCATTTGAACCGTATCGCGGAGACGGCGGAGTTTAGCAGCGATATCATTGTTATATGATTTGTGTTGTCTTCACTGTACAGGAAGGAGTCGATTATATGTCGATCGATGTTTATTTTGATGCAATGTTTAAGGGAGATGGGTTCGAGAGGGACCTTTGCGATGTATGTACAGTTTGAGATAATAGTTCACCAAGGCTATGGAGAAATTGCTACGATGAAATTAGCCACTCGTGGGGTAATTTAACTCCCTAATGAATGTGCTTACCACTTGTATGAGTCCATCATCATCTCACTTTTCGACCCACCTTCATCCTAGTAAGCAAGACTGTCATCAGACCGTCAGAGTGAAGTTTATGCCGTTTGTATGAAGGCAACGTACCAAACTCTGTCGACCGTCTGTTGTAAGGAGGGCGAGAGAGCAACTTATTATTCTTGAACTATGACGGTTATGTGCAAGCTAGCTCCTAGCCTCCTACCCAGGGTCGTATCATTTCCGGACAGTCCATTGAACTTTTTACAGTGAAAGAACAGGAAGGAAAAGGCCCAATGATTTCGATGCAGAGTCTCTAACTTTACCACGCATGTCTCTGTGCATCCCTCTCCGTTCTCGCTTCGAATTTGGGATAAAGTAGAAGTCTAGACGAGGTTGGGAGGGAGTAAGCAGCTATCAATCACGAAAGCACTTCGTGAGAGAGAAAAGGTATGGATGAGTGGGTCTGTGAACCCTTCCGTGCGTTCCTATTGACGAGAACATTTCTTGCAAGTAAATCAGATATCCATCTATCCCATCAACCGTTGTACTGCTACACAATCCCTACGCACAAGACTTGATACAGGCCTGACCTTTTTAAGATATACAAATCACTCTACTCGATGTCTCTCTCCTCCTGCAGACGAAGCTCGTGTGTGCTCTGGCTTCAAGACATCCATCTACAGTAAACCCGACCCCGGTGAAAAAGTGCAAGAGTGGCGTGGAATTGAGGGGACTTGGTCTGAGTCGTGATTCGTGGGAAGATGTTTCTCGGGTTACAATGACTTCAGACATCTGAATCCGAGCCTCCTGGGTCGGTTTCATTTGGTGTGGTTGAGTATCTCGATTGAGAAGGAGGTTGAATAGGTAGGTAGGTAGTATGAGACTCTCCCCTGAGAAAGCCAGAGAATGTGATTTAACCTGTGATGATATCGCCGAATGGAATGCCAGATGACGGAAGAAGTGTTAAAGATGATTGACTCACTGATGCTTCAGGTCTAGTGCATCATCTGCCAGCTTCGAGAAATAATTCTCCAATGTGACATTCCGTGTATGGATAGGATAGCTGGGATCTCGATATGGGTAAGATGAAGCTCTACCCCTTGATTGTTTTGGCTAAATACTTACCCCTGGAGGTAGTCATATCCTACGCTCTCCTCCTCGGCGAAGACGATTCTATCCTTCAATCACGGTCAGAGAACTGGTCGTCCCGGCGCTTAACTAACAAGAGACCAGATATCTGCGTCTCGATGTCCAGCAGCGTATTCCCCCCAGCTGAATCACGGCACTTGTCCCAACCTCTTGAAGAACCCCAGACTCGTTCCGTGGATCTGTGATGGTCCCGGCTGGGTATCCTTCTTTCAAAGGGAGAATATAAGGTAGTTGGGTTGATATGAGGCTGGATAAGGATCTGATAAGTGGAGATACGGTTGTATTATGGGTATTGCTTATTTGATCAGTTGGATGTTAGTATGTCGCTTTGAAAGGAAGGTTGGCAGGTAGAATCTGGGATCTGGGAACTGTGATTGATTTGTGGGTGTATATCTGTATTGCGCGAGTAAATGTAGAGGGTACGAGCTTGAATGTAGATGTTTTGGTGTGTCTTTGTCCGATTAAGCAGTTTTGCTAGAACTTGGAATATTCACTTCTATGTAAGTGTTAGTACATTTCGTCCTTCGGCTGAGGATAGAACATTAGTAAAGCAATGATCTTCAATTACTGGAACCCGATTGTTCTACTTGCAATGAATGTCAGGAATATGGAATTGGCGATAATCTGCTCCCTGATTTTGGTGTTTGGGAGAAGGGGGTTGGCGAGGGGGTGTTTATACTCGCGCTAGAAGGTCTTATCTCGAGCATTGCAATGAGTACTCTTTCCCTTTTTCTTGAACAGCGAGTAAGGGCATCATAATAACATGACTGCCTCTTTCGATCAAGAGAAACCCTCGGAAGATAAGCCATCAAGAACTGGCTTTTCCCTAGCGAATCAGTGATTCTTATCCTTCAACTTCCATTTCGGTTTCTAAATGATTGCTAAGTTGCACAAATACCAGAGAGAGCAACTCTATCTCTTTTCAGCACGGTGCCCGGCACATAATTAACAAGACAACCTGACTTCGATCTCATAGTAGCGGTTACAACTACCTACCTTTTAACCCCGTTTCTAGGATCAAGACCCTCACGACCAGCAATCTAGACCAACCTTTCCAATCAGATAGCCAAATTCCCTCTCCACATGATCACTGAACTCGACACCATCACACTATACTCCATTATGCTCACCCTCCTCTAAGAATTGCGCGGCCAAGCCAACGGATTCGAGGCCATCTTAATTCGTGGTGTCGGCACAGGTCTTTCCCCATCACCAACGCAGCATCTAGTATCTATCTTCGAGCGCTCATTCTTTAAAGTACCATTCAGAGCCTCGTACATTACTAGAGATGAAGACAACGCTTGTGAGTTGCCAGAGGATGAAGTTGATCATGAGACGTGTGTCAAGTATCCCGGGCTGTTGATGTGGATTCTGTTGATTGGGATGGCTGTTACAGAGGTAGAAAAGAGGAGTTTCTTGACTATGTTCCTGTATAAGGTGGAGACAACGGCAATATGGGTGGAGACGGATGAATGTACACTAGCTGTGATGACCTTTATGAGAGTGAAGACGATGGCTGAGGAGTAAATTGGTTGCGTTTTGAAAGAATTATACAGCTTGGATGATACCTGTTGTACTTTGATTTTCCAAAGACATGAAGTGCTTCTCTCTCATCCTCCTCCCAATAATAAGGACGGAGTCTCAGAACTTACCCCACCTCACCCTACCCTACCTTGTAGACCTACATCGTGGAGTTTACAGAAGCGGAAGGAAAGAAAACAATCCGCATCCGTACAAGCGCCCCTTAGCGTTAGTATAAACGCCCCCGCCCACCCCCNCCCCCCCCCTCAGGATCAGGATTTCTCTCCTTCGATCAGTTTCTCTTCTCTTTCCAATTACAGCCCTCTCGTCTGTCTTCACAAACTTATCCTTTTGAAGTAGGAATTCCGTCTCATCACCAGGCTTTATATGTGTATGGTGTGCTGTCATCTTCACGAAGATGAGATGTAGACGAAGGGAGCACAACAAGTTCGGAAGTAACGTTGTTCTGCTTCTTATTCTAGGGAAGACGTAGAGGTCTTTCAACCTGATATGAGGGTGTATCCATAGCACATTGCTCATTCTGGCATCGTATGGGAACTTGTGCATCTAAAGTACCTACTGGATGTTAGGGAGTCACGATACTGAGATGTAGGGACCGGTCAGAAGGTATGGGAGGCAGGTCGAATGCTTCACTGCAATTAAAGCAAGAAGAGAGAGTGCAGCTCTCTCTTCGAAGGAGAGTTGACCCTTAGCCTTATGCAGCGAAGTGAGCTCTTAACACTGGAGACACAAGCAACAGTTCTGCGATAAACTTCATTCCTCATACCTTGCCACCTCTAGTACCTTACCTGTCACACTACCTGCAGAGTAAAGGCCACCACGACGTCTTTGCGTATGAAGAGGCGTTGTGAAGAGCCTCGAGACGAGACGAGAGGACCTCGTGAGTCGGTGTCTTGTGGTCCTCTCGTCTTAGCAATTTTACTTGATGCACCGCACTTCTATCTCCTTTCTATGCTGTCTCGGATTTGCTGTCTGATTGGAAATGGGCCGGAAATAAGTTCATACTGGAGGCAAGGCTTCCTTTCGTCACAACGTGTTACTTTCTGCGGGTGTGCGGCGACGTTGTGGAAGTAGCTCTCTTATGGCTTCTCTCCCTTGCCTTCCTCGCTCTTCCCCCCGGCCTCTGCCACGCTAATATATCTAATATCAGAGCAGCTAGAGAGCACACGCTAGTTTGGTGATCACCGGGGGTTGTATCCGGACAAAATTACTTTGCAATTAAGAGTCTGAAGTCCAGATTATGGATTGCGAATACACTAACGACGTATCATGTCCCGATCCAGTTTACATACAAGCAGCACCATCAATACCCAAAACCTTTCCGTTGATCCATTCACCATCCTGCGAAGCAAGGAAGCACACCACGCGCGCAATATCGATTGGTAGACCGACCCTGTGTAATGGAGACCATGTGCAAGCGTACTCGTCAACTTGGGCATCATTTAAGCTCTCTCCACCAGGAATGTACTCTCTGCACACCTTGTGGTACATGTCGGTCTTGATTCCACCGGGAGCTATGCAATTAACTGTGATTTGCTTATCACCCATATCTATTGCCGTCAATCATTCTTCTTCCGAAAGCAGACTGAAGAGAAGAAAATGTATGAATACTCACCGATAGCCATGCATCGCACAAAGGTCTCAATAGCACCCTTACTTCCAGAGTAAAGAGTGTGTTTTGGAACACCCTTAGCCTGACCAGTGATACTTCCCATCATGATCAACCTCCCACCAATGCTCAAATTCTTATAAGCCTCTCTTGCAACGAAGAACTGGCCACGAGTGTTGATGTTCATCACCCGATCATACTCCTCCTCTGTAACATCCTTGACATGTCCGAAAGACACAACACCCGAGTTCGAACAGACGATGTTCAATTCGCCGAAATGGGCGACTGCTTGAGCGAACAGGGAGACGATGTCCTTGACTACAGAGACATTTGCCTTGATGGCAATAGCTTCGCTTCCAGATGCGATGATCTGAGCTACGACCTCGTCGGCGGCTTCAGAGCTGTGGGCGTAGTTGACGACGATCTTTGCTCCACGACGGCCCATCTCGAGAGCCATCTCACGACCAATACCTCGTCCTGTTATCATGTTAGCATCAATGAGCTATTGAATCCGAATGCAGATTTTTCTCACCTGATCCAGTCACAAGTGCGACCTTGCCCTCAAGACTAGCAGATCCGATACCCAATGGTCCCCGAATTCTCGAGATCAGCGGCTCTTCTTCCGTGACAGCATTTCCATTGCCCTGTGAGATTGGAGACTCCATCGGAGCACTGCCGTTGAGTTGAACATTTGATTCTGCAACGGTGGCCATTGTCATAGATTTACTGATTGGGAAATGTTTGGATGTGAGTCGCGAGTAGCTTCAAAGTCTGTCTGGTAAATTGATGAGCTGATTGATTGAATAGTGACGCTGATTCTAGAAAGGAAGACCCTTCTATATATAGACGAACACAGCACCGGCCTCCCTTTTCACAAGCATTGTCAATTTCCATCCTGAAAGAATAGATTCGGACTTTCGCCTGCTTTCGCCCATTCGCGTCTTGAACATAGCCGAAAAGAAATGGAGATATGGACCCCTGGCATAGTAATGTTTTACCCATCTCGATATTATAGCACCTGCCGCCCGGGAGTTATGTTGTGCGTTGAACGAGCTGTCCGTGAGGATATCGGATGTCCGTACAGTGTTGAGGCGAGGGGAGACTGCCAAGATGTGGATGGGTTGTTGTGCTGGTTTTATATAGGCTCGCTTGGGGAGGTTCTCAGAGGTTGGGTCCGGAGTCCGGTCGAGTAGGTAGCGAAGGAGACAACGAGAGTTTGATATCACGATAATAGTATGCAATGAAGAGACAATATGCCCTGTGTCTCCAACGAGCTGTCGAGTGCTCGTTCAATTGACGTATCATTAATGGTGAGAATCATATCTGAAGATACGATACAAATCCCTCTCTAATCTTCTTCAATACTCGTGCAACCTCGGATAATTATTTCGAAAATTCAGAGAATTCACTCAAGCCAAATATACATACCCAAGCCTCAACTTCAAACACGGTATTTTCTTCGGACTGCAATAATCATTTTTGAACGCTCAAGCATATCAATACTGAGCTCGAGAACGACTCCTCAGAGTCAAGACAAAACATCCCGGGCCCGGAGATCGACCGATCTCCCCGTTGGCGAACAGCCACGGGCGGGCTTGTGTATATGATAAATTTGCCAAAGCTGTACAATATCTACCGTCGGATACAATATTTGGTTGCAAATATAAGGCTCAACGTTTGTTCATTTGCAAAAAGCCATCCGAGGTCGGAGGCTACGTGACTTAAGGTATTACTTCATTCAAGTCCTGAAAAACGTTTGTGACTCTGAACTAGAGTTACGATATTGAACTTATCTTGCGGGCTCTCACTTCGCCGAAGACGATTTTCCATCGCCTGATTTGTTAGATCCTCAGCATATCCTAAAAGCTAAAAAACTGCAAATACTGACCACAGTCTTGCTGATACGCTCAATTCGAGAATTGTTGGTGGCTGTAGTTTGCAAATCCGATTGTAGCAGAAATAATTGTCAGAATCTGTCCTGACAAGCAAACAGGCTTTCACCGTGTTCCTTGATAAGCGAAGCAACTTGTTATTCCTACAGAAACCCTCCATTTGGACCCTCAATCATCAACCAGGCTTTCATCGAGAGCAGTCCCATCTCTTTCTTACTATGCTGCAAGTCGTAATCTCTCGGCGATTGGCAACTCCTACGTCGTGAAAATACGTCTGTCTACCTTCTTCCTATGCTGTGCTGTATGACAATGACTGTCATCGAATGAAAGCAGGGCAGGTGCTTTACAAACAGCTCATTGGCTTTTCCCAGCAGTGCTGCAGTGTTCTCCCTTCGGCTTTGTGAGGATTCCGAAAGACGTGAATAACGAATGATGGAGTCGACTTGGGGCTTATATAGGCTTTGTCTGTCAATGCAAAATAGGCAGCTCGCTGAAGCTGGAACGAGCCTGAAGAAGAAGAAGGGAAAAACAGGCTGCTAGAAGTTGGAAGGATGTATGCGACCAGCATATCTTCTCTTCTAACCCAGCGTTTCCCCAGCCCTCAGCATTCTACTCTGACTTCATTGCGACAAGAATTCAGCTGAATCTGCATCTATTCAGCAGGATCTCAATACATTGTTCCCATACCGTATGTATAAAGTCCAATCTCACTCGTTTGCTTAGCAGCGCTTTCTTTCTTGTTAATGGCCACCACGTCTGCTAGATTTGCCACACTTGTGCCATTGTACTCAAAGATGAAACTTTGACCAACGATGAGGATACAACGACAGGACACACGCTCATCAGAAACAATTTTGGTCATCATCCTTGCACCGCTTTTGAAACGGGCGTCAGTGCTTGACTCTATTGGTAATCATCATATGAACAACGTTGAATGCAGAGAAAGGAAAGCAGAGAAAGAAGCGTATAGAGAAGCCTGAAGCGTGTGGAGGAATTGCAGGGTGCCAGCATATGCTCTGCACTTACCCACGCGACATGATTGCTCGATACAACCACGCACTTCACATTCGCACTCTCAATTACATCTCTATGAGAAATTCGCTGGGAGAAAGTGACAGCAATTGTAAGGCAAAATTGAGATACTTCACAAACGTCTCAAAATTTTAAAAGTATCCCTTCTGCTATAGTCAAGGTCATGTAGCCATGCGTGCGTGATAATTGACTTACTCAAAATATAGGTATGTGAGGGCTCTTTGGTCTGTCGATAGAATATAGGCAGCTCGCCATATTTGGGGGTTGGAAAAGAAAAATGGGTTCAGAGAAAAGGATCAATGGGTATTGAGAAGATGGTAGCCTGCCGACTTGGCAAAGATCCTTTGAAGGTGCCTGTCTACCATATGGCTTTGCTGAACCAATATCTGATGCCGTAAGAGCTTGCAGACTGTCTGTTAAAAGAGAGTTTTTCAAACAGTGACACGTCTCAGTAAAGAGACGAAAGATTGTGTTGGGCTGCCTTATGCGGATAGCCTGCGAGTGACAAGCTGGCAGGGTGAATTTGCTTCACAATTGGCTGAGGTTTAAAAAGATTGTGCAGGTGCTTGCTGCCTTCCTTACCGTTTGATTCCTTGCAGCGCAATCAAGGCACGCCGCATCAACCGGAATCTTTATTAAATTCATGCAGCTATCTAGGGCACATGATCAAAGGAGACTAGATTAGCATATAAACAGAGGAGCCGTCTCGAAACTGGACAACAGATCAAGCCACTGACAGATGCCACAGGCACAACCATCATCCTGAATTTCCAGCTCAACGCAAACTCCAATTCGACTACTCCCACAATGTCTCATCGAAACGGTCGCCATCCTCCTGCTCCATTTGCGCACAGAGGTCGCGAACACGATATCGGTCAAGTCGGTCAAGCATTTGCAGAGTTCTGCATTCGAGGCTTCGGAGACCCGAGAGATCGATCATTTGGTTCTCCTCCTCGATATATCGGCGGCTCATTCGCTCCTCCTGGATGGTACTACGAACCCCGAGACTCCTATCCACCCGCAGACTACGAGCAAGGTGGGTGTGGAGCAGAGCAGAAGGCCATGAAACACTTCCGTCAGGAACGTCCAAATGAAGAAATGGCAGAACAGGGCAAGGTTGCAGTGTCGTTCAGCAAAGCCATGAAGAAACTCCACAAGGAGCTCATGGACGCCGAGACTGCCTATCAAACATACCAAGATACCTTCGATGGCGAGATGAATCAAATCAGAGGGTACGCAACGAGGAAGGTGATGGTAAACTTGTGGGACCGAAAATGGACTGGAAAGAAGGAGAAGGAAGATTCGGATGCTGAGGAATCCTCGGAGACGACCGAGATCTTCATGCAGACACACGAAAAGTTGAAGGAGAAGCTGGAGTCTGCGCTGAGAGATGCCACTGGTTCAGTCGTCGAGGGCAAGGGCTCAATTCAGCTCGGAAATGCTGATCGCCTCCAGCAAAAGGTCCACGTAGCCAGGAAGCAGATCCTGGACCTCCTGAAAAAGGTGCCAGACGATCGTGATTATTGTGCGTCACTGCTGAGCGAGTTGACACTACTGAGGAACTTGGTTGATCCAGAGACGAGCAAGATGCTATTTGCACCAGGAGGAGGTTCTGGAGACGGCGCTAACAATGCTGAGGAGCAGGAGCAGGAGCAGGATGGTGGAGGAGCCGGTGGCGGGGGGACTTGGTGAAGGAGCCGATCGAGGATGGATGATGTACTTGTACTACACACGATGGTGATTTTGCATTTCGAATGGGATTCACCTTGTGACGGACCGCTGGGCTGGGTGGAGAACATGGCGTTAAAGGGAAAAAAGAAAAGCTGCTCGATCTGGTATGGTCGTTAGCATTGGCGTTCGTGCTGGTCGAAGACGTTCAGATTGATGAGGCGTTTTGATTCTTGATGAACAACACAGATTGGGCTCCAGGTGGACGGAGTTCGCGATAGATTTCTTGCTTCGAATGTCATTTATCAAATATTAGTAGTATCCTTCTTCAACATGACACAAGTGATGACTGACCTAGAAGAAAAGGTGGTGAAGCGTCGTCCCCAACAGAGTAATCGGAATCGAATTGTACCCAACCCTCCAGCCACAAGTGACTAAAAGGAAAAGGCACGCTGCGTATTGCACTTAAGTGTCATGCCTCAGCACACACAATCTTCGCAACGGCTCTCCCATAGGAACAAGCACACCCCCCCTTCCTACCCCCGGAGAGATAGTATGTGAGGAGAGACTTGCCCTGCTTTTCTGATGCCAATTGCAGACGCGATATCGCGCCGAGCCCTCGTGGGCAGACCTGTCACCACTGCCAGAAGGGAGTGGGAAGAAGGTGGTTTGAAGAGTACTCCGAATTTCTCATATGCAAAGTTACGATCCATAGATCTGATAAGCGTGGGCGAGCCAGCGCATATCTGTATGTAGCATAGAAACGCAGCGTTGAAGGGGACGACGCTTGGAGGAGAAAAAGAAAGGGGAAGCCTCGCGATCAGTCATGGAGCTTTTTGATATGGCGGGGTTTCAGTAGCGTGTCGCTTATCTTAGTGCTACCGGAAAGCGCTAGCCGCTAGCGCAGGTCCAGCCAGCAGCCAGATGAGGCTCGAATTCTACAACAACATACAAGCATTCGAGGATAACTTTCTGTCCTTTGACCAACAATAGAGTCGTTACTGCGGACTACATGCCACAGAATTCTCACTTTAGGATTGATTAGTCGCGAATCATTAACCATGTCCTTTCCATTTCTGAAGCTTCCAGCTTTATTCTCTTTCATTGCCGACCACCAACCGCCGTAAGCCCATCAAGCCAATCCATACAGCTTCCTCAGTCCGGATAGTCCTGCTACCTTGGTTCGGGCACACGTTTACCCACCTATCAAAGACATCCTCAGCCTTTACAACTTCAAGCTTCTGCAACTCGGGATCATTCTTCACAGCGACTTCCAGCCCAGCCACCCCACCTAGTACCACCAGCAGATGCTTGAACTTCCCAACTTGCTGATCCTCGGTCCCGGAGTACAAGTCCTGCACATCAATCCCTCTTTCAGACGTACCAATCGTAACATCATATCCTCCTTCATATGGGCATTCCGTGAAGACCTCGCTCAAAGTTCCAGCCTTCCTCACGTTGAATCCCCAGTAGTACCCAGCTTCCTCACGAGGATCATTGGGGTTCACTGCCTCGGCCTCGATCGTCGCAGCTGTAGAATCCTTGTGGCTTTTTTCAGCACCGTCCTTGAACTTCAGCGTAACCCTCGTCTTTTCAGGAATCTGCTCCTTGATCGTAACCGGTATTCTCAATCCAGCCTCTACAAAAGTTCCATGCTCATCAGCACCTGGAAGTGTTACTCCTTCCCGATACGGACACCATTCCTCGCTCCTCAGATGATGTGGTAGATCTAGACTTGGTAATGTGCCTGCAGTTCGCAGATTGGCATGTAGTGGGAACAAGTGTTTCCGTAGATGCGGAGGTGTTTCAAGGTAGCTGAGGAGGTGGGTGAGGAAGTGGTCTGGGTCAGAAGTGCCTGTGTATTCGTCTTGTGCGGGATCTTGCTGATGCCCGAAGGAATGTGTACGGCTGTGATGTCTTTTGTTTGTGTTGTGTGTGTGTCCGTCGGAAAAGATGGTTATTTCGTCGACGCAGAAGACTGAGAGGGCGCGGGCAACATGGCCAGCGAGAGAAGTGCGAGCTTCGTGGGATTGGGCACTGAAATATTAGTGAAGCTTTGGCACAAAGAGGGGCGAATTACTTGGCTACTATACTCCCAGGTATAGCAACGCTCACAGTCCAATCTCTTCCTTTTGTTGGTTGGAAGATGGCAGTTGGCTTGGTTGTGTCGAGTTCTGTAGGAATGGGAATTGAGGGACTTTTAGGCGGTGCAGCTTTCGCTTCTGATTGGCGTTTCCGCTTCTGGATTGATACAATTAGTATTTTGCGATCTCGTAAAGCTCCTATAATATCTACCTTTGCGTTTGTCTCTCCCCGTCCCATAGTTGCGAAAGTGATGCCGGGAAGCTTCAATCTGATGAGCCTGCAAAATATCAGACCGTCGCGGCAGTATTTTTGGGCGGTGTACAAAATAACTGGTCGAGCGCGCAGGGAAGTGCCTGAGGTGGCTTGGCAAGCTGCAAGGGTTGAAGGCACTTGAGAAGACGTATTGCTTTTCCAAATAGATTTCGATCCTTGCTATTCTTTGCAGATCTAAGGTACCAGCAACTTGTGCTGACAGCAAATGCAGCACCAAACTTGACCCAGAGAACTCAGAAGTACAACTAGCTACACATGGACTCAATCTACCTACCTCTCTTCGGCTGGCCTCGACTTTGCTGGTTTGATAGACACTGATAGCAAAGACCATTTCTCAAGTCCTCTTCGCATTCAACTTCTGCTCGATCTCCTTCAACAACCCCACCAAATCAGCCTCCGAACCCTCCATCTCCAGCCCCCGTCCAATCCACTCCTTCGCCTCATCTAACCGTCCCATCTCCATCAGACACTTTCCCTTCCTCCACCAGGCCTTTGCATTCCCTGTCTTCTTAGCCTCCACACTCGCCTCCGCATCAACACTTCCCTCTACCCAATTCGAAAGCGCCATATGCGCCTGTGCTCTATTTGCATAAAGGCCCGCAACTTCGTCTCTGACCAACCCTGAAGGCTCCCATAATGGTCTACCTAACGCCATCTGCAGTCCTAAGGTGTACATTTTGATCGCATCGCCGTGTTTGCCCGCACGGAAAGAGCCATTGCCTGATTCTCGTAGTTTGGTGATTTGCGCAGACCGTTTAGGGTTCACTGGAACGGGCGGAGGAGGAACGGGTGATTCGAGGGTGAGGAGCGTTCTGTGGAGGTCGTTGAGAGATGTGAGTTGTTGTTTTAGTGGACGGGAGTTCGAGGATGTGATTATGGCTTTCGAAGTCGGATCGATCGTGATGGGCAGAAGTGTGAATGTCTCGGTGTCGTCCATCTTGCTTGGCGGTCTGCTCTGTCGGTAGTGTTGTCTTAAAAAGGATTCGCTTTGATTCGGTCGAAAATCTTCAATGTGAACTTATTTAGGCGTTCAAGAAGACAGGTGTAGTTTGTTGCAGAATCGTGGTCGTGCTGAGGACAGCTTTCTTTGTCTAGGCGTACCCGCAAGGCTGGCCCAAGCTAGCGTGGATCCCGGGGAATATCCACACTACGCGAGGCTGCCAATTTTGTGCGACTTTGAGATCATTGAGACTTCATGTTTCTGACATGAGCAAAGCATTCGTTTTTACATCCACCAAAGTTACTAAACTTACAAGACTCGTAAATCGAGAGTTTCATAATCGGGCAAAACCCGTCTCAGAACTTCAGATCGAGCATAAACGCACCATGAGTAGCTTCACAGACAAGGCTGAAGAGCTAGATGCTAGCCTAGGCAGGGGAGGAAGACCAGAAGGGAGAGGTGGAAGAGGTGGTAAAAGAGGCGGCGGTGGAGGAAAAGGAGAGGGTAGAGAGGTGATGGTATCAAAAGCATTATCCAAACTTCTCAGACATGCTGCGGTTGAAGCAGGCTTGAAGTTAGATGCAGAGGGTTTTGCTAGCGTAGAGCAAGTTGTGAGTTTCATTTCACATTACGATGATGCAGAGTTACTGATATTCTACTGCAGATGAAATGGCCTCGCCTCAAGTCCCTTCAGATAATATTCGATGATATCCGCACAGCCGTTTCGGACAACGCAAAGCAGCGCTTCTCCATGAAACCATCTCCTTCGCTTGAAGGCACCCCAGATCTCAACTCAGAGAATCCTTCAGATTGGGTGATTCGTGCCAATCAAGGTCACAGTATTGCCGTTGATTCGGCCTCTCTACTCGTTCCTATCACTGTTGCCGCGGGCAATGTTCCTGACATTGTGGTTCACGGCACGTATTTCGCATTTTATCAAACTATTGTCGAGTCAGGTGGCTTGAAGAAGATGACGAGAAATCACATCCATTTCAGTACAGGCCTACCAGAAGATAAACAAGGTGTCATCAGTGGAATGCGGAAAGACGCCGAGATACTCATCTACGTGGATGTGAAGCAGAGTCTAGAGGATGGGGTCGAGTGGTGGCTAAGCGAGAATGGTGTAGTGTTGACTGAAGGTGACCATATGGGAGTTTTAGGAACGAAGTACTGGAAGAAAGTTGAGGGAAGGAAAGAGGATACTGGTGTACTTTGGGAAGAGGGAAAGATGGTCAAGGAGCTGCCGGAGGGGTTCAGGGGGAGGAGAGCGCCGGTGGGAAAGGGTCCTAGAGGGCAGGGTCCCATAGGAGGTGGTAAGGGTGGTAGAGGAAGAGGAAGGGGCAGAGGTTCTGGTGGTGTTAGTGAAGAGTTTGGTTCTTCACCGACCAATGAACCATGAGAGACTCCAGTGGAAAATATACCTTTTTTGAACTGCTGACCTTCTGTACAACTCCAAATACATGAAGCTTGGCCGCCTTTCCAGTGGATCATTTCCTGACCAGCAATCTCGGGTGATATGTATCACTACTATGACTTATCGTTACGAAGTCGGGAGATGCACTGCCTTGCCCGTAGGAAATGTGCAAGACGGACCTTCAAAATTTGCAAGTTATCGGGCTCAGGGTCCTGATCAACCTACATGTGAGGCTACAAACAAATACACAATGTCCACTAAATGCCGACATTCTACAAAGCGATCTTTTAAAAGAAGCAATAGTTTCCAAACATTAACAACCCTTTCGCATACTGTCTTACCTGGACTGCCCAAACATCAAGTTATGAATCAGATGACCAAACGACTTACAACCTGAAACTCATCCTTCCCCAGATTTGGTTTCCTCATCTAACGCTGCACCAATAGCGACGACTCGTTCTAGGATGGACGGTCATCGAAGACCTGACGGTGTCTCTCACGAGGAATTCAAGATGAGATTTAATAAATGGGCTAATGAAAACTTTGATGAATGTGAGCGGACGATTATGGGTAACCCGGGATGGCTGCCACGAGTGTTTGGCGAGCTTGGTCCTTGGAAATATCAGAATCAAGTTTAACGAGTGAAACTACGACTTGGGTCAAAGTACGGCTGTATTTGTGGTGCTTATGAGAGCCAAAAGAGGCGTGCCAGCTTGGATGGGTGGTGATTTCAGCTCGAACCAAACACGGCATTTGAGGAGATTGAGCAATGGTAAGTATGTAGAGGAGAGGGGACAGGATCTTTCGATCACTATATTTTTAAAACTGGCAGCTGCTTGAGCCACTATCAATTAGGCAAGTGAATGCTGCTATATTTTCCACATTGGCTTCAGATATCATCCCTTTCATACACGGCATGTGTCCTCACATACGAGTTCTCGTTATGCAGCGTGTCATAGATCAAAACCAGACATCTCGGCTCGACATACATCCAAGTCGCTTCATGCGCTTCTTCGGGAGTATCACCTCTTTTATTAATATCATTTTTCTCTGCCTGATCCGCCTCTCATTTTCTTCCTACCTCCCCCTGCTCATCAAAATTAAGCATTGACACAAAGGTTCTGATGTTGATGAGCTCCTCCTCCTCGAAGGGCGGAAAGTCAACACAACAAGCGAAGAGAAGTACTGGAACAGCCTCGCAGCACCAGCGTATTACGAAAGAGCTCGCCTCTATATCCATTTTTTTTTTCCATTGATGTATTCTCAAGAGTTCTCTGGTATGTGTCACTCCAACCACAGAAGTTATGTAAGCTAGACTTTCGAGTGTCTCGGACTACCTAATCGTGTGCTACGTAGTGACTTGAAGCAACATTCGGGCCACTTTGCACTCTCATCAAAATTATTGCACCGTATTGATCTTCATTAAACATACTGATCTAAAACGATATATCTGCAAAGAAATATGCTGGTTTTGGCACCGTAAACAATCCTCCTTGTTAGTTTACCCGACGATTTAAACTTTGTCGGGCAATTTTGATTGCAGCGTCATACTTATACTGTACCTGCTCAGACAGCTACTTTAGTTTCCAGCATCCAAGACAACAAAGCTCCGACACCTTTCAAATCGCATTCGTCCGAGACGCCAATTAAGGGGATTCATCAGTCATTATTATTTCTCTACGCTGCTCGAAGGCATCCACTGTATGCTATGGGCGCATCTCACTGCCGATAAGCTTCATACGCGTAATCAGGCTACTGGCTGTTGAAACAGCTGTCCAACCTCACTTCGAATAGCTCACGACTACAGCTTCAAAATCGTTCCCTTGCCCCGTTTTGATCCCAAACCGCAATCATGGTGGGCATGAATGTAAGTACAATTCTGCTCTCCCATCCCTCAATCACCCAGAGCCTACAGCTCCCAAACCACCTCGAAGACCCAGCTAACACCCTCCCAGATCTTCCGCATCCTAGGGGACGTCTCCCACACACTCTCAAAATGCATCCTCATCTTCGCCATCCACCGCAACCAATCCACCGAAGGCGTATCTCTAATAACACAAGCCCTGTACTGCTGCGTCTTCATCTCGCGCTACCTCGACATCTTCCAGTTCAACACAGCATGGAACACCATCCTCAAGATCTTCTACATCCTCAGCAGTCTCTATATCTTGTTCTTGATGCTAAGAGTATACGCGCGTACGAGGGAGCGTGAGAAGGCATGGAAGCTGGGGGCGGCGTGTTTGGCTGGAAGTGCGATTGGAGCACCGCTTATGATGATGATGTTCAAGAAGAGTGGTTATTGGGGCTTTCAGGAGGTGGGTTCCCTTTTCCTCTACATCTCTTTGCATGTTGTATCGCATTCAATACTGACACACTCCACAGTTCATGTGGACCTTCTCCATAATCCTCGAATCCACCTGCGTCCTTCCCCAACTTCTCCTCCTCCGTCAAACCACCGTCCCGACAGTAATCGACTCTTACTACCTCCTCACTCTGGGCTCCTACCGCGCCTTTTACATCCTCAACTGGATCTGGCGCGAACTCGACACCAACGATCGCAAACCAGACCCCGTATCTATCATCTTTGGCGTCGTACAAACGGCTTTCTACGTCGATTTCGCGTGGGTATATTATAGTAGACAACGAGTGAAGCTAAGGCACGGAGGCTTGGTAGATGCGGATGATTTGAGGAATGGATGGTTATTGAGAACAGTGTTTGGACATAAACCGCTTGTGGGACATGTGGATGACGAGGAGAGTACGCCGGCACTTGGACGGGATGATGTACCTGCGCCTAGGACGGCTTCGAAATGGGGATCGAGGGGCATCAGTGTGAGTGCTGATGATGGTGTGCTTGCTAGCGAGAGAGAGAGGCAGAAAGCATTCCAGGGACAGGAACATAGTGTTATCAGTACGGGGGATGAGGATCCGGATGCTAAGATGAGAGATCCGGATGAACTGGCGAGAATTCTGGATGATGATGAAGAGGATGGTTTTGAGGATGATGATGGAGTGCTGCCGAGTGGAAGCTCGGCAGCAGTTGGGAATGGGAGTGAGTGGAGGGAAGGAGATGCGAAGTAGTAGCTATTGGTTCTGGTAATTGATATGCATTTGAACAGGGTTATGGAATTGGCAGTGTACGATGGTGTTTGGTGTTGGTATTACTTCCCATACCCAGAGTTAGGAAGAGAGAGATAGCCATAGTCAGTAGCTCAATCTTACTTTCGTACAGTTCGTCATGACCTTGGAAATGCTCTGCACACACCAATAGCGAACAGGAGCGATTGGATGCACATTAAGGTCAAGGTCAAGCTAATCTAGCTAATCTTTAATTATTGCAACCAGCTTCGACTCAACATGTCAATACGTGCTCTCGGTTAATAACAGCCAAGTGATGTCAACATGACTGATGTTCCAATAGATTGCTCCCTCTCTCTATTCGTCTACTCCCATGCAATGCCATGTAGTCTGTATGCCTCTAAACTCCATACCAAAAGTAGTATACAAGAAATCTCATCTTGTGATCGTATTAGGCTCTAGTTCTCCTGTCAGCAACTCTGTATGTACGCCTTCAACCCAATAACCCTCTATTGCACCGGATACACCCTAGCCATTTGCTATCAAAAAGTCAGCACAACTCACAACACACAACACCACGTCACTCCGTCATGTTTAAGACTTCAACTTACCGCCGCCTGTCTAGGCTCGATGAAAAGTGCAGTCGCCTCCACCAACCTCACCGGCTCCCCGCCATCTTCAGGCAAAGTCTCAATCCAGCCCTCAACCCAGGCCTTCCTTCCCTCGACCTTCGTCGTCTTCGCCCTCAGCACCACATACTTCCCCGCCACAGCAGGTGCCTTATAGTTAATATTCAAATTCGCCGTCATGCCGACCTTATTCGGCAATGCCGCAAAACAGCATCTCGCCAGCCCCTCGTCGAGCATGGTAGCTAACATACCGCCGTGAATGAGCCCAGGGTGGCCGCAAAGATTCGATCCGAGATATTGGATCGAGACGAGGGATTTCCCACCGCGTTCGGAGAAGACCAGGGGAGGGACCACGACTCTCCCAGCGCCCATCAACGTGCCGGCTGTGAGGCTGTGAGAGCGTTGTGCGGGTGGCACTTTCAAGTGAGGCCGTGACTCGGAATATTGCGGTTGCTGGCGCAGGGAGACGGCGAGTGGGTGGTTTCGGATGAAGTCTTCTATCTCTTGCGCTTCGGCGTCTTCGGGTGTGAATAGAGAGAGGGTTTCTTCGTCTGTAGGTGGTTGGAGATAGCCCTGGGCAGCTTCTATGACGGGCATGGAAGCCATTGCGAAGCCGAGGGAGGTGAAGATTATGCCGATGAGGAAGACGTTTGCGCTGCGGCGGAGGAGGGACTTCTTGGCTGGTTGGATGGGAATGGAAGACGGTGTTGCTTAAGGAGGGTTAGAAACTGATCCTGCTTTTGCTGAAGAAAGTAGTGGGTTGGCAAACCATGAGAGGCATAAAGACGTGAACTCGTGTGTAGAGCTCTTGATCGTAGGTGGAGGGGTATGTTGTTGACTCGTGGAAGAAGAAATCTTGAGGCTCCGGACCGCAATATATGTTTTTCTGCCATGCGAGAAGCCATAGTAGTGACGTACGTCGGAAATATTAGATACTAATCTTTTGAGAAGTCGGCGGTATAGAATTGATCATGCCGATAGGTTCTGAAGTATTGACGTGGGTCAAGATCTGGAACTCTTCAGCTCAAGGCTCGTGAAGAGGCTGGAACTTGTTGGTACCTGGATTAGCCTCGGCTTGGATGCATGAACTAGACCAGGTTCATGGCTTGTCACGAGTGCTACAATCGATGTTTTGTATCTTCCGTACTGTCTATCTTAGCGAGTCATCAGAAAGACTCTATATCGTTGAGATTCCGTAATGCACGGATTATTGGAAGCAATCCTCGTGTGGTCGTCGAAAGCCAAAGCTTGGAAATTTTGTGCAGCTATGGGATGAATGGTAATACTGCAACAACTGGACACACACAACGATAGGCCCTTGGTTTGTTGACAGTGCTCTACAAACCCCAGTCTCTATCCCATGTAACTTGAAGTATTATTCTACTGTCTACAAAAGAATTAGATGTCCCAGTGTGAGCGAATCGACACTCGGATGCGAAAGTAGATTCTGGCTTCGAGGGACGAGACACGATACTAAGTGACGCAGGACAAAATTATCGACAGCTGTATTAAGCGTTACTACTCTCAGAAGAAAAGGGAAATAAGAAAGTAGAAGACTTGATATATATTTCGTGTTTCGTGTAATATTCTTATGCACAAGCCTTCAATAATCTGCCCTTTTACAGACTCAACTCAGCAGCTTTGCTCGACAGTATATATGAAGCGTAAGGCTTCAAAGCAACCTGTACCTCGCCATCGACTTTCTGGCAATAATTAACACATTGCTCCGCCGATCGACCAATAAAGTTCTTCGGGTCCAACATCTCATCAATCTCATCTTTGATTGAATCAAAGAACGGGTTTGCCTTGATTCGCTCGATGAGATCATTTGGCTTTCCCTCAATCTTAACAACAGCGCTGGCCTGGTGACTCAGGACACGAATCTCCTCATGCGCTTCTTGACGGTTTCCACCCCTTTCCACGAGCTTCATGATGATATTCTCAGTTGCCATAAATGGGAGCTCAGCCATGACACGGCTTCGAATGACAGCGGGGTACACGACAAGTCCATTAGCGACATTGTCCAAGGTTATCAGAACTGCGTCAGCGGCGAGGAATGCTTCTGGTAGAGTAATGCGACGGATGGCGCTGTCGTCCAGAGATCGCTCGTACCATTGAGATGAATATGTGTCGGAGACTGGGGAGTTGACGTGAGATAGATAGCGTCCGAGAGAAGCAATTCGTTCAGATCTCATAGGGTTGCGCTTGTATGCCATAGCGGATGAACCTATTTGATCCTTCTCGAATGGCTCTTCAAGTGTCTTCTCAGCAGCAAGATGGCGGATATCGGTGGTGATGCGGATGGCAGTGGCACCGAGCGCTGACAATGCATTGATGACTCTCAAGTCGACCTTTCTCGAATAAGTCTGCGTGGAGATTGCATAGCAGCTGGGAAATCCGGCTTTCTGGCAGAGAATCTCGTTTAGCTTATCAATCTTAGCACCGTCGCCATGGAAGATCTCCATGAATGAAGCCTGTGTTCCCGTTGTTCCTTGCGCACCACGGAAACGAAGATCCTTCCTCACACGCTCGATATCCTCAAGATCCATCAACAAATCCTGGATCCACTGACAAGCCCGACGACCCACTGTGATTAGCTGTGCAGGTTGTCCATGCGTATAGCCAAGTGTTGCCTCATCCTTCCACTCCACTGCAAACTTCGCCAATCTGTTCACCACGACCGCGAGCTTCGGCAGGATGATATCCAACCCGTTTCTCAAGAATATCAAATCCGCATTATCAGTAACATAGCATGACGTAGCGCCCCAGTGGATGATACCAGCAGCGGCCGGTGCAACGAGACCAAAAGCATGGACGTGTGCCATGACATCGTGTCTGCGCTTCTTCTCCTCCTCCGCAGCTACGACGAAATCCTCATCGGTGAAAGTGATTTTCGACTGCATCTGCGAAATGGCCTCCTCTGAAATCGGTAGTCCGAGTTCGCGCTCTGCTTCTGCCAGCCAAACCCAGAGTTGTCTCCATGTTGAGGATCGGGTGCGTGCTGAGAAAAGGGTTTTCATTTCCGAGCTGGCATAGCGCGAGGCCAGCGGCGATTGGTATGTATCGTTGGCGGACATTGTGGAGGTCTGGCAGGAATGTTGTTTCGACTCTGTATGGTGGTTCAACCTCGAAATATATACAGTACTTGTCTAGGTTGGAGTAGCGGGGTTGAGAAATTTCAAGTGGGCGTGTTCCTTCGGCTTCTGGGGGTATGAATTTGTGTGTTGAAAGAGGAAAACACACCGAGAGAAGATTTCAGAAGTACCTATAATCGTTCAGTCAGACAGTCAGTCAGTCAGTCAGTCAGTCCTTGAGAGTATCACACTGATATTTTCGCGAATGTGAGCGCTGAATTTATTATAACCAAATTTCAAGCAGAGATGGTCAAACCTCATGTATAAAATTTATACAATAGTCCAAGCGCCAACGAGATCGGAACAACCCCTCATAGTACCTGCAGGGTGGGGTGGGGTGTAGTCACGTAATCATTCGATGACTAGGTACCAATAAACATAATCATTCAATGACTAGCTAGGTACTTATACCAATAATCGAAGAAGAGGGGAAGTAAAAAGGTCATGACTTTGCCAGAGCCGGATTTGCCTAGCCTTAATTAACAAAGGAACCTCATCAGCAAAATCCTATGCTTCTAGACCACCAATGGTATAAGTAGTTTATAACTAAGTACTTTACTTATAAGTTATACCAGGAACAATTAGCTATAAGTATCCGCTGCGCTGCGGCCAGGGTTGCACTTTTCGGGCCGGAATAACTAGTTAATCCGGAGGAACGCTAAAATTGCGATGATCTATAAATATATAAATAATATCAATTACCCTACTATATACTACTTGCTATTATGCCTGAGAATATAGTTGCTGATTCTATAGATCCTAGTACTCGTAGGCTAAATAAGCTACTACTTAAAAAGGCTAGTATAGCCTTTATACCGATGAAATTACTACCTTTTGACCCGATTATTACACTTCCTGATCACGTTACCCCTAATATCCTAATTAACCTTTTCATACTCTATTATACCCCTGAAATTATTAAGGGTATAGTTAATTACACGAACTATTATACTCGGGCACCGAAAAACCCTGCATCGAAAAGGTCACGATATCTTAACTAGAGCCTAATATATAGTACCGAGATCTATATATACCTCGCTATACGAATTTATATAATAATCTATATTGAAAACGAGATATCAGACTATTAGTATACTAAGGGCATATCACCTGTATATCCTATCTTAAAGAAAATAGCTAGGGATTAATTCTAGGAGCTATATATAAGGTTTCGGCTCGAGGGCCCCGATGCCGAAGGACTATATAAGAGAGTAAGTATTTCAGTCTCTTGCCTCTTGAATATCTTAGCTTATTAAAGACTAGGTCTTTATATTATTAGTATATATCTAAGTAGTGAATTTAAGTATATAGACTCCTAGCCGAGATATCGCTATAGACGAAATGATAATTCGCTATAAAGGCCGAGCAAAGGAAGTAACTACGATTCCAGGGAAGCCTACCCCTACGGGTTTCAAGGTATAGGGAGTCGCTCAGTAAGGCTTCTTACTTACTTAGAACTAGTATCGTCCTAGTAAGGATTTTAGCTTAGTTAGAGTATTTACACTAAGAGAGCTAGGAGCTACGAAGAGCGGAAGAGGAGGTAATAAAACCCAGGCGGTTGTTTTAAGCTTATTAGACCGATTACTACTACTTACTAAAGGCTTCAGCTATCACGTGTTTCTCGATAATCTCTTTATATCGACGAAATTCGCACTCTACGCTCGAACACGTAGTTTTAGAATTATAGGAATATATCGAACTAATGCAGGTATACTAAAAGAGTTACTAGCTTTAAAGAAGCACGATGATAAAGATGTTATACTATAGGGAATAGTCTATTATTATACTATAACTAATAGTCTAGTGTCTTAAGTAAGGTAGAAAGATTAAGCTTTCGTTATTATGATAAGTACCCTATTTTCAGGCTATAAAGTAAAGATTAAAAGACTTCGGAAGAGACTAAAGGAGACTAGCTTAAAGGCAAAGACCTCGAGAGTTCCTTTTGAAGGTTAACCTAAGGTATAGTTATATATACTTATAATCGCAGACTATTATAACTATAGCATAGGAGCTATAGACGACTTTAATTACCTGATAGCTCAGAACGCGGAATTATAGCATATCGAAAGAGGGGGCTATTAAGTAATTAAATATTAGGAATTAAGGATAGTACTTAGTAATTACTATATACTAGCCTTAAAAAGTGATATCCCTTTGCTTTAGCGACCGATTAACTTCAGAAGCTAGAAGGACTTCAGAGATCAGCTGATTCTATCGCTCTTATCTATAGGTAAGAGCTACACCTCGAGTAAGAAGAGAGTATCGATAATAGAGCCTGAGGCTTATACTATCGATATTACGTCTTATAAGCACGTGAAGCTACCGAAGAGAAGTAGGTATATTGCGTATAAAGGAGGAAGGTTTAATAATCGGCCGAAAAAGAGGGTTGCACTCGGTGAAATTGCGGCAAATAAGGGCCGTCCTTCAAGTAATTATCATGTAACGTTCCTGGTTCTGACTGGTACGCGGTGTACAGGCTCGTCGGTTAGTATTAGCTATGAAGTAAAGTAAATAAGAAGTTCGGTTCTTAATTAGAATTAAGACGTTATAAGCAGGTATTAATTACTATATGAATTTGAGCACGAAGCTCTTATCTAATAGCAGAAGTGCTAGTCTTATATAGAACTTTCGTTCCCTTATACTAGCCGTGTAAGACCGTCTTATAGAGCGCGTAAGCTCTCGCGACCTATCTAGCAGTCTAGTATATTACGTGATCCTAGATCACCTATAGCTATAATATTATTATTACTTCAATATAGGTAGACGTATAGTACTACTCGCTGGTTTATACTATAACCGTATTAGTGCCTTTCCTCTAATAGTACTAACTCTTTTCTAGTACTAAAACCCGTCTAGTACTTACTACTAGGTAGTACTATTAGTATTCTAGTACTAGGACAGTTTTAGTGCTAAGAACTATACTAGTTCGTAATACTATCCCCCTTCTGTCTTAGCGTGTCCCTACGCTTAAGTACGCCTAAGGAAATATCGATAACTACCCACGGCCGTCTCCTTCTTTTATTATGCCCCCCGAACGCTCAACTAAATGAGTCGATTATATTATACTCGGAAGATAAATAGAATTAAGTAGTAAAATTATAATACTATATACTAGATATGAAAAGGCAGAATATAAAGAGTATATATCGCCTCGCGATCCTAAACTAACTAGATATAGTCGTTGCGCCCGACTAAATAAATCCTGCGATATTCGTATAAGGAACCGGATACCTATAGCTTCCGAATAGGAAAGTCTAGATTCCTAAATCGAGAAATTAGAGGATAAGGAAGACTCGGCTATAGCTAAGTTCTATACGCGAATTATAAGGTTAAAGAAATAGAAACGTTTCTTATACGAAAGGCAGCAAAAGATAATATAACGACACAAGACTCAAGGCGGTATATAAGTAAGAATAAACGAGTAGGGAGGCTAAGAGCGATCTTATATAGTCTACTACGAAAGAAAAAAAAAGATAAGGAAAGAAGAAGAAGAGAGATAGAATATAAAGAACATTATATAAATAAGCCGGTACTAGTCCGATACTATACCGGGTCGGATACTAGTTCTGCCGGGATACCTATGAACTTAGGCCTTATTATCTATCCTTCTTCTCATATGATATTCAGGTGAGCTATCGTTATATTACCTTCCCCCTAAGAAGAGCTTAACCCTAAGCTCGGAAGGTTATAGTTTATACTAGAATTAGTCTTTATTATAACTATTTTCGTCGATATTCGCGTAATAAGCGCTAGCCGCTCTTTAGTAGTAGTAAATTCTTTATTAGGTTCTAACTAGTTATATCGCTATAATAGTACTATATTAGTCGTAGCTTCTAAATTAGGCGGTAAGCGGTATTTACTTTATCTGTTTATAGTAGGAGTCGAGTTTAAGTAGGGCATAAGGTATATAAAGGAAAGGGTTTATTAATATTAGAGCCTTTCCTTTTCAACTGCTATAATTACTTTAACTTATAAGTTTACTCTCCCTAGACTATAATATAGCTCCTAGAGTAGGTATTATTACTAATTACTATAGTAGTCTACTATAATCTTATATATCAATCGACCTAATTAACTCTTCTCTTAATATAAGTAAGTTTCCTATCTTAGTTTTAGGGATAGTTTTAAGTATAGTATAGGAGTTTCACGGATCTATAACGCTAACTCCTATAGTACTTTTACTAGTTCCTGCCGGTACTCTTTCGGCAGCGTATCGTATATATTACTTACGATATGTTTACGCTTTCCTTAAGATAAAGTATAATAATACTCTTATTTTAGAACTCTTATACTTATTTAATAAGCTTAACTCTAAGCTTTATAAGTATTATTCGGCGTTAAAGAGCAGTTATAAGTATATGAGTTACTTAAATATAAACGTAGTTATATATACTAACGCGTTATAGTTACCTAACTATATTAATATAGAGTATACTATTTTATCCGGTTTACTTCCTAGCGGCGAAGCTAAGGACGCAGAGCTAAATCGGAGTAGTATTATAGCTACTTATAAAGCTATTAATCGGATCTATTATCTCGTGAAATCTGCTACTCTTATTACTACGTTAGAGATTACTATTATATAATTAGCAGAGACTTAAGCTTTAAGGCGTTCTATAGAGAAAGTATTTAAGGAGTTAGAGTTTATTAAGGTAATAAGTTATAATCTTAAACCCTTAGATACTAGTATAATACTAATATAATATAGGATCTAGATCTTTTAATAGTAGATTCGGCGAAGTCTAAGTTAATAGTATAAATAGCGTTAAAGTAGATAAAGGAGTTAAACAGTATTATACGGGAATTTACGAAGAAAGCTATATTTAAAGCTACGATATCTAATACTAAAGGAAAGAAGAATTTGCCTTCTAGTTCAGAGATAGCGTCGGATCTAGATACTCTCGGACCCTCTCTAAAGAAGAAAGCCCGTAGGATTAGCTATTATACTTAGTCTACTACTAGGGCTATATTAGTAGATTTAAGTAAGGAGTTAGATATAGTAGTTCCGGTTCTAGATATTCTAGATTTACTAGAAACTCCAGAGAACTTAGGGGAGAAAACTAGTAAAGTAGAAGTAGTTAAAGAAGTAGAGTTCTAGATACAGCGTTATTATAGAGTATAATCGGGGGATTATCCTTAGTAATAAATTCTAATACTAGTAACTATAACAGATTATTATCCTCTAAGTAACTATAGTTATCTATTCCGTCTTCCTAGGCCTTAATCTACTATTCTAGTTTACGCGGAGGTCTAAGTTTACTTAGGTTAGTAATATAGAAGTCTCTGAGCTTATACGGAGTACCTATTAGGTCGGAAGCGTTATACTAAGTTAGGTCTAGGTCGTAGCTTAGCTAGCTAACTTAATACTTTAGATTACCTCTTAGGAGCTATATAGCGAGTATATCTTATAACTCTTACTCTTCTTAAGTAGCGATAACCTCCGGGAGTAGGTTTTATAACTCTTAGCTTAGTAATAGGTCGTCCGGGTCCTTAAAGAGTAATTCGGGAGTAAATATATTATAAATAGAAGATCCCGGGGGTAAATCTAGCTTATAAGAGTGTCCGATCTTAGCTAGGACCTAGTATAGTCCTACTTAGAGACTAGATAGCTTCTTACTTAGCTAGTGNAAAAAGATAAGGAAGGAAGAAGAAGAGAGATAGAATATAAGGTACCTTATATATATATGCCGGTACTAGTCCGATACTATACCGGGTCGGATACTAGTTCTGCCGGGATACCTATGAACTTAGGCCTTATTATCTATCCTTCTTCTCATATGATATTCAGGTGAGCTATCGTTATATTACCTTCCCCCTAAGAAGAGCTTAACCCTAAGCTCGGAAGGTTATAGTTTATACTAGAATTAGTCTTTATTATAACTATTTTCGTCGATATTCGCGTAATAAGCGCTAACAACTCTTTAGTAATAGTAAATTCTTTATTAGGTTCTAACTAGTTATATCGCTATAATAGTACTATATTAGTCGTAGCTTCTAAATTAGGCGGTAAGCGGTATTTACTTTATCTGTTTATAGTAGGAGTCGAGTTTAAGTAGGGCATAAGGTATATAAAGGAAAGGGTTTATTAATATTAGAGCCTTTCCTTTTCAACTGCTATAATTACTTTAACTTATAAGTTTACTCTCCCTAGACTATAATATAGCTCCTAGAGTAGGTATTATTACTAATTACTATAGTAGTCTACTATAATCTTATATATCAATCGACCTAATTAACTCTTCTCTTAATATAAGTAAGTTTCCTATCTTAGTTTTAGGGATAGTTTTAAGTATAGTATAGGAGTTTCACGGATCTATAACGCTAACTCCTATAGTACTTTTACTAGTTCCTGCCGGTACTCTTTCGGCAGCGTATCGTATATATTACTTACGATATGTTTACGCTTTCCTTAAGATAAAGTATAATAATACTCTTATTTTAGAACTCTTATACTTATTTAATAAGCTTAACTCTAAGCTTTATAAGTATTATTCGGCGTTAAAGAGCAGTTATAAGTATATGAGTTACTTAAATATAAACGTAGTTATATATACTAACGCGTTATAGTTACCTAACTATATTAATAAAGAGTATACTATTTTATCCGGTTTACTTCCTAGCGGCGAAGCTAAGGACGCAGAGCTAAATCGGAGTAGTATTATAGCTACTTATAAAGCTATTAATCGGATCTATTATCTCGTGAAATCTGCTACTCTTATTACTACGTTAGAGATTACTATTATATAATTAGCAGAGACTTAAGCTTTAAGGCGTTCTATAGAGAAAGTATTTAAGGAGTTAGAGTTTATTAAGGTAATAAGTTATAATCTTAAACCCTTAGATACTAGTATAATACTAATATAATATAGGATCTAGATCTTTTAATAGTAGATTCGGCGAAGTCTAAGTTAATAGTATAAATAGCGTTAAAGTAGATAAAGGAGTTAAACAGTATTATACGGGAATTTACGAAGAAAGCTATATTTAAAGCTACGATATCTAATACTAAAGGAAAGAAGAATTTGCCTTCTAGTTCAGAGATAGCGTCGGATCTAGATACTCTCGGACCCTCTCTAAAGAAGAAAGCCCGTAGGATTAGCTATTATACTTAGTCTACTACTAGGGCTATATTAGTAGATTTAAGTAAGGAGTTAGATATAGTAGTTCCGGTTCTAGATATTCTAGATTTACTAGAAACTCCAGAGAACTTAGGGGAGAAAACTAGTAAAGTAGAAGTAGTTAAAGAAGTAGAGTTCTAGATACAGCGTTATTATAGAGTATAATCGGGGGATTATCCTTAGTAATAAATTCTAATACTAGTAACTATAACAGATTATTATCCTCTAAGTAACTATAGTTATCTATTCCGTCTTCCTAGGCCTTAATCTACTATTCTAGTTTACGCGGAGGTCTAGGTTTACTTAGGTTAGTAGTATAGAAGTCTCTAAGCTTATATAGAGTACTTATTAAGTCAGAAGCGTTATATTAAGTTAGGTCCAGGTCGTAGCTTAGCTAGCTAACTTAATACTTAAGATTACCTCTTAGGAGCTATATAGCGAGTATATCTTATAACTCTTACTCTTCTTAAGTAGCGATAACCTCCGGGAGTAGGTTTTATAACTCTTAGCTTAGTAATAGGTCGTCCGGGTCCTTAAAGAGTAATTCGGGAGTAAATATATTATAAATAGAAGATCCCGGGGGTAAATCTAGCTTATAAGAGTGTCCGATCTTAGCTAGGACCTAGTATAGTCCTACTTAGAGACTAGATAGCTTCTTACTTAGCTAGTGATTCTTAAGGTTCCTTATAGAGAGAAATACCTTATCTTTAACTTCCTAGTTAATATTATGCCGTTTCGGGTCAGTTACGGCGCTTATCCTATACTAAATAGCTAGTATATTAGCTTTTATAACCTCGATAGCGGATTTAGTACGTTTAGCTAAGGATTTAGTATCGGTATAGTTGAGCTTCTCTTACGGTATCGATCCGGTAAGTTACTTCTAGTCCTAGCTATTCTATAGTAATATACTATATTTAAGAGTATATAGCGCTATGCCGATAGAGTCATAAGGTAAGGTTACTTAAGCGCGGTCTATTATCAGTAGTAGTTCGCTCTAGTTACTCTAGTAGTAATTAATAAAAGGTCTAAGGCGTTAATTAATATACTAATTTATAATCTCTATTTATCTATCGGTTTACTAGTAGAAGGAGGTAGAGAGCTTGACCTTAACTCTAATTATATAGTAAAACTCTTACTAGAAAGATAAGACTAACTAAGCGCCTCAGTCGGATATAATTAACTTAAGGGTATATCTAAAACGATATATCTATTAGATAAATAACGTCGCTATCCTATAGGTATTAATATTATAGTAGTACGGTATCGATATAGAGTCTTTCCTTAGGCAGTCGATAAATACTAATATCCTATTAAACCTTTAGTTATCAGGCGGGAAGTCTTTAAAATCTATAGCTAAGTGCTACATAAGGTAGCTAGGTACTAGTAATAGGTGGAGGAATCCTTACTATTTCGTTTGCTTTAGATAAGAGTACTAATAGGAGCGGTAATTATAAGTATACCGTTTTATATCCGATATAAGTCCTTTCTAGTAGTAATAAGTAGAAATTATTTCAGCGGTCTTACGAGTATTTAGATAAGCGGAGGAAACTTGATCGTAGATTTCACTAATCAAACGGGTATATAGCGGGGTATAGCGTTATACGTATAGATAACTGTTATAAAGTAGTAAACTATTATTAATAGTATAGCTATCTCCTAATATATTCTATTTATTAGAGAATAATTCTTAGTTAAATTAGTATAGTTTCTCGATTAAATTAAAAGTATTACGTGCGGGTTCTAATAGTATATCGGTCCTTAGTGATATTAGGTATATATAACTAATTTGATCGATATAATACTTAGCTAGTTCCGCGTTAATCTTAGGGTCTAAGCAGTCTAGAGGTAGTAAAACCCGAGATCTATTATCTTATTTCTATTATTCTTATATCTTTAGATCTTATTCCCTATAGCTAAAGATATTAGCTTTAGTATTATCTTTACTAAGTATATATATAATTTGAAAGTTAAATTCGGAAAGGAATTCTATTTATCTAGCTTACTTACTAGTTAGGACCTTAGTAGTTATAAAGTACTCTAAGGATCGATAGTCTGTATATACGCCGGTATAGCGTCGTAGAGATATAAGTTCCGGTCTCTATTTCCGGAAAGACTTAATAATAGCGTATAGCTCCTTATTATAGATCTCTTAGTTTAGTTCATATCTATTAAGAATATAGGAGTAGAATCTAATTAGATACTACTAGTTATCTTTATATAATTAGGAGATAACTCTAGCTATTATACTATTAGAGGTATTAGTTTCTAGTTTAGTTTATAATTTAAGGTCGAAATAGTATAGTTTCTGTACCGATAGTAGCTATTAACGTAAATCGTCGAAGGACTTCTTATAATCGTTAGTGAAATTCTATAGTACTATAGGCCGAGTAAGTACTAAGAGAGGTTTAGCGATAAGGCTGAAATTCCGAATAAATTAATAGTAGAACCTATAGAATCCTAAGAAGGATTTCATAGCTATTACTATTTCGGGGTACTTCTAGTCTACTAATAGTACTACCTTCTCGGGATCTGGCTCGATTCCGTTAGTAATAATAATATATCCGAGGTATTTAGTTTAAGTAATATAGAATTCGCTTTTCTTAATATCTACTTAGAGTCCGGTATCTATTAAGTATCGTAGTACTAATTTAATATATTTCTTATATTCCTAGAGTATTTCCGAGTATATAAGAATATTATCTAGGTAAGCTATATAGAAATTATCTAAGTAATCTAATAGTATATTATTCATATATCGCTAGTACGTACTAAGTCCGTTATAGAGCCTAAAAGGTAGTACTTTATATTTATAGGATCCGAAGCGGGTTCGGAAGATAATATACTCCTCGGATTCGGGGTCTATATAGATACGGTTAAATACTACCCGGATATCTAGTTTAGTAAAGATTACTACTTTAAATATATAAGTTAAGAGCTTATCGATCCTAAATATTAGATAGGAATCCTTTCGAGTGATCGTATTAAGCTTACGATAGTCGATATAGAAGCGTAATCTTCCGTCAGCCTTCTTAATAAATAATATAGGTAATATAAAGGGACTTTAGCTAGATTTAATAAATCCCTTATCTAGGTTTTCTAAGAGGTACTCTTTAGTTACTTATAATTCGTCTATAGATTACTAATATAAGAGCGAATATATATTAGGTAATAGTTCTTCTAGAATAATTTTATAATCGTATAAGTAATATAGCAGAAGAATATTAGAATCCCGCTTAGAAAAAGCTTCCTTAAGAGTATAATACTATTCCGATAGCTTTTTAGCTACGAGTTATTTAGTATCAGGATCCTTAAGAGAGTCGCTATTTAGATAGTCTTATAAGAGGCGGTCTATCTTATAGATACTAGTAAAGAATAATTCGGAACTTTTACGTTTTATATTAAAGTAAAAAGCTATAGTACTAATTTAGTAAATCGGAACTAGTTTCTAGATCCTCAGAAGTTAAGAGGAATACTTATAATAGAGTTTCGGCGTAAGTACCTTTCTCGATAAAGTCAGAGCGGAAAAGAGTTCAGATTCTTTAATAATAAGCGGAAATAAGTTAAAAGGTAAGGATAATACGTTAATATATTATATCGCTACTATTTAGTATAATCGGCGTTAGTCTAGCTAGTTTATAGCTAAGTCCTGCGTATTAGCGTCGATTTAGTAAGATCGATTAATACTAGGTTTATAAGGCAGTAGAGTTATAATTATCTCCTTATCGTATCAGAGGGTAGCTAGATAGCGTTCCGACTATAATAGCTTATAGTAGAGCGTATTTAGCTTAACCTAAAATTATTATATCTATTTAATACTAATAATTATATCTTATTATCCTAAATTAAGAAGAATAAAAAGGTAGTTATAAATACGCTTGCTATTAATAGAAAAGTATAAATATATAAAATAGGTAATATAAGTTCTAATAGACTATTAGAACTTATATATTAGAATAGAATAAGGCAGTAGCTCGATTTTAATACTAAGGGCCCCTGATAGTCGTCCGGTAAGAGTGCGATTAATGAATAGATAACTATTCGCTCTAGTATTAATTAAGCTACTTATAGAGACTCCTAGCCTATTTATACTAACTATAATCGGGTATATAAATTACTTACCTCCTATTAGGGAGTTAAGGTCTAGATTAGAGAGATTATACTTACGTAGACCTAAGAAGGAGTTTTTACTTAGGCCTTATCGTTTCCCTTTAGTATTAATCTAGATTCGGAGAGTATATCTTCTACTACTTCCTTAGTTACTTAATCCTCTTCCGGAAATTCGTTAATTAATTAAACCTTAAGCAGGTTAAAGTAATCTAGCTTAATATAATCGAGTTATCTATAATAATAATACTTAAGGGGTTCTCTAGTCGAGGTAATAAGGCGTTTTAGCGCGGAGGGAGTACTAGATTATACTAAGGTAGAGGTACGTACGTATAGTATAGGAGTAGTTTATCGAGGAGCTAAGCTTAAGGACCAGTAAGAGGTAGAACTAGTAGTAATCGTAGTAGTAACAGTAGGCTTACGGTACTATACCTAAGCAGTAGCTTTCTCGGGATAAGTACGTTCTGAGTTATAATAACGCTTAGTATTAAAAGAAAGTAAGGATCTAACTATAGAAGCGTAGTCCTTATTCTACGTTAGTTTAATAATAAGAGTTAAAGCGCGTAAAAATAGTATAATCTTATCCTATATATAGAAGAACTACTCTTTCTTTTTAACTTTACCTTAGATAGTAGCGCTTTGAAATTAACTACGAAACTCAGCGAAAGTCTCGCGTATATAGCTAAGTTATTATATTTCTAAGCAGTAGAAAGCGTTATAGTAATTATCTTCCTCTAAACTAGTAAGAAAGTTCTCCTCTAATAAGGATATTATTTTATCGCTAGTTTTAAACTCGTTAGCGAGATACTAAGGCGTAAGATACTCTTTAGCTAATCTTGTAACGACACAAGACTCAAGGCGGTATATAAGCAAGAATAAACGAGTAAGGAGGCTAAGAGCGATCTTATATAGTCTACTACGAAAGAAATAAAAAGATAAGGAAGGAAGAAGAAGAGAGATAGAGTATAAGGCACCTTATATATATATGCCGGTACTAGTCCGATACTATACCGGGTCGGATACTAGTTCTGCCGGGATACCTATGAACTTAGGCCCTATTATCTATCCTTCTTCTCATATGATATTCAGGTGAGCTATCGTTATATTACCCCACCCCTAAGAAGAGCTTAACCCCAAGCTCGGAAGGTTATAGTTTATACTGGAATTAGTCTTTATTATAACTATTTTCGTCGATATTCGCATAATAGGCGCTAGCCGCTCTTTAGTAGTAGTAAATTCTTTATTAGGTTCTGACTAGTTATGTCGTCGTAATAGTGCTACATTAGTTATAGCTTCCAAATCGGGCGGTAAGCAGTATTTACTTTATCTGTTTATAGTAGGAGTCGAGTTGAAGTAGGGCGTAGGGTATATAAAGGAAAGGGTTTATTAATATTAGAGCCTTTCCTTTTCAACTGCGATAATCACTTCAGCTTATAAGTTTACTCTCCCTAGACTGCGATATAGCTCCTATAGTAGGTATCGTTACTAACTACTATAGTAGTCTGCTGCAATCTTATATATTAATTAACCTAATTAACTCTTCCTTAATATAAGTAAGTTTCTTATCTTAGTTTTAGGGATAGTCCTTAAGTGCGGTATAAGGGTTTCACGGATCTATAACGCTGACTCCTGTAGTGCTTTTACTAGTTCCTGCTAGTGCTCTTTCAGCGGCGTATCGTATATATTACCTGCGATATATTCGCGCCTTCCTTAAGATAAAGTATAATAATACTCCTGTTTTAGAACTCTTATACTTATTTAATAAGCTTAACTCTAAGCTTTATAAGTATTATTTAGTATTAAAGAGCAGTTATAAGTATATAAGTTACTTAAATATAAACGCAGTTATATATACTAACGCGTTATAATTACCTGATTATATTAATACAGAGTATACTATTCTATCCGGTTTACTTCCTAGCGGCGAAACTAAGGACGCGGAGCTAAATCAGAGTAGTATTATAGCTGCCTATAAGGCTATTAATCAGATCTATTATCTTACGAAATCTGCTGCTCCTACTACTACGTTAGAGATTACTACTATATAATTAGCGGAGACTTAGGCTTTAAGGCGTTCTATAGAGAAAGTATTTAAGGAGTTAGAGTTCATTAAGGTAATAAGTTGCGATCTTAAACCCTTAGATACTAGTATAATACTAACGCGATATAAGATTTAGATCTTCTGATAGTCGATTCGGCGGAGTCTAGGTTAATAGCCGAAATAGCGTTAAAGCAAACGAAAGAATTAAATAGTATTATACGGGAATTTACGAAGAAGGCTATATTCAAGGCTACAATATCTAATGCTAAGGGAAAGAGGAATTTGCCTTCTAGTTCAGAGATAGCGTCAGATCTAGATACTCCTAGACCCTCTCTAAAGAAGAAAGCCCGTAGGATTAGCTATTATACTCGGTCTACTGCTAGGGCTACGTTAGCAGATTCGAGTAAGGAGTTAGATATAGTAGTTCTGGTTCTAGATGTTCCAGATTTACTAGAAGCTCCGGAGAACTTAGGAGAGAAAGCTAGTAAAGTAGAGGTAATTAAAGAAGTAGAGTTTTAGATACAGCGTTATTATAGAGTATAATCGGGGGATTATTCCTAGTAATAAATTCTGATACTAGTAACTATAATAGCTTATTATCCTCTAAGTAACTATAGTCGTCTATTCCGTCTTCCTAGGCCTTAATCCACTGATCTAGTTTACGCGGAGGTCCAGGTTTACTTAGGTTAGCAGCGTAGAAGTCTCTAAGCTTATATAGAGTACTTATTAGGTCGGAAGCGTTATACTAAGTTAAGTTCGGGTCGTAGCTTAGCTAGCTAACTTAATACTTCAGATTACCTCTTAGGAGCCGTATAGTAAGTATATCTTATAACTCCTACTCTTCTTAAGTAGTAATAACCTCCGGGGGTAGGTTTAGTAACTCCTAGCCTAGTAATAGGTCGTCCGGGTCCTTAAAGAGTAATTCAGGGGCGAATATATTATAAATAGAAGATCCCGAGGGTAAATCTAGCTTATAAGAGTATCTGATCTTAGCCAGGACTTAGTACGGTTCTACCTAGAGACTAGATAGCTTCTTACTTAGCTAGTAATTCTTAAGGTTCCTTATAGAGAGAAATACCTTATTTCTAACTTCCTAGTCGATACTGCGCTGTTTCGGGTCGGTTATAGCGCTTATCTTATGCTAAGTAGCTAGTATATTAGCTTTTGCAACCTCGATAGCGGATTTAGCACGTTTAGCTAGGGATTTAGTATTAGTATAGTTAAGCTTCTCTTACGGTATCGATCCGGTGAGTTACTTCTAGTCCTAGCTATTCTGTAGTAGTATACTATATTTAAAGGTATATAGCGCTATACTGATAGAGTCGTGAGGTAGGGTTACTTAAGCGTAGTCTATTATCGGTAGTAGTTCGCCCTAGTTACTCTAGTAGTAATTAACGAAAGGTCTAAGGCGTTAGTTAATATACTGATTCATAATCTCTATTTATCTGTTAGTTTACTAGTAGAAGGAGATAGAGAGCTTAACCTTAACTCTAATTATACGGTAAAACTCTTGCTAGAAGGATAAAACTAACTAAGCTTCTCGGTCGGATATAATTAACTTAGGGGTATATCCGAAACGATATATCTATTAGATAAATAACGTCGCTATCCCGCGGGTATCGATATTATAGTAGCACGGTATCGATACAGAGTTCTTCCTTAGGCGGTCGATAAATACTAATATCTTATTAAATCCTTAGTTATCAGGCAGGAAGTTCTTAAAATCTATAGCTAAGTACTATATAAAGTAGCTAAGTACTAGTAATAAGTATAGGAATCCTTGCTATTTCGTTTGCTTCGGATGAGAGTACTAATAAGGGCGGTAATTATAAGTATACCGTTTTATATCCGATAAGAGTCCTTTCTAGTAGTAATAAGTGGAAATTATTTCGGCGGTCTTACGAGTATTTAGATAAGCAGAGGAAACTTAATCGTAGACTTCGCTGATTAAACGAGTATATAGCGGAGTATAGCGTTATACATATAGATAACTATTATAAAGTAATAAACTATTATTAATAGTATAGCTATCTCTTAATATATTCCGTTTATTAGAGAACGATTCTTAGTTAAATTAGTATAGTTTCTCGATTAAATCAAAGGAGTTATATACGGGTTCCGGTAGCGTATCGGTCCCTAGTGATATTAGGTATATATAACTGATTTGATCGATATAATACTTAGCTAGTTCCGCGTTAATCCTAGGGTCTAGGCGGTCTAGAGGTAGTAAAACCCGAGATCTACTATCCTGTTTCTATTATTCCTATATCCTTAGATCTTGTTCCCTATAGCTAAGGATATCAGCTTTAGCGTTATTTTTACTAAGCGTATATATAATTTGAAAGTTGAATTCGGAAAGGAATTCTATCTATCTAGCTTACTTACTAGTCAGGACCTTAGTAGTTATGAAGTATTCTAAGGATCGATAGTCTATATATACGCTAGTATAGCGTCGTAGAGATATAAGTTCCGGTCTCTATTTCCGGAAAGACTTAATAATAGCGTATAGCTCCTTATCGTAGATCTCCTAGTTTAGTTTATATCTATTAAGAATATAGGAGTAGAATCTAATTAGATACTACTAGTTATCTTTATATAATTAGGAGATAACTCTAGCTATTATACTATCGGAAGTATTAGTTTCCAGTTTAGTTTATAATTCAGGGTCGAAATAGTATAGTTTCTGCACCGATAGTAGCTATTAACGTAAATCGTCGAAGGACTTCTTGTAATCGTTAGTGAAATTCTATAGTACTATAGGCCGAGTAAGAACTAAAAGAGGTTTAGCGATAAGGCCGAAATTCCGAATAAATTAAAAGTAGAACCTATAGAATCATAAGAAAGATTTCATAGCTATTACTATTTCGGGGTACTTCTAGTCTACTAATAGTACTACCTTCTCAGGATCTGGCTCGATTCCGTTAGTAGTAACGATATATCCGAGGTATTTAGTCCGGGTAATATGGAATTCGCTTTTCTTAATATCCACCTGAAGTCCGGTATCTATTAAGCGTCGTAGTACTAATTTGATATATTCCTTATATTCCTAGAGCGTTTCTGAGTATATAAGGATATTATCTAGGTAAGCTATATAGAAATTATCTAGGTAGTCTAGTAGTATATTATTTATATATCGCTAGTATATACTAGGTCCGTTATAGAGCCCAAAAGGTAGTACTTTATATTTATAGGATCCGAAGCGGGTTCGGAAGGTAGTATACTCCTCGGATTCGGGGTCTATACGGATGCGGTTGAATGCTGCCCGGATATCTAGTTTAGTAAAGATCACTGCTTTAGATATACGAGTTAAGAGCTTATCGATCCTGGGTATTAGGTATAAATCCTTTCGAGTGATCGTATTAAGCTTACGATAGTTAATATAGAAGCGTAATCCTCTATCGGCCTTTTTAACGAATAGTATAGGTGATATAAAGGGACTTTAGCTAGATTCGATAAATCCCTTATCTAGGTTCTTTATAAGATACTCCTTAGTCACTCGTAATTTGTCCGTAGATTGCCGATATAAGGGCGAATATACGTTAAGTAATAGTTCTTCTAGAATGATTTTATAATCGTATAAGCGATACGGCGGAAGAATATTAGAATCCCGCTTAGAAAAGGCTTCCTTAAGGGTATAGTACTATTCCGGTAGCTTTTCGGCCACGAGTTGTTCGGTATCGGGATCCTTAGGAGAGTCGCTGTTTAGATAATCTTATAAGAGGCGGTCTATCTCGTAGATACTAGTGAAGAATAATTCGGAACCTTTACGTTTTATATTAAAGTGAAAAGCTATAGTACTAATTTAGTAAATCGGAACCGGTTTCTAGATCCTCGGAGGTTAAGAGGAGCACTTATAGTAAAGTTTCGGCGCAGGTACCTTTCTCGATGAAGTCGGAGCGGAAAGGGGTTCGGATTCCTTAGCGATAAGCGGAAATAAGTTAAAGGGTAGGGACGATACGTTAATATACTATATCGCTACTGTTTAGTATAATCGGTATCAGTCTAGCTAGTTTATAGCTAAGTCCCGTGTATCGGTATCGATTTAGTGAGATCGATTAATACTAGGTTTACGAGGCGGTAGAGTTATAATTATCTCCTTATTATATCAGAGGGTAGCTAGATAGCGTTCCGACTATAGTAGCTTATAGTAGAGCGTATCTAGCTTAACCTGAAATCGTCGTATCTATTTGATACTAATAATTATATCTTACTATCCTAAATCGAGGAGAATAAAAGGGCAGTTATAAATACGCCTACTATTAATAGAAAGGTGTAAACATATGAAATAAGTAATATAAGTTCTGATAGACTATTAGAACCTACGTATTAGAATAGAATAGGGCAGTAGCTCGATTTTAACACTAAGGGCCCCCGATAGTCGTCCGGTAAGAGTGCGATTAATAAATAGATAACCGTTCGCTCCGGTATCGATTAGGCTATTTATAGAGACTCCTAGCCTATTCATACTAACTATAGTCGGGTATATAAATTACTTACCTCCTATTAGGGAGTTAAGGTCTAGATTAGAGAGATTATACCTATATAGACCTAGGAAGGAGTTTTTACCTAGGCCTCGTCGTTTCCCTCTAGTATCGGTCCAGATTCGGAGGGTACGTCTTCTACTACTTCCTTAGTTACTTAATCCTCTTCCGGAAATTCGTTGATTAATTGAACCTTAGGCGGGTTAAGGCAGTCTGGCTTAATATGACCGAGCTATCTATAACCGTAACACCTAGGGGGTTCTCCGGTCGAGGTAGTAGAGCGTTTTAGCGCGGAGGGAGTATTAGCCCGTACCGGGGTAGAAGTACGTACGTATAGTGCGGGAGTGATTTATCGAGGAGCTGAGCTTAAGGACCGGTGAGAGGTAGAACTAGTAGTAGTCGCAGTAGTAATAGTAGGCTTATAGTGCTATACCTGGGCAGTAGCTTTCTCGGGATGGGTATATTCTAAGTTATAGCGACGCTTAGTATTAAAAGAAAGCAAGGATCTAACTATAGAAGCGTAGTCCTTATTCCACGTCAGTTTAATAATAAGGGTTGAAGCGCGCAAGGATAGTATAATCTTATCCTATATATAGAAGAACTACTCCTTCTTTTCAACCTTGCCTTAGATAGTAGCGCTTTGAAATCGACTACGAAACTCGGCGAAGGTCTCGCGTATAAAGCCGGGTTATTATATTTCTAAGCGGTAGAAAGCGTTATAGTAGTCGTCTTCCTCTAAACCGGTAAGAAAGTTCTCCTCTAATAAGGAGATTATTTTATCGCTAGTTTTAAACTCGTCAGCGAGGTACTAAGGCGTAAGATACTCCTTAGCTAATCTAGTAACTAGCCCCTATACGAGAACGCGCCGAGAGAAGTCCGTAGAGTAGTAGTAAGAGTTTAAAGCTAGCAGGTCACGTATCGATACTCTCTATTAGAGGAAGGTAAAGTCAGATCTATTATCTAGGGGCAGGATCTTCTTAGTAAGATAAGACTTCCTAGGGCGTGACTCTACCGATTCGGCGCCGGGAGAGGGAGATAGTTTATTAGGAATAGTATCCCCTCTCTCGGTGCTACGTATCGGAATAGAGTTTATTAGGTTATTGAACTCCGCTATACGCGGAGATTGCGGTATTAGTTCTAGTAAGAGAGTCGAAGATAGGCGAGGGACCCCTATAAGGAACCTATCTTATACGGAGATTAGTCTATCTATAGTATCTTCTAGAGAGTTATTCTTTTCCTCCTAGTCTGCTAATCGTTATAAGAGGGAACGGATCAGGTTCGAGTCACCTGCGGTAGTAGGAGTACTTAGCGATTATACTCCTAGTAAATTTCGCTTTTGTTTTCCTTTCCCTCTCGGTCGGTACTTCCTTAATAAAGTATTAATATTCTCTAGGGCAGGAGACGTTTAGGGCAAGGAAGGGTATAACGGATTAGGTTCAGAGGTAGAGCGGGAGGGATCGTATCGGGTTCCCCTAGAACTAGAGGGGTCTCCAGTTTATTAGTTAAGAGCTATAATAGTAGCTTAAAAAAGGGTGTATCAGGGCTGTTTCGGCGGCGATACGTAGAGGTTGAAGTTCCGGGGTATTTATTATATCTTCTTCAAAATCTGTCTATAATTCCTCTATACTAAGGGAGTTATTAAAGGAGCGTCAGCGAAAACCTCTTCTATTATACTGTTTACGATAAGCTGAATTAAACCCTGATTTATAGTTATCCGAGAGATCTCTGGTATCTCGGCTATATGCGAGTAGTTATCGAATAACTAACTTAATAGTGAGATATTATAGCAGGCTGTCTTCGGCTGTCTTGATCTTTTTGTTTAATATAACGATATAAGACTTAAAGCAGTATATAAGTAAGAATAAACGAGTAGAGAGGCTAAGAGCGATCTTATATAGTCTACTACGAAGGAAATAAAAAGATAAGGAAGGAAGAAGAAGAGAGATAGAGTGTAAGGCACCTTATATATATATACCGGTATTAGTCCGATACTATACCGGGTCGGATACTAGTTCTGCCGGGATACCTATGAACTTAGGCCCTATTATCTATCCTTCTTCTCATGTGATATTCAGGTGAGCTGTCGTTATAAATCTAGTAACTAGCCCCTATACGAGAACGCGCCGGGAGAAGTCCGTAGGGTAGTAGTTAGCGTTTATAGCTAGCTAGTCTCGTATCGATACTCTCTATTAGAGGAAGGTAGAGTCCGATCTATTATCTAGAGGCAGAATCTTCTTAGTAAAATAAGACTTCTTAAGGTATAACTCCACTGATTCGGCGCCGGGAGAGGGAGATAGTTTATTAGGAATAGTATCCTCTCTCTTAGTACTATATATCGGAATAGAGTTTATTAGGTTATTAAACTCTACTATACGCGGAGATTATAGTATTAGTTCTAGTAGGAGAGTCGAAGATAGGTAAGAGACCTCTATAAAGAACTTATCTTATACAGAGATCAATTTATCTATAGTATCTTCTAGAGAGTTATTCTTTTCCTCCTAGTCTGCTAATTATTATAAGAAGGAATAGATCAGGTTCGAGTCACCTGTAGTAGTAAGAGTACTTAGCGATTATACTCCTAGTGAATTTCACTTTTATTTTCTTTTCTCTCTTAGTTAGTACTTCCTTAATAAGGTATTAATATTCTCTAAAGTAAGAGATATTTATAGTAAGGAAGAGTATAATAAGTTAGGTTCGGAGGTAGAGCGGGGGGGATCGCGTCGGGTTCCCCTAGAACTAGAGGAGTCTCTAGTTTATTAGTTAAGAGCTATAATAGTAGCTTAAAAAGGAGTATATTAGGGCTATTTCGGCGGCGATACGTAGAGATTAAAGTTCCGGGGTATTTATTATACTTTCTTCAAAATCTATCTATAATTCCTTTATACTAAGAGAGTTATTAAAAGAGCGTTAGCGAAGACCTCCTTTATTATACTATTTATAATAAGCTAAATTAAATCCTAATTTATAGTTATCCGAGAGATCTCTAGTATCTCGGCTATATATAAGTAGTTATCGAATAACTAACTTAGTAGTAAGATATTATAGTAAGCTATCTCTAGCTATCTTAATCTTTTTATTTAATATAACGATATAAGACTTAAGGCAGTATATAAGTAAGAATAAACAAGTAAGGAGGCTAAGAGCGATCTTATATAGTCTACTACGAAGGAAATAAAAAGATAAGGAAGGAAGAAGAAGAGAGATAGAGTATAAGGCACCTTATATATATATGCCGGTACTAGTCCGATACTGTACCGGGTCGGATACTAGTTCTGCCGGGATACCTGTGAACTTAGGCCTTATTATCTATCCTTCTTCTCATATGATATTCAGGTGAGCTGTCGTCACAGATAATCGCTACTAGTTTAAATTCGATAGCTGAGCTCGATACTCTTAAAGCTCTAGAGAAGGAAGAAAAAGAGAAATAAGAAAGAGAGAGGGCACCTAACGACGCTAAGTTAGCGGGCGCGGAACTCTCTAGTTCTAACGTCCCTATCGACCCCTCGTTCGACCCGACGGTCGACCTTCCTTTTAACTCTACTAACTCGCTCTAAGCAGATCTGGGTTTTATCAATAGAAATTAGCTAGTAATACTAAGCAGTAAAAGCTTAACTTAGGTTCCTATATATTTTCCGAATATAAGTAGTTCTTCTATTTCACTAGGTATCTAATAATACCTCGTTTATACTAATAGTCCAGTAGTTCTTCTATATCGTATTCTACGAGTAAGTTAACTAGTTCAGCGTATATCTTCGGAGCTAGTAGTACTCCCGGTAGTGCTTTTTCTAATAAGGATATATAGAATATTAGGAATATTTTCTTTATCGTAGCTAGTAGCTAGAGTTTATAATTCAAAAGTCCTTTAATACATTTAATTTTAAATAGTCTAAGTTTCTTATAGTCTAGCTTATCGCTTAGTCTCTATATATTAATATTTTTCCGTAGAAAGTAAACCCTATCCTCCCCTTATAGCATTAGCTCCTAACTACAGTTCTTATTATAGTAATACGTATTCTTCTCTGCTATAAACTAGAGTTCTTCTACAAGTTCCTTATAGAGGTCCTAGATATTCCGGACCTAGATACGAGCCGTATTATTATCCTCAACAGTAATATTAAGCTCTCTATAAGCGATAAGTTCGTAACTATAATTCGCGAAGAATAATATAACCTTTATTATTTCCGTAGTCGAGCTATTATATATAAACTCTACTAGTAGTAGTAGTTCTACCTAATTATTTTATTAATAGTTAATATAATAGCGTAAGTATACTTTAACTACTTAGTTTATTCTTTTATTTCCTCTATTTATCTAAGGATAGAAAGCTATTAATAGTTTCTATTTAGTCCCTAGGAACCTTATTAAAGTATTCTAGAACTTTAATATAAATAACTTATCTCGATCTGATATGATTTCTTCGGGTACTCCGTGCTTAGAGACTACCTCCTTAAGGTATACTTATACTAAGTATTCGGCTATAAGAGTAGATAAGACTAGTACTAAGATTATATACTTAGTGAGTCTTTCTATAATAACAAGTATTATATTATAGCTAACTCCCGTGACCAGGTCCTTCGATAGCAGTAATAGCCCTATAAAGTCCTATAATATCGATTTCCAAGATATTAGCAGTATTAGTACTATAATTATCTACTTATAAAGTGCATATCGGGAAGACTTATTCCTGATATAAGTATTATAGTTAGCTAGTACTTCTTTAACTACTTAGCGGAGTCCTTCCGACTAGTAGTTTCTTAAAATCCTTAGATATATTCTTCGTATCCCTTAGTATCTATACGCGGGAAGCTCGTATTATTCTTTAATATATACTTCTACTAAGCTTAGCGGAAGCTAAACTTTCCCGTTAACTCGTATAATATTATTCTTAATTATATTCCTTATAATAAGTTCCTTAGTCTTATCTAGGGATATTCTATCTTTCTTCTAGGCCTCTTTTAAGGTATTATACTAAGGTCCTTTAATTTCTTACTTAATCGCAGTAGCTTCTCGGATATTAGTAACTATATCTCTATTATCTAGCTATCTAAGTAAGGCGGTCTTATTATAGACCTTATTATCCTTATAACCTAGTAATCTGCTCAGGGTATCTACTCGTATATTATCTTTTCCCTATATATACTTAATAACTAGATCAAAAGAGGCGAGTTCCTCTGACTATTAGGCTAATTAATAATTATCTAAGACTTTAGTAGTTATAAAGGTTCGAAGATTCATATAGTCAGTATAGACGATAACTAGGAACTTAGCTCCTTATAAGTATATTTTCTAGTGTTTAAGTGCTTTAATAATCGCTATAAGTTCTTTCTTATAGATATTATAATTCTATTTAGCTAGAGATATTTTCTCTGAAAAGTAAGCGACTAGGTATAGTCGTCCTTCGTTATCTCGCTATAAGTGTACTGCGCTAGTACAAGTATCAGAGGTATCTATTTCTACTATACTTTCCTTCTCTTCGTCGAAACTATATAAGATTAGTTCTTTTATAAATTCTTTCTTAATTCTCTAAAAAGCTTCTTTATACTAGCTAATCTAAGTAAAAGGAACGCCCTTCTTTATTAAGCTCGTGAGTAGTTCGGTAATCTTAGAATAGTTTCTAATAAACTATTAGTAGAAGTTAGCGAAACCTAATTATAATTATATATCCTTAATATTCTTTAGTAATTCTTATTCCTTTATAGCTCTGATTTTCTCTAGGTTAATACTTATCTCTCCCGAGCGAATAATATATCTTAGGAAAATAACTTACTTAACTAAGAATTCATATTTCGATATCTTTAGTCTAGAATCTACCTTATATAGTACTTCTATAACTTAGGTAATATAGCCCTAGTATACCTTAATAGTTTCCGAGTATACTAGGATATTATCTAGGTAGTATATAGCGAATTTCCTAATAAAATCTTTAAGAATATTATTATTTTATCTCTAATATATAGCTAAGGTATTAGTTAAGCCGAATAGTATTACTATATATTCCTATAGCCCTAAGGGTAATACGAAAGTAGTCTTCTACTCGTATTCCTCCTTAATTCGGATTAAATTAAACGCGTTATATTAGTCTAACTTAATATATATCTTTACTCTAGCTAGCTTATCCCGCAGGTACTAAGTATTTAGTAAAGGGTATATATCCCTTATTATCTTACTATTAATTATCTGATAGTCTCTATAAGGTCTCCCTTTAGGATCTCCTACTTTCTTAACTATTAGTATATTAATAGCGTAAGGTAACTTAGATTTCCGAATCTATCCTTTCTTTATACCTAACTCCTAATACTCTTTAAGCGTCCTTATAGTATTATAGTTATAATAATAAAGTTTCTCTGCGATAAGTATAAATCTATCCTTAAAGTTTATTTTATAATCCTAAGGCTTATACTTAAGTAGAGCCCTTATATCCTACGGATCCTCGAACAATTTCGAGAACTTCCTATATAGTTCGAGTAGCTATTCCTAAATATTATCTATCTAACTAGGATAATTCCTAAGTTCTATCTAACTAGGAACCTAACTTAACTAGCTAGAGTCTATCGGCGTTATTATTAAGGAGGCGGCGCTAGCCTCTCTTTTACTAGCTAGTTAATTATATTTATATTTATAGTTACTAAATATAACTTTCTTAGTTACTTAGTTTACGCTAAGATTATAGTTATATAGCTATAACGTTCCTAATACGATATCGTATTATCTAGTAAGTATAATATTAAAGTAAAGCGTTTCTTCGTATCTATTAATAACTATCTTTATTCCTCTTATCTTTCTATAGACTTATCCGTCTGATCCGGCGCCTTTTCTATCTAATAAAGTAAAGCGATATAATTTCAGGTTAATAGTAATAGGAATATTCTATTTCTCGATAAAAGCTAAGTTTATAAAGCGTCCTATAGCTCCTAAATCGATAAGTGCTTTTATCTTAATACTATCTATTATAACTAGTAAGATTAACTAATCGAACTCTCTAGTAATAATAAGCTCTAAGTATAGTAATTCTATTATAGAGTAATCACGTGCTTCTTTAATAATTCTCCTTATCGTTTCGTCTAACTAAGTCCTAAGGCCGAGTTCGTAAGTAATCAGAGTATAAGGTATATAGTAATAGAGATTAACTTACCTATAAATCGGATCTAGTACTATTCTTTAATAAGTAGCTAGTTCTAATAGGTACTATCTTCTCTACTAATAACATTCCCCTCCTGTTTCCTTAGTAATAGCCTAAGTATCCTTAATTTAAAGGAACCGATCTAATTATTCGAATTCTTTTAGTTCTAGTTCTCCTTCGAGGTTAGCTACGTAATGATCTAGTCGTTCCTCGATATCCCCGGTATTAACTTAGAATATAATAGTAGTAGTATCGCAGTAAGTAATAATATAGTCTATACCTAAGTTAAGTATATTATAAGTTCAGTAATATTCTATAAAATCGGACTTAGTTCTATTATAAACCTATATTCTTCTTCTATTATTATGATTTCGAAGAGTCTAGTTTTCGTTATTATATAGAAGATTATCGTGCAGATAGTTACTTTTATTTATAATACTCTAGCTTTCTTAGTCTTTATCTAGAAGTTTAATTAAGTTCTCTTCGAATTCTTCGCTAGATTTATAAGCTATAAAGTCCTATGAACTCTATTCTGCGCTAGAAGCTTCTCGGTAATCTAGCTTCCTTTTAGCTAGTCCGAACTCTCTCTTAGGTTTATTCTAAGGTTTCCCTCTCTATTTCTTCTTCTAAGAATAATCATAAGTAAAGTATCCTAGCTTACTATACGTATAGTATAAGCCCTTCTTTTAGCGTTTATCTTTCTTAGCTTAGCCCTTAGATCCTCTTTCTACTCTATCTATTTCTATCAGATTATAATAGTTATATTTATTATTCGGGTAAAGTTAGAAATTTCCCTAATACTTACTATATTATTATAGAAATTAGGGTTTCCGGAGGTAAGTAAGAGTAAAGTATCCTCTTTTTTCCTTCGCTTATTCCTAGATTCGTTTATTAATAGTAATAAATAATTTAATTAAGTCTTCTAAGTTATCTAGTTTATTAGTCTTAGAAAGCTTATCCTTAATATAGTCCTTAAGGCCCCGGTAGTATTAGGCTCTTAATCTACTATCTATCTAGTCTAACTGTATAGAATAGCAGTAGAATTCGGTAGTATATTCGTAAATAGATCCTCGCTATCGAATTCCGAGTAAGTGCTTCTTAGCTTATTCTTTCTCATTAGAGTCTCTAAAGACTCCTTTAATAACTATAGTAAAGCTTACGACGGTTCGAAAGATAACTTAACTCTTTTCAGTTATAGCAGTAGAATAAGCCCCGGTTAAGTATCGATTAACTAAGTAATTACTTAAGGCCGGTTCGATCCAGTAAGCTATAGTATCACAGAGGAACGAAGTAATCTATAGTACTTTAAGGGAATCTGCTTCGAACTTATCTCTATTAAAGGCGAGGTATATTTAGTACTAAAGGATAAATTAACCTAAGTTATTACGGTTTCTATAATAAGTATTAAGTAAGTTAACTCGAGGTAAGGTAACTTTATTAATTTTTTCTATCTTACTAACTTAGGATCTTTCTCTTATAACTAATCCTTCTTTAGGGGCTATTTCGTTCTTACTAATAATACTTCAAGTAAAGTGCTTAAAGTATAACGTTCCTAGTTCTAACTAGTACGCGGTATATAAGCTTATCAGTTAGTATTAGCTATAAAGTAAAGTAAATAAGAAGTTCAGTTCTTAATTAGAATTAAGACGTTATAAGCAGGTATTAATTACTATATAAATTTAAGCACGAAGCTCCTATCTAATAGCAGAAGTACTAGTCTTATATAGAACTTTCGTTCCCTTATACTAGCTATATAAGACCGTCTTATAGAGCGCGTAAGCTCTCGCGACCTATCTAGCAGTCTAGCATATCACGTGATCCTAGATTACTTATAGCTATAATATTATTATTACTTCAATACAGGTAGACGTATAGTACTACTCGCTAGTTTATACTATAACCGTATTAGTGCCTTTCCTCTAATAGTACTAACTCTTTTCTAGTACTAAAACCCGTCTGGTACTTACCACTAGGTAGTACTATTAGTATTCTGGTGCTAGGACGGTTTTAGTGCTAAGAACTATGCTAGTTCGTAATATATCAGTTATTCTATAGGTGCGATATTTGTAATATTTATTTATATAAGATAGGCCCTTGTTTTAATATATTTCATGAAAATTGACTAGTTTTCGGTCTTATCGATGAAAATTCGCTCCTCTCATTAGCTAGAATTAAGCGAGCTTGGCAGTGCACGGTCCAGTGCAACTCTGGCCGCAGCGCAGCGGATAAGTAATCCAGAAGCGAGAAGGTAGCCGACGCCGACGTCGAAGCCCCAAAGGAGCCGGCTAATTGAAAACCGATGCGGAACGCGGGGTACTGTACTCTTTCTGGTACGTACTTATTTATAATATATCAATCCAAGCCGTCCGTCGGGTCGATGCTCCTCTTCTCTTCGACATCTCCCGAAGCAGGAAAGCTCATCAGTCCAGCATCAACTTCTCGATACCTAAACTCACTATGCGATGGTATGGTAGTCTAGCAAGACCATCATCTACTTAGTCCCTCAAGAAAGTGAGCCAAGCCAAGGTAGGTAGGACTTCACTGTCTATTAATAAGTGATCAATCATGGCTAAAATAGTTAATGCTATTTTCCGAATTGCCATCCTCGTCCTTTCCCCCCGTCATTTCAGGAATTTGACGCTTCTGCATATATACTCTTATTGTCCCTATGTATCGCAATAGCTTCCAACATGTTTATCCCTTTTTCAAAAAGCCAACGTCGTTGGCCTCTAGTTCTTTCATTTGCTGCGCTCATCGTAACTATCATCTACTTCCACCAGCAGCTTGTGGCTCTTCCGGTTCCTTACCTACCGAATCCTTTGAAAAAGACGTCCAAGATAGGGCATCCAAAAAACGTCGACACACCTGTCATCAATGGCTCTAAAACACACACCGAAGTGTACAGTGTGTCTACCAAAGACAGAAAATACTTCCACGTCCATTTCGGCGGCCACAAGACCGCAGCGAACACCAACATCATCCCGCACCCATACTGGAACGACACCTACATAATCGTCGCTCAGAAACCACCCTCCAAAATCCCCAACACGGTGTGGTTTGCAGAACTGGTATGTAACGCACAGTTCAACTCGTACACCGGCGTCATGGAATGCATCGAACCAGCGGCCATCCTCCCTATCGCCGCCACAGCAGGAGATAAATGCAAAGGCGGGAAAATCGACTATTACAACAACCTCGTCGGTCCACACGATGCCCGGGTCTTCTATGGTCCCCAAAACCCATATGTCATCTACGGCAGCAACGGCGTGCAAACAGCCTGTCTGGGGCAATGGATGCAGGATTTCCGCCTGCTCGTCGATTGGGGGATAGAAGAATACGATGAGATGAAGTTCCGTGTTGGAACCGAGCTGCACAGACCTGAGGGAACGTACATGGACATGGAGAAGAACTTCTTTGCCTTTTGGGACACAAATGGGAACATGTATACGCATTACGACATCTCTCCAAAACGCGTTTTTGCAAAAGTCGAGCATGATGGCACGGTTGGACCGGATTTGGCGCCGCTGGCACAGCCAGCAGATCGCAAATGTCTGGCTGCGAGATTACCCAGGATTGGTCCGAAGCACGATAGCATTCACCAAGCGACCAATTCGCTGTCCATCACGATGTGCAAAAGAGCGGATCCGCATTGCAAAGTCGAGGAAGCGAACACGTTCGTCTTCGTGCTGTTCCAGTATAAATCCTATTTCCAATTCCACGGCCAGTACGAACCGTACGTTATGATCTTCAGCCAGCAACCACCGTTCCAGATCCACGGCATTTCTAACAAGCCGATTTGGATATATGGACGAGGAGGACCCGGGACAGGCAAGATACCTTCCGAGATGAGTGTGAAAGGCAGAGCGGAGTGGCAGCAGACTGAGATGTTATATGTGACAAGCATGAGCTGGAAGGAGAGGGGGCGGAAATACCATGGATACTTGGATGATGTTCTATTTCTGGGGTTTGGGATTGAGGATGAGGTTGCGGGGGCTATTGACATCATGGCGGGTGATTTGTTTGCTGATATGGGATCTTGCTTTGGGACATGAGGTAAGATTCTTGAACACTGGGTATTGGTGGTCTTGGTGGCGTTTGGGATAGCAATTGCTTGTTTGGCGTCCTGGAAGAGAAGGGACGACTCTCACACAGGGTCTGATTGCGAGGACGCATTTCTGCTTTTCCGGATCCGATTTGGGATACGAGACGAGGAGAGATACAAACTACCAAGTAGGGACGGCTACAAGTAGACTGGGAATAGGAAACTTCGAACTTCGCATTATCGTAGATGAGCAGGTGAACGAACACATCTGGCAGTAGCTACACCTGCGTGAGAAGGGAGCACCAAAACCTTCTCTGTTGGACAGTGAGATGAGAGGCATACATGAGTTCTGGGTTACTCAACACAATTCTAGTGGTCAGACTGTAATCATACTGCTGTATCACAACTTGATCTGTTCCGATTTGTCTGTTTCGCCTACAGCCATCTTCAATATCGGGTGACCTACGGGCTCCCTGTGATTTCGAACATCTGCAAGCAAGCAACGCACCATAAAAATGACACATGATACAAAATTGAATCTTATCAATTCACATTGTAGATTTCACATGTGATTTCAACCTTGCCCGGGATATCAATCATCACCGATCTGATATTCCCATCCCGTCTCATAGCTATTCATCAATTCCTCCCACCCCTCGACTTCCTCCTCTTCACACCACCCGCCTCTCCCCCCTCACTAAAACTCGTCCCAATCCCGGAATCTGTTATCCCTCTATATCCACCAATCTCCTCATCATCCTCGTCTTCGTCATCGGCCTCGGCCAGGACGCCTTTCCTCAACGCCGCATACTCCTCACTATCCTCATCCTTGACCTGCGGTCCCTCCCTCCCACTCGACTCGTATTTCAACGGAGCTTGTCGGCCATAAGTCGGGAACGTGCGAGGTGTATCTGAGAGATCGACTTCCTCGCCACTATCATCTTCCTCCTTCTTCACTCTGGTTTCAGAGTCCTCTCCTTTGAGCTCCTTCTTGACCTCCGTGTCTGTGGAGAATACGGACCGTACAACCAGCCATCCAAACGCCGTGAAAAGTAATTCCGATATCCAGAACGCGGACGTGAACAGCAGAAACGAAAGGACCCGGTAGTTATACATCCACCACCTCAGCCCCCCAAACCTAGCCTTGAAAGCTATCTTTGCGGCATAAACTTGTATTTCCTGACCCGCTTGCCCGAATTTTCCAGATTGTAGTTCTAGCATCGCGAAACCGGGGATGTTCTTCCTGCCTCGAGAGAAGGAGGCTGATTCCGCCATAGGGATGTGCAGGATTTCTGATTCATGCTTGAGGCCTAGGACGTAGAGAGGTAAGGAGAGAAGGCGTTCGGAGAGGGATATGAGCCGAGAGGTGTAGGTGAGTATTGCCGGGCGTCGAGAAGAGAGGATTATATCTCCCTCTGATAGCGCGAGTGTAGAGCTGGAGGAAGGAGTGAGTGTGGTGTCGGGGGTGGTCGTGGTTGCAGTAATGGGCTTGTAGTTTGGAGAGAGGAGAGAGAGGGAGAGCATGAAATTCCCCTGATCTAGATTCAGAGGAGAGCGCGGAACGTGAAGAGTAAGTGTTATATCGTAGGCTTGTTGGGATATGAGGGAGGTGTCGAGGGAAGTTATGCCGTATGGATGATGGCCGTCACTAAATACTATTAGTGATTACCAGCATAACGAATGACGAAGGGGAAGTACCCATATTGCAGATGAATCACTCGCTCAATACTTATCTGCGGCACATAGTTGTAGTATAATAGAATGTATGCGAATACAGCGAAGCCAAAGAGGACTGAGGATGTGATCATGAATAGGGCAGTGTTGAGATAGGTCTGGCGGGCAGGTTTAGAGGTTGCGACTCGGACTGGTTTGAGTATGAGGTCCTATTTGAGTTGTTAGTAGTGATGCGAATGTGCTTGAGGTTTATTAGATACCATGACTACTAGGATGCGCAAGAGCAGCAGTCGAATGCTCTTATTCGCGTGCTGAGCGCAAGCTCGACTGGAGTACAACCAGTTCTATTCTCCTGAAGGCACCTTCGGTTATCATTGCCTGAGTCTATTCAAGGCTATCCAAGATCACACGGCTGATGCGCGAACTGCGAATGAGTATAGGTAGAGATTCACATCATTGGACAACGTGGTTGAATTTTGTTTTGGCAGGAAGGGTACTATTGTATTGCGAGCTATGACATAGCTGATGTTGGGGTTCTTGGCGGATCACAAGCATTTTCGCAAAGAGCTTATTTGAACTGATCACCCGTGGTAGAATAAATCCTCCCAAACAACCGCTTTTATCCCTTGAGCTGATAACCAAACTATTATATCAAGGTCTCATCTACCATCTGATTTTGAAGCAACGAAGACTTCCATCCTTGATAGGTCGTCACGAGTACATTCCTTACTAAATCAGTTATTTCACGCGCATAGTGAGCTCTCAAATTCCATGACTTCCATCACTATGCCAGGCATCTAGTTATATGCCATTTCAATACGAAGATGCCTTCAGCTTAATATTTCTTCCTCCGACCTCGATCTGTCTTGCTTGGCAGATATCAATGAATCGATATGTGCAATCATAGTGTCGTTGATAAGGAAGTTGTTCAAAAACATGCCAAATGGCGCGGCTGCATTCTGGATGTTTCTCTAGATACTTCTTTCTATCCTCTATTTTCCAGTGCCAAGATCGCTATCTGTCGCAGTGTCACATCGCTCGCGTTCTCTTTCAGCTGTTTCTGGATCTCACTGTCGGTTACTGTCACCGTCTTGGTGTCAAGTTTATGCACCACATATTGATGTTGCTCCCGTCTGTGTCCGCCACTAAAGGCTGCGCATTTCGCAGTCCAGCGTATGCTATACTGCTTATATCTGGTCGAATATCCGGCAAGAAGCATATAGGATGACAGTAAGTGAGTAGTTCGTCACAATTTCTCCTGTCTCATTAGCATCGTCTTTGTATTCCACATACAGCTGCGGTAAAACGGCTGGAGATCTATTCAAGGTCTTAGCGTTCAGCCGAGTTCCCTGCAGCAGTACTTGTTACTGTAGCTTGTTGCCAGTGAGTCGTTAGTTTCCTAAGACAACTCTTGATCTGCAGCCAGAGCAATATTAGCTCGAGTTATCTGTGAGATTTCCGCCATGGTTTCGTCAACCTGGACATCCACTCGCGAGCACTATTGATACTCAATGTGCTATCTACAGCATGCGGCTTTCGGGGAATTGAAGGTGTGGCCAGGCGCAGAGCTTCTGCTCGAGAGTTCTGTTGATTGCGGCGAAAGTCTTCCTCGTTGTTCACAGACAAAAGCAGCCAAAAATCGGAAACTTTCCTAATCTGAATAATACTTGGTGTGAGTAAGAAGGGAGAGACCATTGTCCGATAATTGTTTCACCAAGGTCGTCGGCGGTCTGTAAGTGTCACCGGGAGCAAATTTGGCATGCGGGTAATCGTGGAGATGAATACCATGTTGCTGGCAGCACTAGTCACAACAGACAATCATCTCAAGGTCAGACCGAGTACCGAACGTAAAAGATTGTCTTTTGTGTTGCTGAAGCGCCTTTGCTGCCGTCATTTCATCGCTTCTTGACCTTACTTCGATTTCCATCTCCATCATCTCAATATCGAAACTGTCCCGATCTATCGTTCGGAGTGAGAAAGAGCGGGGTGTCACCCAGGTAAGGTTATTATGTTGCTTGGCTTTCTCCAAGTTGTCAAATTTAAGAAAGTCAGCACACTGTTACGGCCTTGCACAACTCTACCAGATCGTGACGGAAGTCGGTTGAATGCGCTATAATCAGAATTTCATTTCTTTCACTGAAGAGATATGAGACACGCAATGATCTATAGATCTTGGGAAGAAATGAACCTTACCACAACTCGTCGGTTTCTATGAGGTCAACTCCTCCGAGAAACAGCCTCTTCATCTCAGTAGTATAGATTCACATTAATGGTTTGCACTAAGGCGATGTTCTGTCTAAGCCTTCTTCATCCAAATGTAGCTCTTGTGTACATTTAACGTCTCCAAGCATCAAAGTGTCGTTCTGAGGAATATCGTAACATTTTGTTCACTTTCAAGGATGACACAAGCGCCCTTCTGAACAGACATTCCGAGGCGATTTTGAGACTGAGTTTGAACGGGTCTATGAGAAGAAATATAGATCCTCGGCATCCTTTCAGATCCGGCCGATACTAAGCGTGCGACTTCGGCTCTGATGCACAGTCCAGCCAGCTCCTTCGCCCAATCGAGCCGATCCCATCCCATCACGCGTCACAATCGCGATTCTCAACCTGAAATGCTTGTACTGTACGTTTCGGCTAAATAATGTTCAATGATGCTGTCAGAAAATGAAATGGCAAGCTCTCCAGGTTCTCGGTCGCCATTCACATTATCCAGACGTTGGTGCGTAAACCAATAGAAAGAGGAGAAGTCGTTGAGATTGACCAATGAGAGGTCACTATGGGGTAATAATTATCAATGCAATCAATGTACAGCCATGTAATGAATGGAATGCAATGCAGGATGAAATGCATGAAATGCCAAGACTCCACCGTCTTTGCTCTAGCGCGGTTAGAGGAGAGCCGCGTGACCATATTATAATGAAGATTTGAACTTGCCTCTGCGGCACAAGACAGCGCAACCACCGGATAATGCGATGCGATGCGATGCCAATACAATAGCTGGAACCAAGCCAAACTCCAGACACATACATCATACATACATACATACATACATACATACATAAACCCATACATACATCCATTATAGCTACATACATAGCAAGGGGCAAGCAAGGTAAGGGAGGGAAAGTAAATATGCTCCAGCTCCAGCTCCAGCTCCAGCTCCCATCCGAAGTTCGGACGATTCTTATACTATAAGTATAGTGCGGGCAAAGTGGCGTTGGGGGTCTTTTAGGGGAGTCAGTCTTGACTACGAGACTACTACTCAATCACAAGGCGAGGAGAATTCTTTATTCCATTACTCAGTCCATCATCCGCACTTGCTCATTCATCTCATCGCATCGCATCGCATCGCATCGCCTTCCATTCTTCTTTCTCCCTCCTCACTGCACATCTATTTTCTCCATTCCGAAAGAGAATATAGAAATATATATATATATATATATATATATATATAACGACATAACTATATCTATTGGAGCTGCAGCCCCGTGGCCAAGCTCACTCACCCGACACCTTCATCTGCAACAACCATACCGTACAGATCCTCCGAAGAATATCCAACACTACCAAGCTTTGCTAAATCAATTCCTTGACACAACACGCACCTCGTGCCCAACACTTGATACGCGCTTGGCTCCGTCCATTATCAAACATTACACAACACCATTCCAATCCGGGGTAGCGAACGGACAGACGAAGGCGGGGAAGCTGCCACCGCGAGTTTCGTTGACTAAAGTCGTGAGGATCGTGTGTCAGACTTTCATTGCACTCACCAGAGACAGGCTGTTCTCACGACTCGCCTTCCAAACACAGTGCAACACCATCGCATCATCTTACTCCCATAGACATAGACGCACATCGTTTGCGTGCCTGACTAAGAGAAATTCCATTCGCTAGGGCTGGGTCTGATCTGGTCTGGTCTGGTCTGGTCCGATCTGTTGGCTTCCATTGTTGCGTTGCTGCACAGGCACGCGAATCCCGAGCACGCTATTACTTCTTGTTTCCCATTCACCGTTACACAATATAAACACCTCCGCGGACCTCCACCGCATCTCGAGGATCTTAGAAATAGGGGAAGAGCGTCTCTTTTCGAGGAAAAAACAAAAGAATGGCAGTCACTCCTAACTCTGTTGGCCGAAAGGTCGTGCCTCCTTTGCCGTACATGCCGGAGAAGAAGACCGCACCAATTTCCGATTCGGTTGATCGAGCTTCATTTTCTAGTACCAAGGAATCTCACATGGGGGGCATTGCGCAGACATTCACAGAAACCAAGACAAGCTCGTATCTACGGAACGAGTATATCCAAGATGAAGACGCCATTCTCGACGACTCATCATCCGGTTCAGCAACGCCACCCGATTTACTCAGACCTGATTCTGATTCGGGTCGGGGAATGTTAACGAACCCTCACAGTAATCTCCATGGATTCGTCTGTCCTTGCGATGGGTTCAAGGGCTGGAAGGACATTAGTGTGAGAGGGAGAATCGCGAGCAGGAGTTCTGGAGATCTGAAGGGCTTGGCAAGATGGGATTGGGATTTGAAGGCGGATGAGAACGTCAAGATGACGGGGACGACTTTGAAGGATAATGGAAAAAATCCTGCCGGGAAGAGTCCGTTTGAATCGCTTCCCGTGGAATTGCTTGGTGAGAGATAATCCTCCTTCCTAAATCAGCTGATGTTGGATATTGGCTAACATTTACAGGCGCCATTATTGACCAATTGGCAACTGATATCCCACCAGGAGGATTCACAGCCAGAAATATTGACTTGATGTCTCTGCTTCTCACATCACGGGGAATCCACTCAGCGACACTGTCCACTTTATATGCTCAAGTCACAATTCCACATTCGAGAATCTTCCGCAAATTCCTTTCTCATATCAGCGCACACCCCGCTTTGGGAACGATTGTTCGCCGGCTGGATTTCTCCCATTTCAACCCAACAGGAGCTGGAATGTCTGCTAGAGAAAGAGCCCAAACTCAGAACCTCATCCCAGAGACTCTCCTCCAAGCTCTTCTCCTGACCACCAACCTACAGGAATTCCTTGCTCAGGAACATATCGACGATGAACTGTCTCCCGCAGTCTTAAAGACATTGCTTTGCGACCTACCAAAGTTGAAAGCGCTCGACTTCTGCGCTTGCTCATCAACGTCCTTCCGCGAATCTTTCAATGCCATAATCAATTCTCAGATGCTCCCCTCCACCCTCCCCATCGCACGACTAAGTCTTCACGAATGCACTATTCTGCCCTCCTCAGTCTTCGATTCTATTCTCCCCCGTCTAACCCGCCTCACCCATCTCGATGTAGCACACACCCGCATCACCGACTCCGCACTCCACTCCATCCCACATACCGCGCGTCTCACCCATCTCAACCTGAGCAAATGCTCCCACCTCTCCGGCGCATCAGTTGTCAACTTCCTTACCACCCACCCCGCAGCCAAAGAACTCATTTACCTAAATTTAGCCATGGACGCCAAATCCTCTGAGATGCTCACTTCCGCAGACCTCACCGCCTTGATCCCTTGTCTCCCAGCGACTCTCCGTTCTCTGAATCTGAAAGGTTCTAAAATGGGAAAAGAGCATATCGAACTCCTACTCCCATTCACTAAGCATGTTGAAGAGCTGGGTTTGGGAAGACATCTCGACCTGTGCGAGCTCACACGCCTCTTCGTCCCGGATTGTGACCTCTCCATCGCCGAGCAAATAGCTTGGATACCTCACTCCTTGCGTTACATTGATGTTTCCGACCTATCAGTCGCACAATTAGATCTCAGCACCTTATTCGGATCCAGCTGTCCCGTTCTTAAATCCATGACTGAGCCTCTCGAAGTCTTGGAATTGAGTGCTGAGGTGTTAAAAAGGTTAGAGAAAGCGCCGGCTGTTAAGAGAGCAGGATGGTGCATTAAAGAGGCTGGACGAAGAGGATGGTTGGTGAGATTACCAAGGGAAGGAGGTGTGAAGGATGAGGGTGCAAGGAGCTGGAAGTGGGGCGCTACGTATTGGGGTATGAGGAAGGTTCCTGTTGCTAGGGCAGAGGTGGGCGGGATTTATGGACATTATATGTTTAAGAAGAATTGAGCGAGGAGTACGGTTTCGACATCCTTATTCTTGGAGAGAATTGTAGTGTTTCGTGATTCCTGACGGTGAACACGCTGAAGCGAATGAGAGCGAGATTGCGAATTCCTGGAAGTTATGAGCACTTGAATATCTCTCCTCTCTTCCGAGCATGGCTTTTCTTGTCCGGAATCAGTACAAGAGCAGCATAGCGCAGTCATTCCCTAAACATCGCACCACACCACTCTCGGCTCTCATCCAGGACCTCTCTTACGAGCACCCGGCACCTGATAGCAATGGCCCATTTGAGGTTCAGAATCAATGGAGCGAAGGATAGATGTGACAACCTTGGTTTCTGAATCCCAAGCAAGGAAGGAGCAAGCTAAGGCATTGGACAGGGGGAAAAAAATCCACTCTCATTCAAAAAGGTAGCGAGGAGTTTTGTTTTGCTTTGTTTGGTAAACAAGTGAGTGAGCGAGCGAGCGAGTTTCTGCGTTTTGCGTGTGTGTTGTGTGACCTTTTTGCGTTTAGCCAGCTTCCAACCATCATCCCAGGGAGGTTTTTCTTGCTACTGGGTAAAAATCGGCAATTGGGAGATTGGGAGGCAGGGGAGGCAGTGAGCTACCTACCCTCTTTCTCTCTTTTCCGCTCTCTTTCTCTCAATTTCTTCTTCTTCTTCTTCTTCTTTTGGGCAAGGAACGCAGCGTAGCTTAACACAGCTCGAGAAAACGAAGGGAAATCCCACCACCGTTCAGCAGTCTGCTTCAAGAATCAAAAACCTTGTACTATATATATATCCTTTCTTGGAACCTGAATGGGATCCGGTGAGAAGTGACGTGATGTGAATGGGGCTCTGTGATGTGGATCTTCAGAATTCGGACTCGGTCGGAGTGAAGACTTGAGAGCTGAGACTTGAGACTAGGAGTTAGATACTCTAGACGATCAGAGGGATTGTAGGGGAGATTGTGTACATGGTACTGGTACCCGTACCCGGATGTCGCACATTGGCACATTTGCACACTGCACATTTGCACATTCCTATGGATATGGATATGGATATGGATATCTCACGTTGATTGATCCCTTGTCCTTTGTCGGAATATACCTGTACCTCATCTATCCAGCTGACGACTACTGTATGCGAATTCCAGATTTAGATTGAGATCTAGATCTAGGTACGTTCTTTCCGTTTTGTCGTGTTTGGATTTGGATCTGTAAGTACTGTAGTCTGTGGTTGCGGGGATTACTTGCTTAGGAGGTGACAGGTGTGACGTTATACTTGGAGGTTGAATGGATGAGCACGGCATGTATACGTGGGTAGGTAGGTAGGTGCATATTAACTTGACTACATCGTGCGACCTCACTCATAGACGAGACGAGAAATGGTTCGTGATCCAACCAACGTCATGGTGAGGTATCCTGCTTTTTGCATCACACGATGAATCTAGAACGACTATATTCATTGATCGGCTTCTACCCTCATTCTGTTCTAGGTCGTTTACTCTCATCATCTCCCTTGGTGTCACCATTAACCCCCTTCCCCTCCCCGTTCTCATTCCCATTCTCATTCCCAACCATCTCCTCCCTCGTCCTCGTCCTCCCAGCGCCCTCACCCAAGACTTCAACTTCACCTTCAGCCCCCTCCCCACCACCTCCAATCCAATTCCCATCCCCATCAAAGAACTCGTTGACATTCTCCGCCGTAATCCACCCACCGCTCCCCGGAAACGGCGGCGGCAATCCCCCATCCCCGTTTCCGACGTGCACACCAGGTAACCCACTGATACCCTCATAGCCTACCGAGCCCTCGAACCGGATTCTGCTATCTGCACCTACGCCTCCACCAGCCAGATCTTCGTCATCTTCATCCATAGGGTCAGGGTGCAGGTTTGAGCAATTTGATACGGCGTCGAACATTTTCTGGATCGCTTGTTCAGGTGTTTCGTCGGAAGAGGATGGGCTGGTGAGGAGCGTGAGTTCGACTACGTTGTTCATTTCTTCGTCTTCTTCGTTGGAGAGCGCGTTCGGATCAGAAAGGTCGAGTTGCATGTACAGGCCTTGGATTTGAGTCTCTGGGTTTGAGGGGTCGGAAAGCCGCGAAATGGCGTGCAGTGAGATGGAGGGGTAGGGGATTGAGAGGCCGGAGGAGAGGGAGGGGTTGTAAAGCGTTAGATTCCTGTACAAGAAAGATGTTAGCTAACGTGCTCCAATTCACAAAGCGTAAACATAAATCGGTCGTGGAACAGAACATACTCGGAACTAATCCACACATCCAGCGTCTGTACAGTGTCTCTCAAATTCCCATTTTCACCCTCCGCCCTACCCAGGAGAGCCAAGTTCTCTATCTGATCCATAGACGCGACTACTCGAATGCGATTTTTCTGATAGTGCAGAACCGGCTTTGCGTTGTAGAAGGTTGATGGAGTTTGGGTCTGGTGTTCAGTGAGTGTGGTGAATGTGTCCTCCCTGGGAGCTTCGCGGATTGTTGTCGGTGGCATGATCGATGTTTCTGAGGCTGGGACGGGGATTCCTTGTGTTTAGTTGTGGACGATTAAGCGTGTATTGTCTAGTGGGTGTTGAGGGTTGTGATGTCGTAAGTGCAGGTAGTGGTGTTGATTTTGACGAGGCTCTGAGAGAAATCTCGGAGCTGACCTGTAAGGCTGAGGGGTAAACAACGCTAGTAGTGGGATACCCAGAGATTTCCCGCTCTGATATCCTGCCCCTGGCGAGGGAATTTGAACCACCTTTCCCCCATGCCAAGATAGTCACGAACGTGGAGTCACCGCCGAGAAATATGGTATTAATTCCGGGCATTATCTATAGAGTTTTTTGTGTTGCATCTGTCTGTCTACCTTAATACTTAGAACCTGGTAGGTAGTGCTTGTCCCGCCTCGCCGGTCAAGTATTGGACCCGAGTCGTCTGCTCCCCTTTTGACCTTCATGTAGCTCAATAGCTGCAGCGTTACATTTTACAATACTTTCAGCAGGATCGTGTGTACGGAATTCTAACTATACCTATGAAATTTGAATTCAAGTTCGAGATCGTATTCGACTTTCTGGAAAAAGTTCGCAGCTACATTACTCCTCAAGTTCGAGTCGCCAAAACGCCGTCAAAGCTTACCCAGTAAGTACGGGATTAGTCATTCCAAAACTCGACTTCTATGTATGGCGTCAAGAACAAGCTTTTATTGCCATGTAACCCTGAGAGGCAGGTAAGTATGTATCTATATATGCATATGCGGTCGTAAACAACCCTTCATGAATCGTCCATCCCACCAAACAGACCCTGTAGTGAATCCCGAAACGCCATATCCCCAGCCGTATAGGATGCGAGCAGCATAACATGGTGAGTCAAATACACCCTTCGCCAGCCTGGCGTCATAGTTCAAGCATTTTCGTTCGTTTAATCTGGCCAGACGTGACCATCCGGCATCCTGGGACTCTCGTATCTCAATTCCGGGAATCGCTGAGCAGATCCTTTTGCGCCGAGTCCTACCCACGACCTATTTCGCCTTTACCTCGGGATCCATTCCTTCGTCATAGACTCAACCTATCCAAACTCAAGCGATCCCGACTAGTATGTCTCTTGATAACACCCAGCTTGAAGTACCTCTCCTCTCCTGTCGCCGTCCTTCCACCTATATACCACTTCTCCGCTCCCAGGACATCCCTAAACCCCTCACTAGAGCTATCACTCCCCCTTCTGCCTCTTGGAGGTATACACCTCGCCGCGGAAGCACTTTCCGCTGCTGGTGATGATGAACCTAGAGGAGACGTTGATGTTCGTGGTGAGTGAAGTGATGTGAGCGCGGTCGAAGTTGCGCCGCTTTGTTTTGTGGATGCGGATATCGTGCGTGGCTGTGAGGGAGACGTAGTTTGTGAGGAGTGTGGATGCGTGTTTTGGGGAGATGTCTGGGGAGTTGTTTTGCTTGTTTGCTGAATGGTGGAGTGTGCGCGGAAGGCTGCGAGGAAGTTGGAGAAGAATGGGCGTTGTGTCGGCATATTTTCGATCGGTGGTTGTTGTTGCATGTGTGTTGTTCTCCTCGAAGTTGGAGATCCAGTTGTCCGATATGAAGTCCAAGATGTCCTCCCACTCAGCTGATCTTAGCTAAGACCGCTTGTGGAAGTAGTAGAAGACGAGGAGTTCGGCTAGAATTTGGACTTGTGGTGCACAGTAAGTGTCTGCAGATCGAGTATATCCGATCCAGTCCAATCCTTCGTTTGAGCCGCGTTGCAGATGATGCTCGATATGCTGATTTGTTCCCTATCGTTACTGTCCGCTGGTTTGTGATGTGACTGATCACGCCAGTAATGATCTCCGCGCCCTCAACACCTAGGCAGATTGCTTGGAGGTTTTGTTCTTCGTCTGATGGTCTGCTGCCCGACTCTTTCCTCCTTGTATTGCGCGAATTGTATACGGTCGCTTGTGTGTAGATTGAAACGCTGGTGTCGCGGTTTCCTATGATCGTTCGTGAATTGCAGAGACAGTAGCCGCCTCGAAAAGGAAGTCGTGGGCTGGTGATATAGATGAGGGCTTTGAGGGAGTATCAGGATTGAAGTGGGATGACGGCTGTGGGATTCTATCCTTCGGTGCGATTCGGGATGGACAAACAAGATGGACGGAGCGGCAGAGGATTATGCGGGACGATTACCTCCGTAGGTGGACGAGCGACAGCTGCCCAATCACAATCTAAGGAATACTCAGCTCGCAGGAACCTGGATGGTGGGATGAGATGGGATGGGCTGGGATGGGCTGGGATGTGACGATGAGGATGATGAAAGAGGATTCGGGGAAATGGAAATGAAAATGAAAATATTAATACTGTATAACTGGAAGTGGAGACGGGATGGCCCAATAAGTACGTAGGTACGAGAAGCAGAGAAGGAAAAGCCTTACATTACGAGTCTCTGTAATTGAGGCTCGTCTTTCGAAATATGCGAAAAAGATTTGATGCTATGTACGAAGTCAAGTTACAGCTGAAGTGGAGTGCGCAGGTACTAGTTCTGTTGATTATCCGAGATGAAGGGTCTCTGATGTGACCATTGTATGAGTCGAGATATAAGTAGAAATGCGCCTTGTTGTTATTCGCTTGCTTTTGCAGCCTGAGCGAGGAAGCTTGACGAACGTTTCCTAGCAAAACCTGCCAGCATATATCTTCGCTTTTGGAATTCCTCACCCGATTTCATGAAATATCGGCAAGCAAGTAGACCGTTCGTACTTGTGAATTTTTGCCTAAAGCTCCTCTTATAAGCTCTCCAGAGCAGAGGCTCCTCCAAAAACAAAGTGGTCGACTCAGGCTGAGTCACGTGCCAGGGATCAGGACCGAGTTTCTCCGAGTCTCAAATTCCTCATCAACCACCTGCCGGACAGCTGTCATTGCAATTGTCCTCCGCAACCTCAAATCTAATATTCAAAATGGCCGTAATGGGCGATGTATGTCCCCCCTGCAGCTTCTGCGATCTACGAGATGTACCTCAACCTACGAAGGGCGAGAGGAGTTGCGATTCTGGGGATCATGGCTAATTGTGTTTTGCTGGCAGCACCACCCAAGCACCGGCGTTACGCCATGGAAGCAATCGCCGGGATATGCGACTTATAAGAGTCCTTATGGTCCAAAGTATGTGTTACAACCTCCGGATGGATATGACGAGCCAGATTTGGGCACAAGAGGTTGGAGGAAGAGATGGCGACAGCATCAATGCACCTAGCACAACAAGATACGAAGCTTGGGGACTGGCATAGTTGAACTGGGCAATCATGAAGATGGAATTTAGGGCTGACGGTATTGCGCTGCAGGTACAAGATTCAGAGAAACTTCGGCGGCTGGACAGTCAAGCACTTTGCGAAACTGTAAGTTATACCCCGATTAACCCCAAACGCCAACTTCTACATACTCGTTTCAACGATTCGGAACGGAGCTGCAGCTCAATGGGAGTTATATGTTGTGAGACTGATAAGAGGCACAGGGGAATGACATTGGGAGCTTTCGGTGGCGTTGCTGGCGTTTTCGCTGTATTCTTCTTCGCCGAGATACCGAAGGTCAGGAACGATATTATGGTGGTACGTTCACGCCTTCTTTGGTGCGAGTGGGGATTTGTAAGGATGGAGCTGATCGACTATAGAATGTGCCATTTATTGGAAAGCATTTTATCAAGGAGATCCCACCTTCTGATAACGTAAGTTGGACTGGTTTCTCTCGTTTCCAGATACCGAGAATACGGGATTTTGGTTCTATGTTTCAAGAGGGATTTGAGAGATGAAGAACTCCTGCCCAAAAAGTCCAATCAGAGCGAGAGGCGACAAATGTTTGCATCCGTTCAAGATGCTTTGAAAAGGCCCTGGCACAAAAAATATCGAATTGGCTCAAGTCAGCACCGCAGTGCCGAAGAATATTAGACGACGATTGAGTGGCATACATGTCAATCCGCTCAGAAGTCCAAGTGGACTTGGGATGCACTTTCCAAACATCTCCGGCACTCATCTTACTCCTTCAAGACTTGAAGAGGGAAAGACTAATTTTGCATAGCCCTTCTAAACTACGACTCCAAATCGCCGAGGGGCAATCAGAAAGTTTGCAGTACGTGGTTTGAGCTGAATGGAGGTTGGTGGAAGGAAGAAACACTGTACAAAAAACACCTATGCGATAGAACATCTTCCAATCACCACATGCTACGATCCCTGTTCTATACCATATTACAGGATTTATTGGGAAGCTCCGACGTGGTTCCATACGGTCGTCTATCAGCAATCACTATCCAAGGACCTTCGGACTTCCAAAGTGCAATATCACACCGTCAACATCTTTGGACACAGGGCTAATAGAACCCAATTCTTAAACAAGTGTTATATCTATGCAACCAACCCTTAAAACTACCTTCCTGACTAGAGTCCACAAGATTACAACCAAATGAGACCATCACGGCGATACCGTAATACAACGAATATGAGGCCAGTAGCAATCTATCACGAACCTTCATAGGCAAGACTCTGATACGGCCTTCTGATGTCCAGGAACTCAGTAACAGCTTCGGATTAACACCCTTGTTGAAGCAAAACACTCTCACGTGGTGAACTCCCATGTCCACATTATTGATGCTCCAACCAATACCCAGCCTTCACTTAAGCGTCGACGATCAATTCCTGTCATGCAACGACGCGACCTTGCAGTGCAGTGCAGAGCAGAGCAGGGCTGCAATCCAATCCTGATCCTGATCCCGATCCAGATACAGAAATAGTCCAGGCTGAGGTAAGGAAGGGAGGGGAGGGGTGCGGATAGCTAGGGCAGCGAAGCGCAAACGTGAGGTACTCAGGTACTGTAGCGCACGGTACAGCGAAGCCAGGGTCATAGTCACCCCGTACCGTATTTGCACCTAAATTACCTTCAAATCTGGAACACCAGACACGACACCTCCTCATCTACCAACGCGCCTCCTTACAACCCTTCCAGACATCGTCTTTCGCCTTCGATCCTCTATCTTCCTGTTATTAGCCATCTATAGCTTCGAATATCCATCCTACTGCATAGTACACCGATTCTTCACCTGCGACACAAATCCAACACCGAAAGAGAAAATTCATCATGGTTTCCTTTTCTTGCGAGGTATGTTACTGTACGCGCTCAATTACGAGTACCTTTACTCTGTGGCGTGAACGAGGAAACGACCTAGCCTAACTCGATTTCTGCGACAGAATTGCGGCGATGTCCTCACGAAGAAAAAGTTGGATCCTCACCGCAATCAATGTTATGGCGCATCGTTCACATGTATCGATTGCATGGTACACTTCTACGGCACCGAGTATCGCGCGCATACTGTACGTGCCCCTCCACGTTCATCTCAGATGCGCTGACAGTATCGCAGAGCTGTGTGAGTGAAGCACAAAAATACCAGGGCGCGCTATACCGACCGGAGAAGGAAAAGAAGGGCAGAAACAACAATCAGCAGAACCACTCGCAAGCTCTTGTACAGCAACAACAACAACAACAACAACATGCAGCATACGTTGAAGACGCCGACGATGAGTATAACCACAACTCCCATATCGAAATTGTTGAGCCATCGATGCCAGAAGCTCCCTCCCCTCCATCTGCAGCACCAGGCTTCACCCACGAACCGCAATCAGTAAATGTCTTCGACTTTTTGGTTGCAGGCTCAACTCCAAATCAGTCACGACTCGACTTGACAGCTCCTGAACCAATGCACATGATTGAAGATACCAGAGACGAGGATATGGAATCAAATCACGAGCGGGATCTCGTGCGAGTTCGATTCGAAGATAGCGCACATAGTGTATCGGATTTAATTGAATACGGCAACGGGCCCATTGAAACCTCCAACTCAGAATACCAGACCCCCGCACCCAAATCAGAGCGAGAGCGAGAACGCAAGAAGGACAGGAAACAACGAGAGCTCACTCGTGAAGAGAAGAAGGATAAGAAGCGCAAGCGTCTCCATGTTGAGACACAGGACCTCGCAGCCCGCGACGATGAGAGCATGACCGATGCACCACCAGTGCTTCATTCCGGCCTAACAGGCGGTCTCAACCGCCTCATGTCCCGCCCCTCAGTTTTCCCACCATCCCCAGATTACTCTGGTGGTGATGTAGGTGAAGCTTCCCCCGGCAGTCCGCTGAAGAAGACGAAACATACCAAGAACCTGAAGCGAGGCCGAGTGAATACCATCAGCAACAATCTCATGTCTCTGATCAGCACCAAGCGGGTTTCCTCACGCGAACACTCTGAGGATAGACCAAAGAGGAAACACCGCCGCCATCGTGAGGATTCGGACCGTCCTGCTAGAAAGATGATTGAGTACGAGCCTATGAATGGTGAAGAGGTGGCTTTGGAGGATAATGGCAGTCAGCTGGTTGTCTATCAGCCGAGGGCGGATCTACTGTTGAGCTTCGTTAACAAGGGTCCCGACAGTGAGCGAGGCCTCAGCATGAACAAGGCATTGAAGAGGTATCATCGTGAGAGAGCGGCGTCGAATACGGGGCTAGGAAAGCATGTTGAGGAGAAGGAGTTGTGGAGGAGTTTGAGGATGAAGAAGAATGATCGTGGGGAGATTGTGCTCTTTTTGTGATACCATCCGTGTTGGATTTGTTGCATCTATCGGCGTCTTTGCCTATACGTTTGCCTGGTTCTACATGTTTTTATATGTCATTGGTTCGACCTGTTATGGTTGAAATGAGACAGGAAGACGTGGATCGTCTACGGAGCTGGTATCTTAATCTAGAGGAAATTAAAGGATCTTTCTATATGCGCGCTCACACCATTAGTCTTCCGACCCAAGCCATGGCCATATCGCATCTCTGCTGTGATAACTCGTTGTTTCCAGAAACCTCCATCAAGCACATAGAAGGAAAACTTGCAATTAGTACCTCAAAAAAGATCAAAAGGCAACCTTTTCGAGCTAATTAATGTCTCTACTAAATGTCTCTACTTACATTTATTCCTTTCGCAATTGATAACAAGAAAAACAAGACCCATATACTGTAGCACGTCTTCTGCTCATTCTGTATACTGTACATATTCCTTTCGAGTATTAATATGGATTCATTCGAGGGGAAATGAATGATAGAGGGATATTAAGCATAGCAGTCGCTTGGTTCAGATTAGTTAGATGGGGGACGGGTGGGAACAAGGGACGGTTGGGAACAAGGGGCGGTTGGGAACAAGGGGCGCGTGGTCTGAAGGGAGATCCCAACTTTTGTAGTACGCTGCTCAGAAATTCCTCTTCGAAAGTTTAGTCTATCATGTCGTTTTGGTTTATATTCCGCGGTGTTTGAGATACCTCGGATACTGCCATCTCTTAGGTCGGTTAGGGTAGTCTGTCTGCTTCTGCTCTTGCTAACCGAGGAATAAATAGTGTGTCGGCACGGACCAGTACCGAGGTATTTCTCATTTCGGAGCTTCTCATACCTTTCGGTCTCCAGTTGGCTACACCACGCTCGCGCTTGAGGCCATCTCTTGAGTATTTACGAACTTCTTCTTCCACTGTCAAAGACACACATCTCGGTACACCCTGAGATTCACTCCGGGGAAGGAGAGAGAAACGACTACACTACACCTCTTCCATAGCCACATCTGGGCAGATGGGTCATCTCATTACTGTTGCCACGTGCAGTTAAAATGAACCAGGGGGCATTAGATTGCCAAGATGCAAACTGAAGCAAACGATAGATTCTGTTGTCAGGGCCAAGTAAGCTGATGCTATTCTTGGGGGTAAGCTTACACATACGGCCAATAAACTCCCGATGGTCCTCTTAACTTCCCCTCACGATCCGAATTCTCTTCATGTTTTGAAAAAGCTGTTGCACTGATTCTATGGCGAAGTTGGCCCAGAGCTAGAAATGTGCGGATATCAGCATTCCAATGCAGGCAGGAAGGAACGCTGAATGAAAACTCCGGCCTCGATCTGTCAAGCCATACCTCTCTAGTATCTAGAGCCATGGCTGTTTTCTTTGCCATCGGCTGCCGAGGAACCATTTCAAAGATGTAATACGACTAAGGAACCTATTGAATTTGAGAGACCGAACAAGCACAACAGCCGTAAAGAGGTCAATCAACGGCCGAATTCTCTTGCAAGCCGTGGGTGATCACAGCGATTATTTCCATGGGGTATCTTAGTCAAGGCGGAATCAGTTATCCGGCCTGGGGGATATTACCGTACTCGATGAGCTTTTGCAGAGCTCCCGAAGTATTGACTAAGTCGAAACCACTACCACAACCACTCTTCCAGAACAACAGCCGTGGCTACCTTACGATGTAGAGCGACAATATCTACAAAACGCAACATGTTCGAGTGACTCGGGCAGCAGGTGAAACCGTAGTTTATTTGACAACTGAGGCTAAGAAGACCCAACGGGGGTGGGTGACACTTCCTGATTCTGCAAGAGGACTTTTACACCAGAAAGACATCGTTTTTTTGGACTGCAAGTCTGCGACTCTTCGCTTTTGATACGCTCATTTTGTTACCTTGGCCAAAGATTGGTAGTTGGCGCCAATAAAGGGAAGCGGGTTTTTCTACTCGTTGCTTACCTTGCGGTTTTGGTATTTTTACGGACCAAACCGGGGGGATTCGATGTTAGTTTGAAGACACAAGAATGCGTTGTATGGGCTTGTATTCCAGATCTGCAAAGAGGAAGAAGCTATTCACAGGTATTTGCGACCAAAGCAGAGAGAATCTTTCCGCTTGGAACGCAGTAAAACATTTTTCCTGTCATCTATCCGCACTGCAGGTAGTTCCGTGACTGTGGTTGGTCTCAAAACACACACCCAGATCATCTTCTATCCACACTGTAGTGACTGTAGGTTTCAAGACACACTCCGTATCGCTTTCCATCCACACTGTAGTGACTGACTGAGGTAGGTCCTACGATATTCCATATCTCTTTTCTTCATCACCACCCTTGTCTAGTCTAGATCATACCTGCCCTCACGGGCCTCGATGCCACCAGCCTACATGACGGGTTTGGCGTCAATCAGCTCAACGGGTTTCGGATTCGGGTTCGGGTTTGGCGATGGCCTGCTCAATGGATAAGACTTCGCTCCTCTCAGTAACAAAGTGAGGAGGGCAGTTGCGACCATGGCCAACGTCCGTACGGCAACAATCCGCGGTCCCACAAATGCTCTGAACACTCTTAGAGCAATAGGCGTGGTACTTGTCTGTGTGATCGCACGAATGATCAATGTAGTTGTTGAGTCTGCCCCGCTGGCGAATGCAAGCTGCATGGTCAAAGTAGCAGCACTTATTTCGTACCACACAATTGCTGTCGCTAGGAGGGGTCTATATCCCACCGGCCCCTGACCTCGCCATGACGCTTGACGCTGATTGCCTGCTCAACGGGAGAGGCGATGGCAGAGCCGGCGAAGAAGGCCATGGTGAAAGCAGCGAGAACAGCTGTGAATTTCATATTGACGGTTGAGGCAGGGCTGAGGTGGTTGATTCCTTGGAGGATTGTGGAGTGTAAAGTGTGGGAAGTGTACACTTGTTGGAATAGCTGAAAAGCGGGAGAGAATAGAGTGAGTGTCAAAGGTAGGAGGCTGTTGAAGTGTGTTGATGGTGGTGAGGGTGAGGAGAGAATTTCATGTCGGGCATGTGGTCACTACTTATAGGATTCCATGTCTACAAATGACCAGCATCGTATATCCCTAGAATGTTTGGTGTGTTGGCACGCTGTCTGCTCAAGGCGTGGATCTATCGCGGCCTGACTATTAGGATACGGCAATCTCAATGATCAACTTCGAGAAATGATAGAATAGACTTTTAATATAATAGATTTTTACTTTAGATGTAGCTTGCAGTTCATCATAAAGTGTGTCCCTTTAAAGAAAATAAAGATGCTCGGTCCTGTAGGATCGGTGTGTAGCCAAGTGTCAATGTCATCTTGCCAGCTGACTATTATGTCATATAATTGGTTAGAACTGTAGTAATTAGAGATACATACGTCTATAGAATGTCTAGCAGTAACGAATATTCCCAGAATGTCCTCTAGTTATCTGCTAATAGCTTAAACAGGTTACAATATGACTAGTCAGATACAAGAATCTTAATAATCAACTTCACGAAATGTACGGAATAAACTTTGCATCTTTTACTTTTTCATGCTCGTGATTGTGTAATACAGTTCATTCCAAGGTAAGTCTTTCTGTGGACAGTAAAGATGTTCGGTCTTGTGAGCTTTTTGTCTAGTCAAGCGTTGATGTCAGCTGGTATGTTCATGTCGACCTTACTAGCTTCATATTATATCGGGCATTCTAAGAGAAGTTCACGTCAATATATTTACAAGATAGTATCCAATGCCACATGAATATCCATCCTCTGATTATCTGCTTATCACGCAGACAATTTACAGCCTGATAAGTTGGATAGTGGAAACTCGTTAGAATTTCCATGTTCAAATTATTGAAATGTTCACATGTCCAGAATAAACTTTTGATTGATTGAGTTTTGATTCTCGTCATGGCCTACAGTTCATCCTACAGTGTCTTGCCGTGGATAGTGGAGATGTTCCATCTCGTCTAGTCAAGCTTAAATGTCACCTTGCTGGCTAGATATCTCAGCTTTTGCAGGGCCGGCGGGCAACTTTAAACTTTAATCTTAAGACGATCAGATCATACCGCCGAGAAACGTTAAGAAAGAAGCTTTATCTGACAAGGTAAGCTTTCATACTAGTCAGTCATTTCTATCCTAACACCACTCGTAAAGATGAGCGTTCGATTTTTTCCGCTCAAGCAAGGCGTATATATCACAGAGGTACAGGGGGTAAGTGTGATAGGGGCTGGTTGGAGCGACCAGGGCTCTGGGGCTCTTACCCAAAAACCGCAATACCTTTAGACCGGATTGACTTTATCGCACGAAGTCGAACATCTGTTTACTTCTAGAACAAGTAAAGTCTTCAGACCCGCCACCTCAGTCGCCCCTCTTATAACACTTAACCGCTGTACCTTCGTGGTTTCACAAACCGAACCACGAACCTTTGATGTACAGGTAGCCAAGACTCGGGACTCAAGGAATGTGGAGTTTTGATGGTCGATGCAAGACGTACCGTTCGCTAGATCGCTCCTGTATGTCGAAGTTAAAATCATGCCATACTCTTTGATCAGACTGGTCACTGCTTATCATGTCTGTTTCTTTTTAGATGAATTTGACCTAGAGACGATCAAGCTTTACCACGTCGAGCTGCTCTGGGACCGTATACCCAATCAGTAATTATGCCTTGCGCATTCCGGGTTCTCTGTGCAGGGCTGTAATGTAATATGCATTTCAAACTAGTCATGTTCACCCCAATGTGCCTCTCTCTGACGATGGTAAATTGATCTTGTCCGCTTACAGACGTTATACTTTGTAAAGTGTAAACTTGCTGGTCCGACGCGGCAGGATGTCAAGCTTCAATATCGAAACAATAAGCTTGTTTCTCTGAGATGTTCATTCGACCTTATGTGTTCATGGCATGTGCCATTATAACCTTGCTGGGCCAATGACAGAATGTTCAGCTTCAAGTGTCGAAACAATACTTGTAACTGATGATATGACTTACTTTACTAGTCAGTCATTTAAATAGAAACATGTCTTTCTAAATGTTCCACGACTGATTGAGCGCTGTCCCATCAAGTCAGAACAGTTCTCTTCATGACCGCTAAAACTGCAGGAGAGACCCGTTGTTTAGGTTCGCGTGAGATCATGGGACTCAAATACCGTACCCACTCACCAGTATCGCTCGGGTCCACCCTTCATACAGAGATCCAGTCACCAGCTGGAAGTCCAGGCAGAGCAAATTGGTTCTCGGCTAAGCCAAAGTCTAGCTACCCAATCGAAGTCATCGAGCTTTAATAGGAATTAACAGGACTTCAACTATAGCACCTCATAAAATCTCTATTTGATGTTCATAGTTACGATAAGACCAATAGGCCAAAGAGATACTCCAAAGGTCACACAAATGTTTGATAACATGGCTTGTCCATGAGTTCGCTATGCCGGAGACGAATTTGCCTAGTCTCGGGTAGAGGCTGTGAACAGGCTCATATCTTGATTGTGGCTTGAAGTTTATAGTGGTCGAAGCTTTTAAGAAGGTTTCCAGGTTCAAATACCGTATTCATTCACCAGTTTCGCTCGGGTGCAGTCTCTATATGGAAATGTATTTTCCAGCAGCATGTCGTACCTGCATTAGAGACCCTTTGCCAGGATTCGATCGAGAGAATAACGTTCTTCTTGCCAGAGCTTTGCAGAGGGACTAACTCCAATACCACCCATCATTGCTGAAACTATCCACCACAGAGTTCAAGGCCGTTGTTCATCGATCTACTCTTTAGTAGATGCCTCGCTTTCAGCAGTTTTGCCCAGGAATCACCCCTGCTCACCTCGAACTCTCAGGCAACTCAGTCTCTACTTGAGTTGTCTCCAAAGGCCTCAAAGTGAGAACTCGAATGAGGCCTACAAATAAGCGCCCGGCGAGATTAACGGGTATGGCGAAAAAAGTCTCTTCATGAGGGCGGACGGTCACTAATAGGTTCCTATCTTGATTGTGGCTTGAAAGTTGTAGTAGTGGAAGCTTTCAAGAAGGTTTCAGGGTCTATGTACTATGAAGTTTTTCTTGACCGGGCTCTAGATCTGTCATAAAGGCGCTCAGCACCACAAATGCTAAATGGGACATATTTCTAAACCAAGGACTGGAAAGAGGGCTTGATACTACTCAGCGTAGCTTTGACAGGATGATCAGAGCATGTGGATAAAGTGGATTTCGTATCGAATCAAATGATTGGCAAGCTATCAGAAGAGGAAAGTTCGTTGATTAATTACATAGTGAATCAAATACTGCCAGTTGTGCTCGTAGAAGCGAAATATGATAGGGTCGCCCGGTAGGCATCTTGTTAACGTTAATATCTATACTTATACTGATCGTGCTTTCAGGCTGGCGTGCACTCGCCTCGTATCTACCTGCAATGGCTGCAGGGAACAACCCCGCCAATCCCTCCATCGCTCCCTTCTCGCTCCCGTCGGCAAATCATCATCAGCATCATCTACGGAGTATCTCCATCCTCATCCATCATCTGATACTTGCATCTGGCACCTGCAACCGAAACCTCAGAATGAAACCAAGAGACTTCGGCAAATAGTATGGGACAGAACAGCTCGTGAAAGAACAGCATGGATCTCTTCGAAGATCTCAGCCCGACTGCGGCTATGGGGCTGGACCTGAACTTCGACTTGGACCCGCATATGCCCCAGAAAACAAAGGTCGCTGTCGCCCCTGATGTTGAGATTACCATGTCGAGCGAGAGCACCAAGTCGAAGCTTCAGCTACCGGTGAGCTGTGATCCCCCGGGACCGGACAATCCTGCGAAGCAACTGGTGTGGATTGTGAGTTCTATTCAATTCGGTTGATTCGTTTCCTTTCAAGCTACACATTCACGGAAGCATCATCGAGGGACAGAAACTAGTTCATCACTATCTCTTTATGAAGAATATTACAAAGAAAGAATTTTCGAGCTAATACCACTTTCAGATTTTCGGCAGCACAGGACACATGGGCCGGTCCCTCGTCCGCCACTGTCTCAATCAAGGCGACCAAGTCTGTGCCGTTGGGCGAACCTTTGAAAACACTCTCCTCTCAATGCAAAACTGGCACCCCAGTTGCTTAGGCACTCTGTGCGATGTTCGATCACGTGAGTCCGTCAAAGAAGTCATCGAGACCGCCATCTCGCACTTCGGCCACGTCGACACCATCGTCAACTGTTCCGGGTACGGCGTGATCGGAGCCTGTGAAGATCAAGACGATCACGAGGTGCGAAATCAGTTCGAGACTAATTTCATGGGTACCTTAAACATCATCCAGCTGAGCCTTCCGTATTTTCGCGAACAAGGCGGAGGCAGGTATCTGATATTCAGTTCTACGAGTGGTGCGCTTGGTGTTCCTGGACTGGGCCCGTATTGTGCTACGAAGTATGCTGTTGAGGCCATGGTAGAGGCCATGTTGTATGAGATTGATTCGTTTAATATTAAAGCTACATTGGTAGAGCCTGGGTTGGTGAGGAGGGATGAGCCGGATTGGGAGGAGAGTCCGTTGCCTGTATGGGGACATTTCTTGATCAAACCCGCGAGTGAAGCGTATTCGCGAGCTACGAGTCCGGCTTTGCATGCCAAGAGGATGGTACAGTGGTTAGGAGACAAACAACCTACGAGTGCTGTTAAGTGTGCGGCGTTGGTGTGGCAGTTGGGTCACTGCTCGTACCCGCCGCTGAGACTACTACTGGGGAGTTATGCTATTGAAAGTATCCGGGATCGCCTGAGGTCTATCATCGAAGAATTGGAAGACTGGAAGCACTTGCATTTTCCTGTCGCAGCAGATGCTCCGAACGAGGACAAAGAAGAGGAGGCTGAAAATGAAAATGCCGGACCAATGGACACAGAATCATGATAGGCGAAGCAGTTTGACGGAAGTTATGTTATTGAAATGATTTGAGTTTGCTTGAGGCCTATGAGCGAAGCAAATAAAAAAACTTGAATCACTTGCATTCCTTGTAGGACCTCGCTTACAAAAAGCTTTTATTTCCATATGTTATCGCTATTACTTTGGAGGAAATTTATTTCCTTCATACTCGCCTAGCAAGTAGCCTGAAGTTGCTATCCTACTGATGTCAATAGTCAGGACACGAGACGCTATAGTACTGACACTAAAGATCTTATCTGAGGAGATACGGTATGTGGAGGACTGAAGGTGTTTGAATTAGTTTGGGGTTTCAATTTAGGAGATGGAGAACTCAAAGCACTTGCTTTTGCTCGTAGCAGTAGATGTTCCAGGCGAGAAAAAGGCAGTGGACGGCTAGGACTTTATTGGAATGGACATAGAATCATGATTAACCTGGAAGTATGCAACGTAAGTCTAGACACTGGTAGACTGGTAGTAGCCCGAAAAGTTTGTATAGTATTTTGGTTTCAATACAGCTATATCCGCGGGAGAGTTTTGAAGGACTGGTGGTGACCGGTAAACGACAACTCGAAGCTTCTAGATTCTTACGGATGCATGATTACGTGTGACGTACTGACAGTTCAATTTGAAATCACAACCGCGGATGAATGACCTTTTAGTACAACGAAATTTGGTCCAAGATGCCAAGCCAAGTATGACCGACATAAATCAAGTGCTAAAATCCATACAGCAACATATCCGTGGTTGGTCGCTTCAGTCTCCGTCTAAACAATCTTTAACCGACGAACGGACGAGTACCACCGCCATCAATTTGGAAACACAACCGCGGATGAACGATCTCTCACCCGACGAAATTGATATAGACTAGGGAAGTTCTAGAGATGAGTCACGTCTTAGCACTACTCACACCATATAAAAACCCCTCCTCCCACCTCTCCCTCTTCTCTTCTTTTCTTCTTCATCATGTCTGCTGAACATTCACACGCAACCATGGCTCTCGGGTATTTGGACCGTGCGACAGCAGAATCAAAACTTCGCGGCGGCAAAGTGGCGCTCAAGCGAATCGAAAAAGAAATCGACATCACTAGGCGTGGGGGAGTACCTTTCTGCTGGTACGACTCAAGGGGCGTCCCTCCTCCTATTCCTCCTTGACGGGAAGGAAAGAATGGAACGTAACATTAGTCAGGCTTGTGACTTCTTCAATCCTCCCTGGGCTGAGGCTCTGAGGCGCCAGAAGGGTCTGTTCCGGTAAATCGGGTTTCAGAGACTTGACATCCGGGCATTCGCGAACACCTTCAGCTTCCTTACTTTTTGGGACCTTTTGTCACGAGTTTTACACTGTCTCTCGATGACCAATTCCTTTCTTCATTTTACAAAACAACACTTTTCATTGCAGATTCTGGCTTGCCAGGATTGTGGAGAAGGGAATCACATGGTCTCATGACGCACGAATTAGATTTGGCAGAATATTTGTGTCATCGCCTTCGCAATACCATCGTTATTGAGGAGGAATCCCGAATTCCTTCCTTAACGTCTTCAATAGCTCTCCAAGTGAGGGTAGGAGGAAGAAGTTGATGATTCGAGACACATGGATACTGAATCATGATGTGCGAAGCAGTTTCAAAGAATGGTATCATTGGTACAGTACTAACGCCTAGACAGTGCTCCTATGCCTGTTTCAATCCAAGCATGCACTAATGCCCACGAAGGACAGACTCCAATAACTCCATTTACCCACGCCACATGTCCAATCATCTAACTTCCGGCGCTGGGGCAGCCGCAACCGCGATCTCATTGTTAATTGCATCAGCAGTCTCCTCTCTCGGTCTGCCCTCAAACAACCGTCTCCAAAACATCGGCGGGTCAAAAGGTCGAGATCCCCCATGAAGAGGCGGATACACATCATTGAAGAAATACCAAACATGTCCGATCACCACGCCCATAATCTCATCCTTCGGTACCGTGCCATGGACCACTAAGCTGAACAACATCAACACCCATGGTAGATACGGTGCTGTGAAGACGAGCAGACCCAGGAAGCTGAGGCGGGTATCGGGGTTGCGCCGCGACCAGATATAGACGAGTGTCGAGGAGAGAGGGTGGCCGAGGAAGGGCATCGATACGAGTGGTGAGAGGCAGATGAGACAGGTGGTGGAGTAGAGGAGGAGCCATGAGAAGTAGGCTGGTGAACGGCCGGAGGATTCTTCGAGAAGGCGCGAGTACCGCGTGAGGAAGAAGACGTGGAAGACGAGGTCTAGAGAGAGAGGTCCGAAGTAGAGGAATGTGGTGACGAGGCGCCAGTACTGTCAATCAATCAGCATAGATTCTGTGTCTGTAGTCCCCTCCTGCCAATCTAACGCGCAGATGTGGCAGTTCAACGCAGCTCCTGAAAAAAACATACCTGCGACTTCGTGAATACTGCGCGGAAGCTATAGAATAGTTGGAATGGCGTTATGATCTGGCATTGCACCAGTGCACTCGTGATAACCACGGCTGTCGTCCACCATCTGGTACAAAGCGGCATTTCCCAGAACCATTGCTCGAGAGGGAATCCACCTGCGCCTCCGATGCCACCTTCTCCTCCCATCATTTGATCCATATTGACTGTGTCTATTCCGTTGGTGACGTCCAAAGCTGAAGCGAATGGCTGTTGGTGAGTGAGTGAGTCGTCTGTCGTCGGAGGAATTGTACAGTAGTTGTAATTTAGGGTGTGATGTGAGGTGCCACTTGAGTGTATGATCAGTAAAGAGAGTTGAACGAATGCGCTCCCAGTATGGCGTTATGCGGCGTTGTTGTTGGAGGTGAAGTTGGAGATCTGTGATGTTAATCTTGAAGTGGCCTGTCGATGATCGATAAGCCAGCTGGCGTTATCAGCTCTCGGCTCTCGGCTCTCCACATACTCCGTATTCCACCCGTCGGCCGCCAAGAATTTGACAAGACATGGGATGGAATGGATAGCAATACCATTTCCGATCGGGCCGGGAAGCGCGTAATTAGCTGGCATAGGCATATACATTTTTACCAACGGACAACCTGATTACTTTCCTTGTCGCAGGATATTCAGAGTTCGATCGAAAAGCCTCCTGTTTTCAGTTCAAGATCAACATGATTCTTACTTTGTGTTCTTGTAGTTGTAAAAGACCTCGTCGCTGCACCATTGCCTTGAGATGACTCCAATGCGGAGACATTTATAGCACACCTGTTTGCATAATCTGGTGTTTTGATGAAATGAGAAATAAATAATGAATGGATATCATCTGAATGTATAACTGCTCTCGAATTTGAATAGGTAATCAAACTCTGTCTCATCTGTCAAGTTGGATATCGGGCCATCGCTAATTTCCCGTATATAGCCAGTAGACAACAACGCGCGAGGAATAAGTAGACTTTGACATCATAGATTATTTGAACAGCCAAGTAAGCATGTAACCATTATTCACATACCCTCCCATCACTCTAAGCATCCCTCATGCCGCATATCTCATCAACAAGGGGAAAGATAATCGACCAACCAGCAGCCGATGTCCTCTACCATGTTCATCAACCTCAGCAATTATACCTCACACCCCTCTTCCCCAACTCCTTCCTGCCCACAGCCTCCTCCGGCCACACCCAACCTCGAATCCTCTTCGACTCCCTCTTCTCCGCAAGCTGCGGCTCAGGAATCCACTCATCCTTCGGCAAACACTTCCGTCTCGTCCCCTCCGCCGGCGCCCCAATCTCACTCTTCCATCCCACCTGACCAGGCAGCGTGTCATCTCTCGCCAACATATGCAGATACCACAGCGCAAGCAGCGCAGTCATCTTCATCTTCTTCGGAACCACATTCTCTTCTCCAGCATCGACAAAGCTACCTTCCACTTCCTCGAAAGTCGAAGTGTAAGGATTGTCATGTGCAGCGAGCTGGATGGTTTGGATCTCCAGGTATCCGAAATGTGGGACCGAGTCGCCGCCGTTGCGAACGACGACGAGTTCGATTTCAGTCATGATGAACCCGTATCTGCATCCGTGCTCGCGCATATGACGGTGAAGATGGGCGAGACCGCGGAGGTATTCTACTTTCCTGTGGTTACCTTCTACTCGCATGCCGGTGTTCCAGCGGTCGAATGACTTGACTAAGCCAACGACACGGCCGAGCCCACGGCCGTAGATTAATTGCGAGGTGTCGTCTGTGTAGTTTGAGATGAAGGACGGGTCAGTGGCGGATTTGGCTGAGGGACGCATGACAAGGTGGCGCTGGCCGAGAGAGAGGGTGAGGGCGGCGTTGAGCTTTCTGCCGTAGAATGAACTGTAGATATTCTGAAGGTCGATCTCGGTCTCTGGCTGAAGAGATGTCTTGGGAGGCGTAGGGAATGTGGAAGAGGGAAGATTGATATTGAGGAGTGCTTTGAGTCCTGGGATTGCACTGATGGTCTTCGTGTTGAAGCTTGTCCAGGGACGGATTTGTCGGATATCCCACCAGAAGTGTTTGGTGTTTGTGTCGCGGATGTGCATGTTGATCTGACGCACGAGAGCTGGAGCTGGGTTGGGTGATGCGAGGTATGCCATCAGCGAGCTATTGTTGCCGTCATCGATCGGGCTCATTGTCATCTCATTCAGACCAATGGAGTTATGGAGTGGAGAAGGACTTCGTTGAGGGACGTAAAAGTTCTGTTGGTTGAACGTCTCCGTCTGGCTGTTGGTAGCGGATTGGATGTATGTTGGCATCTGGCGGTATGTTGGGAAGCCATATTTCCCAATGGTTTGAGTGTCCAGGAGGTCTGCGCTGGAAGCTCTGCGCTCATTTACCTCGGTGGCGAATGTGATTGGTGAACACAATACTGACATGGAGCGATTCTGGGATGGAAAGTTGTCTTGAACAGCGAACGAGATTGACTCTGGGTTGGTATAGCTTCTGGTGTGGGTTGGTCTAAAGCTTGTGGTTGTTTGGAGTGATTGTGCTTTGGTCATTGGCATCTTCTTGACTCTCTTGGGTGGCGAGTGGATTTCCTGATCTTGAGGACGAATCTTTGGTAACAAGAGCGGGCCATGTTGTCTAATTGGTGACCTTGCTGGTGTGGTCAATTGAGTGTTGACAGACTCCGGCGATGATCCCTGAGAGTACATTGAGGCATGAGAGCTTGATCGACTATGACCAAAGTCGAATGAAGCACTATTGAGAGCTTCCTCGAATGAGAAATCTGGTGGTGTGGCAGGGCCAGCACCGAAGGAGAAGTTGTAGTCGAATGACATTGTTACTGCTTCCAGACTGACAATTGTTAGACCAGAAAAAGGCAAGTGGACTGAGCATCACCTACGCAGTGCGATATTATAGGTTGAGGAGGCCGGCTCTAATTGTCAATACAACTGTGTGTAAGGAATTCGGGTGTGTGTGAGCACAGCTCGTCTAGGCTTTTGAAAGATCTATGATGATGGAAGAAGTAAAGAGATGGAAATGTGAGTGAGGACGACAAAAGCCGGCTCTGTTGAATTGATCAAAAACCAACAAATCCCAAGGCGATATCCTGATACTTATCCTCCTCACTCCAAGAACTTACACAGCCCAATCCCCTCGGCCATCGCCAGGGTCGTGAGAGTCTAAATGAACATGAAACGCAGAGAAATGATAGAAGGCTACTCCAAGTCTGGTGTATGTCCCCAGCTTGTTTCTTGGTCAGGCCCAAATGGCCATTTGGTAGGCCACTCGGCAGGCGCTGGACGCTTTCCAACTCTCCATCGGGAGCTCAACGGCAGCACTACATCTGCAGCATCTCTGAGTCATATTTAGAACCCTTGTGAAAGATCAGAAATGTGGACATGAGGTGCAGCAGTAGCTCATTGCACAAAAAACCCAGATCGTGCCAATATGCAGCGCGCCAACGCGCTCTTCCTCGTCCACAAAGCAGATCATCAACACGATGTGTACAGGAAGGACTACACGACTTAGAACCGTGCCTGTTGCGCGAAAGCTTCACGAGGCGCTCGCGTCACCCTAGAGACAGGGCTGCCAAATTTGGCTCATCTGGGCTGGGATGTATTTTTGGTGGTCGGCGGCTCCTCAGATTGCGAATGAAACTGACAGCCGCCTCTCCGACCATAATCCTCATTCATAACTAGCCTCATGCTCTTCAAGGGATCCGCAACTCAAGCGCCGTCATCTCGCACAGCCGACATTGAAGCGCCGGCTTGATTGCGCTCTCATGCTGGCATCCGCATCCGCTCCGCTGCCAAATTGCGGTTGCGGTACTCGAGGAGGATGGATGACTTTGGTTGGCGCCGCGTGTCAAGGTCGTGTTTAGCGATAGAGCACTTCTGTGTTGTCATTGGCCCCTTAGTACGCGAGCCTTAGCGAGGAAACCCTGGATGTTCATCCACGCGCTGCAGATGGGAAAGACGACTATCAATGCAGGAAAGCGGTCCCGAAAGAGTCACCTCGTGTTGGCCAATACTATTGGACCGTTATCCTGGGAGAGTTTCTCGATCGCATGTTTCAAGAGAAGCTGTGACTCACATTGATTGTTGTACCACCCCGCAATATCATGCTGTATGCTGTCATCCGAGCTGTTCGGATGGATGAGAGAATGAAAGAAGGAAAGAAAGAATGGGATGGAGTGGGGTGGTTGGGAAGGAAGCTCGGTTGGTAGTTTGTTGACTTTGAGCTTCGCTGCTGTGAACAAAAGCCTCACCAAAACACCCTCTGAAAATAATCGGAATCCCGATCGAACTTTCTCCCGTGCATATCGGAGTCTCACGATTATCCATTCGCATCAAGCCGACGACAAAGGGTATCAGCATCTCCACTACTGGCTGGAGACATGGTTGAAGCATGCACGCAGGCGATTCCAACTCCCATCTGTCGAAATCTGGAACTGTGCTCACGTGATAGGGTCTGAGAACGGAACCATGGCCGGCATATTATGCACAACAACGGTGTGGCAGCATGTCTTGCATGGAAAATTCTCCATTAGTACTATCCTTCCTTCTCAAACAGCTCGCTGACGTTGAAATGGCTTCGAGATGGGTCGACCCTGTTCCAAATATGAAACACGTGACCACGTCTCTCATCTGGATGCTTCGCACTTGCGTACTCCAGTCTCAGATGCTCTTGAGGTCTAGCCAAAAGCTTGGTGGGATGCGTATGTGCCTACTATTTTTGTATTACGTGGTAGCTCCGGACGAGTTTCCGGTATCTCAGGTTCATGTTCAGAGCCGCGCTCATTTCTCTTGCCGCCGTGTACAACCGCAGGACTCCACCATGCAATACGCTTTGCTTTCTCATGACTCGGAAATGCAATCACCCTGGCTTGAGTCGTTCTTAACCGACTAATCTGACAACGTAATGAAGCTCCATTCATTCTTCTTCGTCCTTCAGCGGCAAAGCACGATCTCGTCTAGTCTTCAACCGAAATTCGTCATATGATTATGGATGGACCCAAGCTCTAGGCCACAATAATAACCGTGCTGAACTCCACAAGTTCTCTGTCCTTATGGTACTATCGTATCTCCAGCGCCCGGAAGAGCGATACTATCTGCGGATAGCTGAATGCTTATTCGATTGCGCAATTCAAGACAGGTACAGTGTGACTGGTCCTTTATCTCTCAAAAGAATTCTTGATGGAGGGGACACATATCTCATTCCCCGGACTTCATCTACGGCTGGGAAACCTTTTCCGAATTCCAAGATCCTACACCTGACGGAAGGTGGCTTGAAACATACCATGGGACCAGGACCGGAGAAACACAGCAGTTGCATTAAGGCTTGGAGGCTTGGAATTTAAGAGACTACTATACAGTAAAAGTCGGAGTTTTAACGATTGAGAGTTATCACAAGAAGCGGAGAGCCTAGGAAGTAGACCTGTACAATAAACCAAATGATGGGACTCATGGTAATGCGTATCACATCCGATTTTTGATCTATGCTATATGTTTGTATACAATATCGAAGCATCACGGGACACTTCCACACTGATGCCCGATATAGCGTCTACAGTAACGCCTTCTCCCACGTGGACCACCCAATCGGCGACTAGACTGCTCTTCTGGTTTACACCAACACTACATTTCGACCTTTCGCCACTCATCAAACCCCTTTCTACACCAGTAAGATCTTTCTTCGGGACATAAAACATCCCTGTTTTGAGGGCTACCGACAACCGCAACAGAGTCGTGGACTGGAGATACGCTGTCACCGCCTGAGGCAGCTGCCTGTGCCAGTTCTAGCCACGCGAGTCGAACATATACTGTCAATGAGGACGGGTGAGACTGATTGGACTTTATAACGATGCACCCGGAGCGCTAGCCAGGACGATCATCACACTCGCTGCGAACTCGAAGCCGGAAAAGCTGACTGGAAGTTGCTTGATAAGGTCGGATGCTGAAAGAAGCTGTGCGATTCTCCGCTAGAATCTGCTTATAGGAGGGGCCTCTGATCGAGGGTCAATGAGCTGGCAGTATCGTTGCCATCGAAAAAGGACGTCAGTTTTTGAGGCTTGAGCCTATGTGCGGCTTGAGCTGAATTTGCCTAATGTGTTGCTGCGACTTGTAGCATTGCGGCAATCGGCTTCATCGGATCAGAAACGGTAGGCACTTCGAGGGCAAACAATGGATATGCCTCAGCGAAAGAGGACATGTCCATGAACATCAGACGCGGAGACGATATAGTTGATCGAACCTCACTCGCCGTCATATCGTTAAAGCGGAAGGAATGCCTCTCAGCTACTTCATCACCTTTCGCATGTTCGCCGACTGGGTTTCAGCCATCGCAGAATGCAGGGAGTCAGTGCATCGACAGTCACATGGCTGTAAGGCATCTCATCACTTTCACCTCACTCACGAAAGACTCTGGAAGTGACGGACAGGATCTTTCCAGGAAACTCGCTATGTGAGCGTGGTGCGCTGGAAAGACACCAATCATGGCTAGCTGGACAGAACGACAACGAAGCATTTCCAAGATGGAAATGTCCTTGTATGATAAGAAATTTGTCCGCTCCAAGTATGTTGAAATCCTTGATCTGTTGATGACGTGTCTCAGCTCAGTACACAATTGCTCAAAATGAAACTAGCGAGCCGGGACACAATTGCATCTAATCCTCAGTAAAGATATTCCATTTTGCACACATATTTATGCTGTCTATCAAGGCTCTACTTCGAATGTTAATTACTGCCTCAGAAAATACGGCGTGGGTGTTCAACCAACCCTATCTGTGCTGATGGTACAGACAACGTAGCATCCGCTTTACCGGTGGCTTTGAGCTTCTTTTAACATCTTCGAGATGGTGATTACACAATCCACCAATTCCATGAATCTTCTCCGAGCGATGCTTCTTGACTTCAAGCAGCCGCTGGGCTGTTGATCACAGGAGCATTTGTCGTAAGTTTAGTTTTTTTTTCTTTCGCTCCGTCAGCTATGCAATCAGATCGGCGTTTCTTTGAATAACCGTTCAGCGTATCATCGATGAGATCGCATTGAAAACTTATGCTTGCTTTACTTTCTCGATTTTAGGAACTCATAGATCAATGTCCAAAATCCATATACAGCTTTGATGACTCGCTCACAGCTTTGCCTTCTGCGACCAAGGCTGTGCCAACAGAGGAAAATACAATCTTTTCTACAGAGGTTCCAACAACCATAGTCACAGGAATCAGAGGCCCTCAAATTTCATCAATCCGAACGTCTCAATAAGCGAATGCTCACAGCAACTTGCCTCGTACCTTCTTCCTTCAAGCCCCGAGACCATCCTCGAACCTCTCTTGAGCATCAGACATTTTCGTCTTCATGTCCCGGAACCGCTCTTGTGACATAGTAAAAGCAATCGTCGTTTGATCCTACGCACTCTTTGCTTCGTTTGCGAGAGAGGAAGACGTTCCTACGGCTACGTCAGCGCTTTGACGGGAAGTATGGACCAACAATTGAATGTCACGATGCAGCACAGTGTGAGATGCGGATTGCTAGAAGGCAGTCTCACAAACTCCTGCAGCTACAAGAACAGACTGCAACATTGATTTGGTGCTTGAAAGAGCAATATCTGCAACGAGCTGCTGCTGTACAGCTGAAGCATCCCCAGCAATTTGTCTGGCAATGAACAATGTGGTTTATGAATACAGATCCAAAGCACGGGGCATTTTTGGCCGTCATGTTCACAACAAACATAGCCAGCTCGAGGGAGACTGCTGGCTGCAGTTGCAAAAGGACTCGGCGAGCAGAGCTTAGACCTTGGAAGCCGAGAAGCTTTGGTAAATTATCATCAACACGCTTACTTGATGGCCATCTGTGCTGGGGAAGGAACTCGTCGCTCACATCTAATCCCAGACGCTTGATACTACAAGCGTTCAAAATCGTCTGGGCCGGGCCCCATGGACTTAAAGAGAATAACAGGCAACTGCAGGGGTCGCTGAGAAAGATCTTGGTCTTGCCACGCCCTCATTCCCAGCCTGCCACCCTGGCCTGGGATCGATAGCACTTCCATCTCACACTTACCCACCCACACATGATATTGCCGCGAAGATATCTGGTGCATGGATTCTGATGTAGAGCATCGATGCGCTGCCTGGGAAATGGATAGTTACTTTGATCCCAGCGGTATCAGCACTACCCGGACGTGGAATCCTAGCGAATATCTTGATAATATGGCGTATCGTAGGCACTGTGACAATACCGCGTGCAGTAACGATATTCGCGTATACGCGTAGCTCGTTGAAAATCTGGAACAGCAAGTGTGCCACATTCAATGCGGTTGCGAAAACCATGGCTGGATTCTTGATGGCATATTGTAGCTGGAACATGTTTAAAATCTGATGGCCGCGAACGTAGCTTCTCGCTTAAGTGCCGGTAATATCAACATTCGGTAGAAGATTGAGAGTTAGGTAAGGCATTGATGTTGCACTCCAGGTCACTATACAAGCCGCTTTCGAAAGCGGTCGCCATGGCATACATGTATGTGATTCTATAGATTGTAAGGGAGAAACAACGAACGTGTCCAAGTATCTTGCCATCGGCCTAGTTACAGAGCGAGTCTCAAGCCCCTGGAGCACATACTAGGATGGACGAAAATACTGCATAATCAGCTGGTGATTTGAACGTGTATCTGTCTGACCTAAGAAAGGAGTATCCGCGTAGCTTACACCCATTCTTTTCTCTGTGATGCAGAACGTTTGCGTGTGATAGAGTTGAGGCTCTTAGGTTATACTACTCATCAGTACACTTGTTGACTTCGTCGCTCGGCTTCGCCTACTCAACCTTGACGGGCTGCGACTGCGAATGGAGCGGGAGCATACGCCTTTCTTGGTAGCTCAAACCTAGTACTACTTGGAACGATCTAAAGATACATCCAGAATCGTGAGCCTTTTTATCTGTAGGTGCTCACGCAAAAGTCCCAGATCTCTACTGCAAAGATGTTCCTACCAAGGAGTCGCTAGCAAACATAATACTCTCTTCTCCAGACGTGTATTGTTTCATCTGGAAAAGACAGGCCTCGAAAGTGGGCAAGTCCAAATTGGTAGCACTACAGCTGTTATTAATGCGTCATATCTAACATAGCAATGTGTACCACTGTGCACCACTTGTTCCAACCTTCCGGTAGAAGCCTCGATTCATTGAAAACTACAGAAGCTGTTTTACGGTGGTGTTGCAAGTATTCTCACCATGTTATCGTTCGCGGGCTATCTTCAAAGAGTGCATCTTTAGCAGCGTACAGCTACCACAGATCAGTCACCTTATGAAATCGGCAACATAAGTATACACTCTATCATTTGCAAGCTCGCAGCTGCAGCCTCCAGATGCACTCACTACTGCAGAAATTTAATATCGAGCAGCCCACTGGCGTTAGATCTTGCTTTTCGGTCTCTTTGTGGCTCATGGCCTCATATCCTTTGCTTTTAACCAAAAACTCAATTCTTCCCAGTGCCATACCTCAGCCTGCTTATGACGATACGTCAATCTGGCTGTCGTGCCGAGGGCATGGACGCGGTTGACTGACCGAGGGCTCCTAAAACTCCCAATCATACGGCAAAGCATCAACAGCATAAAGAGTCCACACTTCTCTATCGTCGCCTCAGAGTATGTCTAATCTTCTATCTGAATTCTGCTATCTGTATCTCCTTCGTTCTTGTCACGGATCAGGCCATTCTGCAGAAGGTATCCAAAGATGACAATATCGACAAACTTCCACGCTGTCAATATCAAAGACGAGATCTTCCTTCTTAGGAGTCCAGCATACTACAGTACTAAAGCCTCGTCTGCTTGCTTATATTGAAGCTAGTAACGATTCACATTGCTAAAACTTCGTTTATACATTTCCTCGGCGTTTGAAGCTCGATAACCATCAAGCTACATTTGCACTGCGCCATCCCAAAACAACAACATTGAGCGCCATCGAAACTAGAGGCTGGCGTACATGGAGCGAGTCTTTCAGTGGCACGTTCAACATCGCATTTTCTGCTCGAATCAACATGATTTTAGAACTAAGGGTTTCCTTTCACGACACGACGTGAGATATCTGACCAGCGAGCACGATACCTCTGTACTGCGGCACTGCACTATTTTCGCTAACTGTTCGGGATCTATTAAAGCAATACCTACCCATTCACCAGACCAGATACACAAGATTGGAAAGAATACGGATTACCCGACCTAGATGTCTTGGACGTGAATCAGTGACAATGATTGCTGTAGTTCCATACTGGATTGCTTGATTTGCCTCCTCAGCTGCGAATTATATCCTCTCTAGACTTCCGTGGGAAACATGAACAGGCGAGCTGAGGTTGATATATCAATGTTTCAATCAGATTGCATGTGAAAATCAGCCTCGCATTGCCGTTCGGCCGGAGCCCCTCTCGTGTAATCCTGAGCCAGCGGCCGAGGGTTCTCCATCACTTGACAAAGATCTTTTTAGGACCTAGGTATACTAGCCGAGCAAGTCTAGACTCCTATCCTTCCTTCCTTCCTTCCTTCCTTCTTTCCTTCCTTCCTCGAACCAGCGAGGGACCGATGTTATCAGAATAAGCAGCAGTGCCAAGGCGATCGATCTTGTGTGGGGGTGGGTGGCCAAAGAAACGCACTAATGACAGTCGGGCTTGGACGAGGGATAGGTTTCCGGGAAGTGTATTTAGTATAATCAAAAACTCAAATGATTATAAATTTTTCCGAGACCGGATCCTTGAGCTCCATTCGGTCATTTGCTTGATGGCAAGCATGAGCGCCTGTTCCGTTGTTGTGATGCAAACCCTTTCGAAGTTGGTGAGACTTGTAGCGTCCGTGTACCCCACCTACGAGCACCGTAGGAGTATGCCTACTTAGTAGCCAGGATAATTAAACCCCTACCATATACTTACTGTACTAAGGTCTTGCCACTCACGTACCGGATACTGCTTTTAAGCCAGAAATATGAATATCTAAGAACTGATATATAAATTGCTATCTAAAGCTAGTATTTAGTATATCCTCCTCTTACGTTAATTATAGCCTAGTACCTTTTATATATTGTTATAATAAGTTACTTAATATCTTTATCTGTAATTATATTCTAGGCTTCGAGTATAGCCTCTCGGAGCCGTAGGTAGGATCGATAAATATTAGAGTATTTCTCCTGAATATAGTCTTTTATCTAGTCCTAGACTATCTCGATTGGGTTTAAATCAGGAGAGTTCGCAGGCTAGATAATCGGTCTAATACCTCTTCTTATAAGCTCTTTAATAGTAGCTTTCGCTACGTAACTAGTTACGTTATCTTATATTAAGATGAGTCTCTAGCGAGAGGTATACCTTTCGATTAAAGGAACTATATACCGGATATACGAATCTGAGGTAATTATACTCTAATCCTTCTCCTAAAAGAGGCCCGGACTTTTACCCTAGCCCGAAATTCCTCCTTAAAATATCTAGCTTATCTTCTTTCGTATCTTCGACTCTAAATAGTCTTCGAGTAGCACTTCTTCAGGTCTCTAAGTAACTTTAACCTTCTTATACTTTCCTGGATTTACTTACGTCTTATTAGTCCAGAAGATCTATTTCTATTACTCTTAGGTCTAGTTAATATACTCGATAGTAAAATCAAGTCTAGCTCTTATATAAGCTTTAGTAAGAAGTAGTTTCTTAAGAGCAGTTCGACGTGTAAATCCTTCGATCTTAAAAGTAGTCTTAATTATATAAACTAAGTAATTCTATCCGAAGATACTAGGAATCTCCTTCTAAGGAGTATATCGATTTTACTTAGAAGAATATACTTATTCTTCAAGCTACTTTCTGTGACGCTTGCTCTAGAAAGGTCTCACTCACTACTAAATAGGTAAGACCTCATATTATATAGAATATGAAGTAGTAAGAATCAACTTAGAATCTATAACTAAGGAGTGAAGAAATAGAGAGAGAAGGGAAGTATATATATAAAAAGGGGCCCCTAAACTCTACTCGGGTAATCTCGCTTAGCAGTCAGTGTTTCCACTAATAGGGGGAAACCTCTAAACCTCTAATCTGACTAGTTGTTATATTACCCCCCCTTCTGAAAAAAGCTCGCCCTCGAGCGTTAGTCTATCTCCTTATTGCTATTAAGGTAGTTATAATCGTCTAGTCTATCGTAGAAAGCTTTCAGCTAATCAGGGAGCTTAGCAGGGGGTCCTACTTGCGTCGGGTTATCGAGGTAGAACTACTAAATCTTTACGAGAGCGTACTTAATATCTGAAGTATTATACCACGTGAGATCGACGTCTTGATTTAACTAGGAGACATAGTATAAGAGGTTATTGCGCTGCTTATAGCACGTAAGTATATCTTCGATTTCCTATTCGTTATTACTAGTGATATTAATAAGTAGTAGTAGTAGTAAGGTTTATCCTAGTAAAAGATCGTTTAGATACTTTCGTAGTTTAGTAGCAGGGAAGACGTTATATACTTTTATACTAATAGGGAGCTCTAAATAGTAAGAGCTTCTAACTTTTTTAATTATACGGAAAAGTCTATTAGTTAGGAAGTCGAGTTTTTTACTAGGTCGAGTACTTATAAAGTAGCGTATATCTAGCTAAATAAGGTTATCTATAGTAAAGTCGACTTTATAGCGTAAGCGATTATAAGATCGGGATATCTTAGCTTATACGCGTAAGAGGCTTAATTAGGTAGTAGTCTAGGCGTTACGCAGACGATTAGCATAATCTAGAGCTTACTAAGTATTTAATTTATTAGTAAGTATAATAGAGTCAGGTAAGTCTTTCTAATTCTAATTAACGCGGGGTATATATCTATAAATAACTTCAAAGGGTAAGAGACCTCTAAGGGAGTCGTAAGGGAGGGTTATCTAAGCGTAGTCTATAATAGATAAGAATTCCGACTAGTTATCTTAATAGTAAGAGATAAAAGGTTATAATCTGCGTTAGAGATATTAGTTATAGATCTCTATTTAGCTATCTGTTTACAGGTAATCTATTATAGAAAGTTATCTTTTAGTACTAAGAATTATAATAATCGCAATCTAAAAGCGAGAAACGAATTAAGGTCCTCTATTAGAGGTAATTATTAGCGGAGCTCCGAAATAGCAGTATACGTAGTATAAGTAGAGCTTTATAAGGTCACGCGTATCAGAGGTCTTTCGGCATAGAATACTAATTGCTTACTTACTGAAACGATTTATAAATACGAGAATATTATCGTAACTATATTTATCGCGATTAAAGCTATAGTAATCGACTATAATATGCTCCTATAAGCGTGATAGTACTAGCAAGAGCTATAGGAGTCCGGGCTTCTTATCTCGTAGCACTTGAATTCGTTAGTAAGTATAGCAGTTACGATAGTACTAGTTAATAGTTAAAGCGATCCTATACTAGTAGTACTATAATAATAGGAGTTATAAAGTCTTTTTTATACTTAGATAGGCAGTTTCTAATCGATTATATACTTCGCGTATAAGTAGCGTGCGAAGGTATAAAATATTAAGTACGATTAATCTTCCTTCGTAAAGTAAAAGATCTTTTTCTATAGTTAGTTTTCTAGGAGTAGCAGAGAGAGCTTATTTCAGTAGTACTTAGAGTAATAGCGCAGCGCGATTAGCTTTAAGTACTTATTATACTATAGAGAAAACTAGCGATAAGTCGGCGACTTCTAAGGCGTTAATAAGTTCAAAGCTATCTATAGAGTCAGAACCGTTCCGGAGGTTACTTATAAGTAGTACTAGGTCGATTTAGTCTTCACGTAGTAATTATTATAAACGTTAGGCTTTCTTAGCGTTATTTTAATCGTCTAATTTATCTATTCTGCAAGAGAGAGCGTTAGTAAGTAGATTATACTTCCTAGGTCGATAGGTAATTATAAAGTTATAATCTGCAAGTAGCTTTACTTATTATACTTATTATACGTTTAACTACTTAGAGGTTATAAAGTACTTAAGAGCTTTATAGTTAGTAATAATACGGATCTAATATAGTACGCCTGCGAGTTCAGATCTCTAGTTACTAAAAGATCATATAATTGCGAGTATTTCCTTATCGTAGATAGCATAATTAAGCTCGGCTAGTAGTATAGTCTTAGAGAAATAAGCTACTAGGAACTAGTCTTTATCGTGCTATTACGATAGCACACCTGCTATTACTCCGTTACTAGCGTTTATTTCGATTATATAAGGTAGATCTTACTAATAGTAGTAGAGGAGTAGTACTGAAATGAGAGCGTGCTTTAGGTAATCAAAGGTATCTTTATACTCTCTAGTGAACCGAAATAATACGTTATTTTTAGTAAGTTATATAAGAGGTTTCGCGATTATTCCGTAGTCTTTAATAAATCGCTAGTAGAAGTTATAAAAACCTAAGAATAATTATACGCCCTTAACTATAGTTAGGTAGTTCTAAGATCATACGATATTAACCTTTTTAGGGTCTACCTCGATTCCAGAAGTAGAGATAATAAATCTAAGGTATTTAGTGCGAGTAATATTGAATTCATACTTCTTAAGGTCGGCTTATAATCTAGCGTCTTATAATCATTATAATACCTTATATATATAATTAATACTATAGTAGGTCGTTAGAGTAGATTAGAATATTATTTAAATATATTATATAGAAGTCGTCCAGGTAGTCGAATAAGATATTATTCATATATCGCTAGTATATCGCAGAGCCGTTAGTTAGACCGAATAGTAGCACCTTGCATTTATACGCTCCGTAGCAGGTCCGGAAGGTCGTATACTCTTCGGAGGCTAGATCTATTCGAATTCGATAGAAAGCTTAGCGAATATCTAGTTTAATGAAGACCTTAGCAGTAGAGATTCTAGCTAGCGTTTCGTCGATTAATAGTAATAGATATTAATCCTTCCTCGTGAGGTTATTAAGTATACGAAAGTCTATATAGAACCGTAGACTTCTATTAGCTTTCTTAACGAAAAGAATAAGTATAGCGTATAGTACTTAAGAAGGTTCAATGAAACCTTTAGCTAAGTTATTAGTAATATACGCTTTTACTACTTTAAGTTCCTTAGCTAATATCTTATATAAGGGGGAGTATTTAAGGCTCTTTTCAGCCCTTTCCTTAAGCTTAATTCGGTGATCGCATAAATAATAAGGAGGGAGAATATCACTAGCTTCCTTAGAAAAGATATATAACTACTAGTTATACTCGTAAGGAATCCGTAGTTCTAAGTCTAATTCGCTTAAGCTAATAGTAAATTACTAAGCGGTTTTATAGCGTTCCGTAAGGTCGATAGTTAAAGATACGATAGCTATATTATATTACTAATCTGCGATTCAGTCGTTAAGAAGCTTATCTATCTCGTAGAGAGTAGTAGAGAAGATCTTATTATTAGAAGACTTCTAGCGTTTATATAAGAGATAGAAGGCTAAGCCGCTGATTATATAAATCTCTAGCGTAGGAGGCTCTTAGAGAGGTCTGAGCGCACGAGGAGGTAGTCTTTATTACTATTAGCGCTTCCGAAATAGTGTAATAGCTATATTTATATCTAGAGTAGCTTCTATTAAGTCGCGAGATAGTATTCCTAATAACTATTAATCTATAGTATAAATTACACGGGCGTAATCTTATACGTCAGTCTTTAATATAAAGACTTCTAATTAGGGTTAAAGTAGAGATTCACGCGGGATATAGATAGTAACGTTACTAAATCGTATATACTTCGGGAGTGTATTAGTAGCTTTTCTGATATATAAAGACTTATCTCTATTACTCTTTTCTTATTCTTCAGATAATAAAAACTTAGGCTCAGCGTATCTATAGGAAGTAATAGGAACGCTAGGGAAACAGTTCTCTCTAAGTAGTAATAGTAGAGGGGGGTTCGTTACTTATAGTATACTCTCTAGGGGAGAGTTTTAGATATTTTTATAGCTATAAGTCTCCTTAGAAGTGCGTTTCCGAGAGTTTAGTAGTAATCGTTTAATAATAGATATAGAGTTAGTAACTACTTAAATATTAACAGGAGAGCTAGTTACGTTTCGCTATACTTCGTACGCTTCCCAGAACTTATTAAGGCGTTTATCTCGTTCGTTAGCGTCATATTAATAGCGCTAGTAGGTATAGTGTTTATATAAGTCCTTGATTTCGAGCGGAGAGCTATAAACGTTACTAGGAGGAGTATATAGTAGCTAAATAATCTATCGTTTAGAGGTATCTAAGAGTACTTAATGTTCCGAAAGCTAGGTCCTTCCGAGTATAATACTATAGTTTCCGAGAGTAGTAATAAGAAAGGGGGTAAATACCTAAACGCGACGATCTACTATTAAGTTAAGTATTATATAGTAACTGATTATACTACTATTAACGCTATTAAAACCTTTAATAGGGATTACGTTTAGCAGAGAGTAAATTGAAGGTTTTAGAAAGAAGGAAAGAGATTTAAGAAAAGAATAATTAATAAAATAGTATCTATTAGCTCCAGAATTAAGAAGTGCAGGTAGCTTATACGAAAGTCTATTCTTAGTAAGAGTAGCACGCGTAGTGAACGATTAACTACTAAGAAGCTTCGTAAGGTTAAGATATCGCATATCTCGTATACTACCTAGGAAGGAGTCTTTCCCTAAGCGTAATCTTTTACTAGCGGAGGTTTAATATACTCCTAAGCGTTATCGTATGTATATTTGTTATTATTATCTTCTGACTTGCTATTAATATTATTCTTAGTATTAATCGCGTTAATACGATACAGAGTATTAGGTCGAGCTAATAACGAGCGTGGGTAGGAGGTCGGCGTGAAGTGACGAGGAGTATTCGCTAGCGATTATACACGAGGTATATCGTTTCGTGCAGAGTATTAGTATAAGGAACTGTTTTCCTGAGGGGGTATATTAGCAGTAGTAGTAAAAGAGTCTTTTAGGCTAAATTCAGTACGAGTCTTTAGAGGGTTGAAAGAAGAAGAGCTTTTATTGCGTCGTTAAGAGGTATTAATAGGGCGTTCCCGAGTCGCGCTAGCTTTAGCCGAAGACTCGGAATAGTAAGTCTTTTCGATAAATTAACCTTAATCTTTAGCTTATATAGTCTTAACGTATTCTTCTAGTATTCTTAACGTTCGGTACTATTAGAAGAGCTATTTCCGGAGCTATACAAGTAGCTTCTCCTATAAGTCTATTTTCAGAGTCGATTAATTATTTATACTAGCTTTGCGAGCTAGCGTACGAAACCTATAATAGAACGTCTAGAAAGTCTACTTATAATCTATCCTTAGCGCTAAGTAGCTAGCTCTTATAGTTTATTAGTCATATGGATTCGATAAGAAGGAGACAAGTTAAGTGATTATATCAAGTAAATCGATTATATTACTTTCCTCGTTATATTCTAGTTCTAAGAATAAGAGTTCTAAGTAGATTCTAGCTATTCCTTCTGTTTAATTAAGTAACTAATCTTTATAGTAATCTTCATTAAGGAAGTAGCTAGAGTAGCGCCAGAGAGCGTTACGTATCTATACTTCCTAGAGCTTTAGAGAGTAGTCTATTCTATTAGAGAGCTTATTTAGAAGGTTCGGAATCTTCTTAATACGCGTAGCGTATAATATTAATAATATTCCTCCGGTAGATTATTCTCGATAGCGATTATTAAGCGTAAGAGTAGTATTATCTTCTTCAATTAAGTATAGTAGTATTATACGCGATTAAACGTTATTAAACGATATAGACTTAATAGAATACTAAGCAGTTAACTAGTATAGTTCTCGGAACTCGTCCTGTAACTAACGTAGCTCTGCAGATAAGTCTATATTTAATTATCTCTCCTCCGCGAGTCTTCTCTCTGCTTCTTGCAGTTAGTAAGCGCGGTCTTCCTATAAGTTACTTATAGTTACTATTAATACAGGGGTATTATTAGGGAGGTTTAGTGACTCGGTGAGTTCGTTAATTATAATAGGAGTTAGAGAGCTTAACTCAGATAAGGCGTCGTCGCGAGCACTCTCTATTATAGAGAGGGGTAGATTACAGCGAGTATTACGAGTCGCCGAAGAATAGGTAGAAATAGAGGGAGTTAGAGAACCAGTTATCGATTTATCGGACTTAAGTTACTTCTATTTAGGTGCTATTCTTCAAGTTTATACTTAGTATAAGCTTTCTCTATATAGCGTAGTCTCCTGCGTTTAGTAGCTCTAGGCACAGAGGTATAATATAAGTAGATATTTACTATCTTCCTAGACGTAAGTAAAAGAGTTATAGATAATATAACGCTTACTCTAGAAAGGTCTCACTTACTACTAAATAGGTAAGACCTTATATTATATAGAATATGAAGTAGTAAGAATCAACTTAGAATCTATAACTAAGGAGTGAAGAAGTAGAGAGAGAAAGGAAGTATATATATGAAAAGGGGCCCCTAAACTCTACTCGGGTAATCTCGCTTAGCAGTCAGTGTTTCCACTAATAGGGGGAAACCTCTAAACCTCCAATCTGATCAGTCGTCACACTTTCGCTCTTAAGGGCTAAGTAAAGGTCTTCGGCCTAACTTAGACTTTTAAGAAGTAATTCGATATAAAATCGCGTATTAAACTCAGCTAGGTATAAGGTTTAATTATAAGGCGATTTAATCTTTCGACTAGCTAGCGTATAAGTAGAGAGTTTAGACTTAAAGTCGCTGATCTCGTATATAGTTTCGGGATAGAGTTTTCGGTATAAGCACTTTATATTTAGAAGTTGAAAAATTAAGTAATAATCATAATATATTAGATAATATGAATTGAAAATATTTACTAGTAAATAGTAAGGGAATATTTTCAGATGTTATAAAGCAGCAGGCGAGGTGCATTTATCGATTAGACAAGAGGTGAGGCGCACTAGCCTAATCGAAACTACTAGAATTACAGGGTAGGGGTTTATTTATCCCTACCACGAGTATAAGCTAGTATTAAATGTTATATCATTTCGAGGGGGGGCTGATGAAGTTTTGGTGGTGGAGTTTGTGTGGTGCAGTCCCGTTGGCTTCGCTAAGGCTGATTGAATAATAAACCGCTTAGTACTCTGAAAGCGGTGTGAGAAAAAATAATCAGCCTATATAATTAGAATCGATTATAATCGATTATAATTAGATTAGATTAGTGTAGGTATTTTAGACCTTTGATTAGATTAGATTAGGTTATACTCAATGATTAGGATTAGAGTAGGCTTGATTATTCTTATATAATTAGCTATAGAAGCTATAGAAGCTATAGAAGCTATGTAAAGACAGATAAAACATAATACATATTAGTAGATAGAGATATAGATATAATTATTAAAGTAATAAAGTATATATTATATATTCCTTTTATTTATAATGATTAGAAATCCGATAGAATAGAGTAGAATTTTCTAGAAAATTTTAACGTTCCTAGTTCTGACTAGTACGCGGTGTATAGGCTCGTCGGTTAGTATTAGCTATAAAGTAAAGTAAATAAGAAGTTCGGTTCTTAATTAGAATTAAGATATTATAAGCAAGTATTAATTACTATATGAATTTGAGCACGAAGCTCCTATCTAATAGCAGAAGTGCTAGTCTTATATAGAACCTTCGTTCCCTTATACTAGCTATATAAGACTATCTTATAGAGCGTGTAAGCCCTCGCGACTTATCTAGCAGTCTAGCATATCACGTGATCCCGGATCACCTATAGCTATAATACTATTATTACTATAATATAGGTAGGCGTATAATACTACTCGCTGTTTATACTATAACTATATTAGTACTCTCCTTTCAATAGGACTAACTCTCTTATTAATACTAAAACTCATCTGGCACTTACTACTAGATAGTACTATTAGTATTCTAATACTAGGATAGTTTTAGTGCTAAGAACTAAGCCGATTCGTTATACTATCCCCTTTCTGTCTTAGCGTATCCCTACGCTTAAGTATACCTAAGGAAATATCGATATCTGCTTATAGCTATCTCCTTCTTTTATTATACCCCCTGAACGCTTAACTAAACGAGTCGATTATATTACACTCGGAAGATAAATAGAATTAAGTAATAAAATTATAATACTATATATCAGATATGAAAAAGCGGAATATAAAGAGTATATATCGCCTCACGACCCTAAATTAACTCGGTATAGTTATTACGCTTAATTAAATAAATCCTGCGATATTCGTATAAGAAACTAGATACCTATAGCTTCTGAATAGGAAAGTCTAGATTCCTAAATTAAAAAATTAGAGGATAAGAAAGACTTAGCTATAGCTAAGTTCTATATACGAATTATAAAGTTAAAGAAACAGAAACGTTTCTTATATAAAAGGTAGTAAAAGATAATTACTACTAGTCTGAACTCGATAGCTAAGCTCGATACTCTTAAAGCTTTAGAAAAAGAAGAAAAAGAGAAATAAGAAAAGGAGAGAGTACTTAATAATACTAAGTTAGTAAGCGCGGAACCCTCTAGTTCTAACGTCCTTATCGACCCCTTATTCGACCTGATAGTCGACTTTCCTTTCGACCTTACGGACCTGCTCTAAGTAGATCTGGGTTTTATCGATAGAAATTAGCTAGTAATACTAAGTAGTAAAAGCTTAACTTAAGTTCCTATATATTTTCCGAATATAGATAGTTCTTCTATTTTATTAGATATCTAATAATATCTTATTTATACTAATAGTCTAGTAATTCCTCTATATCATATTCTACGAGTAGATTAACTAGTTTAGCGTATATCTTCGGGGCTAATAGTACTCTCGGTAATACTTTTTCTAATAAGGATATATAGAGTATCAGGAATATCTTCTTTATTATAGCTAGTAACTAGAGTTTATAATTTAAAAGTCCTTTAACTCGTTCGATTTTAAATAGTCTAAGTTTCTTATAATCTAGCTTATTACTTAGTCTCTATATATTAATGTTTTTCTATAGAAAGTAAACCTTATCCTCTTTCTATAGTATTAACTCCTAACTATAATTCTTATTATAATAATACGTATTTTTCTTTATTATAAACTAGAGTTCTTCTGCGAGTTCCTTATAGAGATCCTAGATATTCCGGACCTAGATATAAGCTATATTATTATCCTTAACTATTAAGTTAAGTTCTCTATAAGTAATAGGTTCGTAATTATAATTCGCGAAGAATAGTATAACCTTTATTATTTCCGTAATTAAGCTATTATATATAAAGTCTACTAATAGTAATAGTTCTACTTAATTATTTTATTAATAGTTAATATAATAGCGTAAGTATACTTTAATTACTTAATTTATTCTTTTATTTCCTCTATTAGTCTAAGGATAGAAAGCTATTAATAGTTTCTATTTAGTTCCTAGGAACCTTATTAAAATATTCCAGAACTTTAATATAAATAACTTATCTCGATCCGATATGATTTCTTCGGGTGCTCTATACTTAGAGACTACCTCCTTAAGGTATACCTATACTAAGTATTCAGCTATAAGAATAGATAAGACTAGTACTAAGATTATATACTTAGTAAGTTTTTCTATAATAATAAGTATTATATTATAGCTAACTCCTATGACTAGGTCCTTCGATAGCAGTAATAGCCCTATGAAGTCCTATAATATCGATTTCTAAGATATTAGCAGTATTAGTACTATAATTATCTGCTTATAAGATATATATCAGAAAGACTTATTTCTAATATAGATATTATAATTAGCTAGTACTTCTTTAACTACTTAGCGGAGTCCTTCTAACTAGTAGTTTCTTGAAATCCTCAGATATATTCTCTATATCCCTTAGTATCTATACGCAGGAAGCTCGTGTTATTCTTTAACGTATATTTCTACTAAGCTCGATAAAAGCTAAACTTTCCTATTAACTTATATAATACTATTCTAAATTATATTCCTTATAATAAGTTCTTTAGTTTTATTTAAGGATATTCTATCTTTCTTCTAGGCCTCTTTTAAGGTGATATACTAAGGTCTCTTGATTTCTTACTTAATTATAGTAGCTTCTCGGACGTTAGTAATTATATCTCTATTATCTAGCTAGTTAAGTAAAGCGGTCTTATTATAGACCTTATTATTCTTATAACCTAGTAATCTGCTTAGAGTATCTGCTCGTATATTATCTTTTCCTTATATATACTTAATAACTAAGTTAAAAGAGGCGAGTTCCTCTAACTATCGAGCTAATTAATAATTACCTAAGACCTTAGTAAATATAAAGGTTCGAAGATTCATATAGTTAGTATAGATAATAACTAGAAACTTAGCTCCTTATAAATATATTTTCTAGTATTTAAGTGCTTTAATAATAACTATAAGTTCTTTCTTATAAATATTATAATTCTATTTAGCTAGAGATATTTTCTCTGAAAAATAAGCGACTAAGTAAAGTTATCTTTCGTTATCTTACTATAAGTATACTACGCTAGTATAAGTATTTAAGGCGTCTATTTCTATTATACTTTCTTTCTCTTTATTAAAACTATATAAGATTAGTTCCTTTATAAATTCTTTCTTAATTCTATGAAAAGCTTCCTTATATTAGTAGGTCTAAGTAAAAGGAACGCTCTTCCTTATTAAGCTCGTAAGTAGTTTAGTAATCTTAGAATAGTTTCTAATAAACTATTAGTAAAAGTTAGTAAAGCTTAATTATAATTATATATCTTTAATATTCTTTAGAGATTCCTATTCCTTTATAGCTTTAATTTTCTTCAGGTTAATACTTATCTCTCCCGGGCGAATAATATACCTTAGAAAAGTAACTTACTTAACTTAGAATTAATATTTCGATATCTTTAGTCTAGAATCTACTTTATATAATACTTCTACAACTTAGATAATATAGCCCTAGTATACCTCGATAGTCTCCGAGTATACTAGGATATTATCTAGGTAATATATAGCGAATTTCCTAATAAAGTCCTTAAGAATATTATTATTCTACTTTTAATATATAGCTAGGGTATTAGTTAAGCTGAATAGTATTACTATATATTCCTATAGCCCTGAGGGTAATACGAAAGCAGTCTTCTACTCGTATCTCTCTTTAATTCGGATTAAATTAAACGTATTATATTAGTCTAACTTAGTATATATCTTTACTCTAGCTAGCTTATCTCGTAAGTACTAAGTATTTAGTAAAAGATATATATCCCTTATAGTCTTACTATTAATTATCCGATAGTCTTTATAAGGTCTCTCTTTAGGATCTTCTACTTTCTTAACTACTAGTATATTAATAGTATATAGTAACTTAGATTTCCGAATCTATCCTTTCTTTATACTTAACTTCTAATACTCCTTAAGTATTCTTATAGTATTATAATTATAGTAGTAAAGTTTCTCTACGATAAGTATAAATCTATTCTTAAAGTTTATCTTATAATCCTAAGGTTTATACTTAAGTAGAGCTCTTATATCCTGCGGATCCTCGAATAATTTCGAGAACTTCTTATATAGTTCAAGTAGCTACTGCCGAATATTATCTATTTAATTAGGATAATTCTTAGGTTCTATCTAACTAGAAACCCGACTTAACTAGCTAGAGTTTATTAGTGTTATTATTAAGGAGGTAGCGCTAGTCTCTCTTTTACTAGCTAGTTAATTACGTTTATATTTATAGTTACTAAACGTAACTCTCTTAGTTACTTAGTTTACGCTAGGATTATAGTTATATAGCTATAATATTCCTAATACGATATCGTATTATCTAGTAAGTACAATATCAAAGTAGAGTATTTCTTTATATATATTAATAACTATCTTTATTCCTCTTATCTTTCTATAGACTTATCTATCTGATCCGGCGCCTTTTCTATCTGATAAGATAAAGTAATATAGTTTTAGGTTAATAGTAGTAGGAATATTCTATTTCTCGATAAAGGCCGGGTTTATAAAGCGTCCTATAGCTCCTGAATCGATAAGTGCTTTTATCTTAATATTATCTATTATAATTAGTAAGATTAACTAATCGAGCTCTCTAGTAGTAGTAAGCTCTAGATATAGTAGTTCTATTAGAGAGTAATCACGTGCTTCTTTAATAATTCTTTCTATTATTTTATCTAACTAAGTCCTAAGGCCGGGTTTATAGATAATTAGAGTATAAGGTATATAGTAATAGAGATTAGTTTATCCCTTAATAAGATCTAATACTATTCTCTAATAAGTAGCTAGTTCTAATAAGTATTATCTTTTCTGCTAATAGTATTCCTCTTTTATTTCCTTAATAATAGCTTAAGTATCTTTAATTCGAAGGAACTAATCTAATTATTCGAATTCCTTTAGTTTAAGTTCTCCTTCGAGATTAGCTATATAATGATCTAGTCGTTCTTTAATATCCCCTGTATTTTCTTAGAATATAATAATAGTAGTATCGTAATAGATAATAATATAGTCTATATCTAAATTAGATATATTATAAGTTCGATAATACTCTATAAAATTAGACTTAGTTCTATTATAAACTTATATTCTTCTTCTATTATTATGATTTCGAAGAGTCCAGTTTTTATTATTATATAGGAGATTATCGTGCAGATAGTTTCTTTTATCTATAATACTCTAGCTTTCTTAATCTTTATCTAGAAGTTTAACTAAGTTCTCTTCGAATTCTTCGCTAGATTTATAAGCTTCAAAGTCCTGCGAACTCTATTCTGCGCTAGAAGCCTCTTAGTAATCTAGCTTCTTTTCTGCTAGTCCGAATTCTCTCTTAGGTTTATTCTAGGGTTTTCTTTCTTACTTCTTCTTCTAAGAATAAATATAAGCAAAATATCTTAGCTTACTATATATATAATAGAGACTCTTCTCTTACTATTTATCTTTCTTAGCTTAGCCCTTAGATCCTCTTTCTATTCTATCTATTTCTATCAGATTATAGTAATTTCGTTTATTATTCAGGTAAAGCTAGAAATTTCCCTGATACTTATTATATTATTATAGAAATTAGAGCTTTCGGAGGTAAATAAGTATAAAATATCCTTCTTTCTCTTTCGCTTATTCCTAGATTTATTTATTAATAGTAATAGATAATTTAATTAAGTCTTCTAAGTTATTTAGTTTATTAGTCCTAGAAAGCTTATCCTTAATATAGTCCTTAAGGCCCCGGTAGTACTAAGCTCTTAATCTACTATCTATCTAGTCTAACTGTATGAAGTAGCAGTAGAACTCAGTAGTATATTCGTAAACAGATCCTTACTATCGAATTCCGAGCAGATAATTCTCGGCTTATTCTTTCTTATTAAAATCTCTAAAGACTCCTTTAATAGTAGTAGTAAAGCTTATAATAGTTCGAAAGATAACTTGACTCTTTTCAGTTATAGCGATAGAATAAGTCCCGGTTAGATATTAATTAACTAAGTAATCACTTAAAGCCGGTTCGATCTAGTAAATAGTAATATCGCGGAGAAACGAAGTAATTTATAGTACTTTAAGGGAATCTGCTTCGAACTTGTTTCTATTAAAAGTAAGATATATTTAGTACTAAAGGATAAATTATCCTAAGTTATTATAGTTTCTATAATAAGTATTAGATAGGTTAACTTAAGGTAAAGTAACTTTATTAATCTTCTTTATCTTATTAACTTAGGATCTTTCTCCTATAACTAATCCTTCTTTAGGGGCTATTTCGTTCTTACTAACGATACTTCAAGTAAGATACTTAAAGTATAATATTCCTAGTTCTGACTAGTATATAGTATATAAGCTCGTCGGTTAGTATTAGCTATAAAGTAAAGTAAATAAGAAGTTCGGTTCTTAATTAGAATTAAGATATTATAAGCAGGTATTAATTACTATATAAATTTAAGCACGAAGCTTCTATCTAATAGTAGAAGTGCTAGTCTTATATAGAACCTTCGTTCCCTTATGCTAGCTATATAAGACTATCTTACAAAGCGTATAAGCCCTCGCGACTTATCTAGTAGTCTAGTATATCACGTGATCCCGGATCACCTATAGCTATAATACTATTATTACTATAATACAGGTAGGCGTATAGTACTACTCGCTGTTTATACTTTAACTGTATCAGTACCCTCCTTTTAATAGTACTAACTCTCTTATTGATACTAAAACTCATCTGGCACTTACCACTAGGTAGTACTATCAGTATTCTAGTGCTAGGACGGTTTTAGTGCCAAGAACCAGGCCGATTCGTAACAAAAATCTATTATAAATCTGTAGTTATTAATTATGTTCTAGTAGTTTCTTTTGATTTCTAGATTATAATTAATAATATACTACTAGTAAGCTATTATTACTAGTAGAACTTGAGTTTATAATCGTAGATACTAGTAATTTCTAGATTTGGATTACTTACTACTAGAATCTCGCTTTAAAGCAAGATTCTAGCCTATGGCAAGAGCCTAAGCTCAAAAAGAGAGCTTAAGCGAGGATATAAGCTGTTTTGAGAGTAGCTGTATATCACAGGTTATACTCAATTATACTTAATTATACTTGATTATACTTTGATTAGATTAGAGTTATAAGGGGCGAGCCCCAGGATTAAGCACCGGCGATACCTGTGCTTACTAAGCCTAGCAGTACTCGCATGTTTTCCTTCGGAGCTAGACTAGAACTTAACTCTCTCTTATATCGAACTTCTTAAATACTATACTTAACTATCTGCGTACGCGTTACTTACTTATAATATTAAGTTCGATTAAAATAAGCTTACTTATTCTTATAGCTTTTACGCTAGATACTAGAATAGATCTATCAGGGAATAGAAGCTCTTAATAGAAGGACTCTAACGACGAACTATAGCGTATTATATAAGAGATATATAAGCGCTAGCTCCTAATAGAAACCGAGCTAGTAAATACACGTACTGCCCTAGAAGCGTTAGAAGCCGAAAGACTTAGATAAGCGCCTAGATCTAATAATACCGGAGACTTATCGTCTTCGAGTACCCTAATAAGAACCTTTATCGAGTCCCTTATAGTATCTGGGCCGAGCTCTAATAGAGAACTATTAAGCTCTAGTAGATAAATATTACTTACTTAGGATAAGTATACGGATTCTTTTCGAGACTATCTCCTAAGACTAAGAAGTTCTTATCGCATGCGCTCCGCTTAAAAGCTATCTCTCTCTACTAACTATTACTAGGATATTATTTATAATACTCTCCTATAGCGTAAATAAGCTTATATATAATACTTCTAAGAGAAGAGAAGCCCTATAGATAATAAGGACCCCGAAGCTTTCCTTACGTAGCTTAATAAAATATTTGCAGATAGTAATAAGTGAGCTAAGGCCCTCGAACAGCTTATAAATATAAGATATTCTATAGGATAGCCTTAATATAAGTACTAGCTAGAATTCGACGAACTCCTATTAAGCGCTAGAGAAAAGAGCTAAGAAGATAATATAAAGATAAGTTATCTTAGGAATACGTTTTTAAATCCTATCCGAATATATATAGCCTCTATAGCTAAGACTACGGATTACTACGAATTTGCTAAGGAGATAGAACGGATTATAACTAACCTCGAAGAGACAGATTAGTTTAAAGTATCGAATAAGAAGTAGAATAATAAGAATAAGGACTCTAGGATAAATATAGCAGATTAGATATATCCCTAGAAAGCCTCTATAAAAGCTAAAATTAATATTAATAAGGATATAGTAATAATACTAGCGCGTATAGCAGGAAACCGAGAAAGGAATAGTAGAGCTCGTAATAATTCCGACAGTAAATAAAGAGCTAAATAAGTAGATATAGCTAAACGAGAGAGATATTATAAGAAAGGGCTCTATTTCCGCTATAGAGTATCCGGGTACTATATCTATAATTACTTATATACTCCGGTAGTATAATCTAGTACGATTAATACGATAGAACTATTACTAGAGGATAATAATAATATATTAGACCTTACTCTTTTAGAGTTAGGAAAAGACTAACTCTCTCTTAAAGTTAGGAACTAGGAGTAGATAAAGTATTAATAAAAAGATAAGGTAAATTTAAAGAGCTTATAAACGGAAACTTTATATATATAGATATAATCCTTTAAGAAACATTCGGAATATTTACCCTTATTAATAAAAGATATTAGTACTATACTATAATAAATAAAGACCTTATAGAAGGTCTCGGTATTATAACCCTTGGCTGCAACAAGTGATATAGCCCTGAGGCTCGGCAGGCAGACTAACCTACTTGGCTGGCTCTATACTGCACAGAGAAGCTATAGATCACGTGATAAAGGTCATATACTGAATTAGCTTATAGTTTCTGAACTGAATAATAATTCAGATGATTCAGATAATTCAACAGAATAAAAGTTCTATATAAACTAGCATATCTACCTACTAGATAGAAGCTTCGTGCTTAACTCAAATATAGTATCTTACTTATACTTAGTAACTTATAAAGATTACTAGACTTAATCTAGTAATAGCGTCCCTGCTTACTTAACTAACCTCTTTCGTACTCTAGGACGAATACTATACCTTACTATATATTATACTTTAAGTACTATATCTATAGGTACTAGCGTATATATTAGATCAAGTAGATATATCTATCTCAGGAAGCTCCTGTAGAATGCCTACCTTATTATCCGCCTTAGGATCTAAGAATAATACTCTCGTTAGAGAAATCGATAAGAATATTAAGTATAAGAATATTAAAGCTTTTATAAGAGAATATAATAAGCTTTAAGGATTCGTACTTTAACTCCGACTCTATATTAAGTTTAATAGTAACTGTTTTCAGTTTAATACCGAGATAATCCTTTAAATAATAACTCTATTTAAAGGAAAAGCTATAAACTAGATCGAAGGATTCCTCGAGGATTATCTTCTTAATAGCGATACGAATAGTCCTATTAGTAATAAGGCTAAGTAAAAAACTATTAATATCTTTACTACTTAGGAAGGATTCCTTAAAGAACTAAAGATTAACTTTAGAGTTATAGATAAGAGGAAGGAAGTAAAGAGAGCTATCGAAGCTCTATAACAGAAGGGATTAGTAACCGCTTATACTAGAGATTTCTAGCGCTACTCTATTCGTACAGATTAAGGTAATAAGGCGCTTAGCTATATATATTATAAGAGTCTTAAAGACTTTATTAAAAACGAACTTATCTATTATAGTAGGAAAGTTAATACTTTCTCAGATCTTATCAGGGTAGCTTTTAAGATCGATAATAACTAGTATAAATAAAGTATAGAAAAGAAGAGATAGTTCGACCTAAACTATAAAAGAATAAGCGAAAGAGGATTCCGCGGGAAAATATACTACTCTAGTTATAATAAACAGGACTATAGAGATCCTATAGAACTCGACGCTATATATAAGAAGGAATTATTACTATAGTAGCGAATAAAATATATATAAGATCGTACTTATTTTAGTTATAGAAAACTAAGATACCTTATAAGGAACTATAAGAGTAGTTAAGAAGGAGAAAGAAGATCTTAGGGTTATCTACTATAATAAGAACTTAATACTATTATCTAAGGAAGAAGGAGTTATAATAAACTAATAATATTATATACTAGCTATATCTAAGAGGGACTAGAACTAGACGATAATATATTAATATTAACTTAGACGATAAGGAGGAACTTCGCGAGGTCATAAATCGACTCGACGTCGAAGACTCAGGACCCGGTTCTAATATAACCTCCGAATATAGCTCTAACGGATTAGAAATTACTTTTAAAGAATATATATAACTTCTTATCGCTATAGATAAGAAGAGTATTAGGATAGCTCACGCCGAAGCAGAGGAAATCTTCGAAAATAACTTAACGGAAGTTATTAAGAAATCGCTAACTTATAATAATATAAAGTTAGAAGCTATCTAATATTAGAAGGACTTAGCGGAGGTATACTTAGACTTATTAATACGAATCTATTATATACTCTAAGGATATAAGGATATACTAAACGAAACTAAATAAGGGGTTCGACGCAGTTAGTAATACTAAGATACTATTAGAGAAAATATAGATTATATACTAACTATATAAATAAGACTAGCGGTTTATAGAGGATTACGAGAATAGATAAGAGATAAACTCCGAAAGATCGAAAAGAAGAATAATATATTATAGATTAACTACTTGCGATATATTATACTTATATAGTTATCCTATTAGACCGACTTATATAATATCTATTATAACGGAGAGGAAAATATAGACTTTTAGCCCTAGAAACAGATACTAGTATTCTAGCCTTTAGAAGATAATAATAATATCTATTATATAGCCCTAGAAGTACTAGGGATATTAAAAAACTAAGAGGTCTTAGTAATAAAAGGCTATCGATAAGTAACTATAAAGAGCCTAGCAACTTATACGATAAAGAACTTTATATAATAAGAAAGGGATAATAACTATTTCTAATAATCTATTTTAAAGGATAAGCGCTTAGAGCTATAGTAAACTCTAGAGCTATAGGTAATTTTATAGATTATAAGATAATAATAAACTATAAGTTCAGACTAGTTAAAAAGGAACTCTTATATTATCTATTCGTATTAGATAAGGATACTATTAGAAATAAGAATAGATATATAACTCTCTAAACTAATTAGTTAAATATAAAAACACTAAAAGGATATACTAAAGATATTAAGTTTAATATTATTACCTTAAGCGCTTATAAGTTAGTACTTAGCGTACTATAGTTAAAACTTTATAACCCTACTATCGACTAGTAGAAAGAGCGAATTATAATAAACTATTATTAGTATAGAAGCGACCGCAAGATACTTAAATAAGCAGATAATAACCTGAAGCGAGACAAGTTATATATAGCTCTCTCGATTAACAAGGACTAAACCTAGGCCTCTATACTAAAGCGAATACTAGTAATATATAAGGATTATAAGTAACTTTTCCGAGAAGGTCCTAAGAACAAGGCCCTTCTATAGTATTAACTATAAGATCACGAGATACTCCTAGAACTAGGAAAGACGCTTAGCTTCGGACTAATATATTAATAATCTATAGTAGAGTTAAAAATTCTAAAGGAATATATAGATAATAACCTAGAAAAAGGTTTTATATAACTATCTACTTTATTAGCTATAAGTCTAATACTCTTCGTTCCGAAGAAAGATAAGAAACTCCGCTTATATATCGACTATCGTAATATTAATAGTATTATAATTAAGGACTAGTATCTACTACTATTAATTAATAAGCTATACGACTAACTATAAGGAGCTACTATATTTATAACACTAGATATAAGAGGAGTATATAACCTTATATAAATAAAACTTAGTAAAGAATAGAAAACCGCGTTCAGAATATACTATAGCTTATACGAATACTAAGTTATACTATTCGGGCTTACGAACGTATTTATATTATACTAACAGATAATTAATAACTAATTATATAAATACCTCGACGTTTTCGTAGTCGCTTACTTAGATAATATACTTATTTACTCTAAGATAGAAACCGAGTATATTTAATATATATATAAAGTACTTAAGAAGCTTAAAAACGCTAAACTACTTCTTAAACTAGAGAAATACGAATTTTACTAAGAAGAAATCTACTTCTTAGGATTTATTATTAGATAATATAAAGTCCGGATAGACCTGATTAGAGTTAAGGTAGTACTTACGTAGCTAATACTAGATAGTATAAAGGAAGTATAATCCTTCCTCGGATTCGCGAATTTCTATAGAAGATTTATTAAGAATTACTCTATAATAGCTAAAGTACTTATAGATCTAACTAAGAAAGACTAGGACTTCGTTTAGATAACTATAATAGAAGAAGCGTTCTAAATACTAAAGGAACACTTTACTAACGCGCTTATCCTAGCTACTTATAATCTAGACCTCGAAATAGTAATAGAAACTAACACTTCAGATTTCGCGCTAAGGATATATTTAAGCTAAAAGTATAATAAATAACTATATCCTATCGTATACTTGTCACGACCTGTACGTGAGGAGCCTCAGGCCTCCAGGCACGAGGGGGTAAGCGAGCCTTAGCAGCCGCGGCAGATTAGTTAGTATAGCCCTACAGCTATACCTTAAGGAAGGAGTCGAGAGTAGAACCTCTTCTCCTTATCTTTTCTTCTCTTTACTACGCGTACCCTTAAGGGCGAATATAAGCTGTTATTACCTCCTATGCTCTGCTGTAATATAAGAAAAGATCTATTACTCTGCTAAGAAGTAGTAATATCTATTTAGAAGCCTTGAAGCTAGTACTACCTTCTTAGTACGACTTCTACGACTTCCACCCTACTTGTACTCGATAACTTCGACTATACGCGCTATTTACTTCTATACCTCAGAAGTAGAGTGTTTCAGAGAAAGCTAAACTCCCTCCCTTAATTAGTACTACCTCTATAGTATAATTCTACTAAAAAACCCTATTATGATATTTTTTATGCTCTTAGCCTCGTGCTTAGCTTTACGTATCCTCGACCTTAAACCCTCCTAATATTACTACTTCTACGAACCTCTATAACCTCTGCGAAGCTCTCTCCTACGATTCTAACTCTATATATACCTATAAGAAGAGAACTCGATAGCTGAAGTAAAGTGAACTCGTAAAAGGAATCTAAAGTGAACTTAATTAATAACCTCTTAATACCTTAAATATATACTCTACTAAGGGACTTTAAGAACGTGCTTACTCTTGCGCTATATTAATCTTTACCCTCTTAAATAAGTTACTATTAAGCTTTAGGTCCCTCTTAAGCGCGTTTTCTAGCTATAGCGGGCCCTCTTATATATAACTGCGCCGAAGCACTCGAGAGCCCTTTATACTAGATAGACTCGGGTTCCTCGAACAGAAGATAAGAGGAAGCGCGCTAGCGGAGGATACTATTAGAGATACTATTAAGAGTAATACTATTAAGAAAGAAACTAGCTTAGGGTCTATTAATAACGACTTCGAGGAAGCGGACGAGGAACTTATACCTTAGCCCGAGTCCCTAAAACCTCTAAAGTTAACCTTAACTATCGACGCTACTACTATACTCCTATCTATATTACTATTAATCTCTCCTGTCTCAGAGACTGAATCTGCTACTCTTACTTCTATTACTAGAGAAAGTACTCTATTAATTATTATAGCAGAAACACTTACTTTTAATATTACGCAGATAAAATAGATTACTAATCTAGTTACTACTAGTAAGACTACTAGAGCTAGAGATAATACTACTACCTATTAAGCCCGCGCTCTTACTATAGACCTCTAGCTACTTATTAATTACTATCTTCTAAAGATTAATTAAGCTATCACCTCTATCGACGCTTATAAGATTCGTTACTCCTGCCTTATCTTTACTAACTATAAGAGTAAGATTAAGTATAACGCTTAGAAGATAGATATGAAGATCTTTATTAAAGAGTTCTCTAGTAATTTCCGTACTAGCGCTACCTAAATTAAGACTTAATTTAAGAGCACCGGAGGCGAGGCTAAAACTATTATTCTTTAGTATATAGATAATACCGAATTCAAAGATACTACTAACGTCCTAGCTGCTCTCGACTAGCGTTTCTTTAATTATAACTACGTTCAGAAAGCTAAGGCTTCCTATAAACGTCTCGTTATAACTAATACTATAACTTATAACTAATTCCGAGTCTAGTTTACTAACTTCGCTACTACTAGTAAGATTCCTAAGGAATAATAATTCAGCGACCTCTATAATAAGCTCTCTCCTGCTTTAGAGTATACTATTACTACTCGGAAGTACGAGATGAACTATAACTATACTACCCTTAACAAGTTCCTCGCTATTAGTAATTGTGAGTTCAGAAATATTACCGCTAAGCAGAACCTTAATAAGAAAGCTACTACTATTACTATTCTAGTTAAAGTCCCGGGTATTCTTAAGAGAGAGACTTACTTCGGTACTAAACGTACTATTAAAAGTAGTTCCTAGATTAATAATCGTATAGCTAAGAATATACGATTCGCTCCTGAGACTATCTTATAAGCTAATACTTATAGTCCCGGTTTATAAGTACCTCGTACTACTACTACTACTAATACTTACTATATCTATAAGAAGGATAGTTATTAGGCTCGGGATTATCCTAACGCTATAAAAATCGCTAAGATAACCGGCTAGACTATAGAGGATATCGCCGCTATATATAGCGCAGAGGAGGATAAAAATAAAAAAACTAATATCTCCTACCTAGTAGAGATCGAAAAGATATAAGGAAACTACTAAGCTATAGAATAGTCTTACCTTATAGCTAACGCCTCGATCTATAGAAAGACTTAAATACTGATTTCCGTTCTCTTATTAGAGGGAAATAATTCCTAGTTACTATAGAATTAGAAAGAAATAGATCATTTATTAAAATAGAAGTATATATCGATAATAGAGTAAATATCTTTAGAGCCCTATATACCTTAGTCGCTCTTAAACTTTATAATCTCTTAGGTATTAATTTCCTTACTCTCTCGAAACCTATTATCCCTACTAGCTATAATAGAAAAGCTAGTACTACTATTACTTACGTAATTCTCCTTACTCTTACTATTAACTATCGTCGAGTTAACTTCCCTTTCCTAATTACTAATTTAGAGAGTAATAATATACTAATAGGATATAAATTCTTAGAATATTACGAACTTAAATAAAACTTTAATTATTACTATAAGAACTATCTAGAGTAGCTAATAGATATACTACTAGTATATTACTACGATAAAAGACTAGAGCTACTATTACCTCTAAGCGATAAAGTAGTAAGCTAATAATATTAACTTAATTAAGAGCGATAAGATACTCTAATAGACTAAGAAGTTATTAGCGTATAAGCTTCTCGACCGGCGCTAGTTAAGAAGGCGAAAGAAAGTCGCTTATTAGCGTTTATAAGAGAATAGAAGTATAGCGTATAAGCTATAAATAAGCTATTAGCAAGTCACGAGTTAGCTAATAACCTCTTCTAGACTCGTGATCCTAGTTCCCGAGAGGACGATATTACCTACGAAGTAACTAAATAGCACTAGATCGATAAGTAAGCACGTCGAGAGATAAGAGATTTACCTTATAAAACTAATATTAACTAGATCTTAGCTATTACTATATATAACTTCTATTTGAACTAGAAATACCGAAATAAGAGTAATAGCTCTAAGGTATTTATTACTTCCTTAAAAGAAATCTAAGATAAAATTCAGCGTCGTGAAAGTACTTAAGTAGTAGATACTATCGAATTATACGCTCTCGACGAAAGTCTTACTACTAACGAAGCTAGGAAAGTAAAGTATTATAAGAATAATAAGATAATTAAGGAAAGACTCCCTACTAAATAGAAGGAATTTGAAGATCTCTTCTCCGCGAGAGCCTCTAACGATTTAGCTAAGAGATAACTAATAGTAGATCATAAGATTAAGCTTATAGGAGATAATACCTTAACTACCGAACTACTTCGAAGGATACCGGACGAGTACTTAATAGAGACTAAATAATATATTACCGAGAACCTCTATAAAGGCTTTATCGTACTATCTAATACTCCTTAGGCTATACTAATCCTAATAGCTAAAAAAGCAGGTAGTAGGTTATAATTCTGTATTAACTTTCGGAAGCTAAACGAGCTTACCTAGAAGGACTTATATCTTATTCTATTAATCGATAAGATAATAGCACGAATCTCTAAGGTGTGAAAATTGAGGGTGGAAATCGGCCGAAGGTCAGAATAACAGAATAATAGGTGATCAATTTGACTTGCTTTGTTTGCTTGCTTGAAGAGAGCTAACTACAGGAGAGATTCTAGCTACTTATATAGCTATGTGAGCTCTCTAGAATATTCTATACTACGTAATACAGAACTCCATAGAAGAAGACACGTATACCGTAGAATCATACTACGTCAGTAGTACGTCAGTAGAAACCTCTAGAAGTACGATATGCGTACTAGAGAGTAGTAGAACTCTATCGAGAACCTTCATGGTAACTCTAATAGAGTATACAGGGTACAGGCTGTTGACAAGGTACAGGGTGTAGGTGCCAGGTACAACAAGGTACATGGGCAAGGTACTGAACCAGGTACTAAGACCATGTACTGACAAGGTACAGGGTGTGTATGCCAATGCAGGCAGAACTGCCCAAGGTACTAGTAAACTGACCAAGGTACTGGTTACAAATCCAACATAAGGCGAAAATCTTCACGAAAGTCGATATTCAATAGGCGTTTTATAAAATCCGTATATCGAAAGATTCTGAAGATTTAACTACCTTTCGCACTCGATACGGGGCATATAAGTATAAGGTACTTCCCTTCAGCCTTATAAATAAGCTAGCTACCTTTTAGCGTTTTATTAACGATATATTAATAGAGCACTTAGACGACTTCTGCTCGGCGTACTTAGATAATATCTTAATCTATTTAGACTTAGAGGTAGAGCACGATATCTATATACAAAAGATTCTCGAGATTCTACGGGCCTATAGCTTTTAAGCTAATATTAAGAAGTCTGAATTCGGTATTACTCGTACGAAGTTTCTTAGATTTATTATTAGTATTAATAGAATTAAAGTTAATCCCGAGAAGATTAAAGTTATTAAGAACTAGAAGTATACTAGTAACGTTCGCGGCGTATAGAGCTACCTAGGGTTTTATAACTTCTACTAATAGTTTATTAAAGATTATAGTAGTATCTACTAACTACTTATATTACTAACTAGAAAAGATATCTCTTTTCACTTCGGTAGAGCCTATAAGGAAGCATAAGAGCGTCTATAGCACGCCTTATAAACAGTACTTATCTTATATTATTACGACCTATTTAAGTAGACTAGACTCGAAACCGACTCTTCGGATAGGGTAGTAGCTAGTGTACTCTTATAACTTTAAGAAGACGGAATATTCTATCCGGTCGGTTTCTTCTCTAAAATAATAATTAATACGGAGCTAAATTACCTGATCTATAATAAGGAGCTCCTTATTATCTTTCGCTCCTTCTAGTAGTATAAGCCTAAGCTACTTAGAGTATAGAAAACTATTTATATCTATACTAATTACTATACCTTAGAGTATTTTATAATAACTAAGGATCTTAATATATAATAAGCGAGATAAGCTGAATTCTTCGCTTAATTCTACTTTAAGATTATATACCGAATAAGAGTTATAAATACTCTAGCTAATATACTATCACGATAAGATTAGGACTTATCGCTACTAGAAGCTAGAAAGTATATACTTCGGAACTAATAGCTAATCTTAAATAATAAAATCAGCTCGGAAGTACTCTAGGAACTCGGCTAGTCCTCTTAAATAGCTAAATTCGACTGCGTTAAAGAAGTCTATAGCTTACTATTAGATTAGCTAGTCGAGATCTCTCTTATCGCTACTCCTAAGACTATTTCACGAGAGGAAACCTATAATCCCGGTTTACTAGTCGACTTACCTATAGAGAAAGAATTTCTCGTAGGGGAAGCCCGTAACGCTATCTCTATAGTTACTTACGATATCGAAAACTATAATATTATCGACCGAGTCTTTTTAGTAAATAAGGAGTCGCTAGAGTTAGAGTTACTCTATAATAAGGCGAAATATAACTATTCCGACTATTAACTATTAAATAGTAAACTATTCTATAAAAGACGATTAGAAGTCCCTACCGAACTCCTTAAGCTACGAATAGCGCTAATTCGTTATATCTACGCTTAACCTTAAGTAGTATACGTAGGTAACTCGAAGGTTAAGCTACTTCTTAGACGAAGCTACTATTAGAAAGGTATAACTGCAGATACTACTAGGTATATCGCAAATTGTAGTTGCACTCGTATAAAGGCGAAGAGAGATAAGACTCTTAGTTTTCTCTACTCTCTACTTATTCCTATACGCCCTTACTAATACCTGACTATAGATTTCACCGAGTTACTACTAGACGAGGGAGATTATAATACAGCTTTCGTGATAATAGATAAACTATCTCAAAAACCGGTATTAATTCCTTACTATAAGACGATTATAATATAATAAATAGCTAAGCTATTCGCTATCTATTAGAGTCGATACTTCGATATACTAGATTCTATAGTCTTAGATCAGGGACTATAGTTTATTTCTAGTTTCTGGAATAAGTACTATCGAATCCTCAGTATAAAGGTTAAGCTTACTATCGCTTATAACCTAAATATCGATAGTTAAATAGAAGTTATGAACTAGTATATTAAGTAGAGATTACGTTTATTCTGCTTATATTACTAAGATAATTAGAGCTCGCTTCTACTAGTTATAGATATCGTATAGCTTACGCTTCCTTATAAGTCTCTTAGCATTATATTGCTATTTCAGCTATTGAATAGTTACGAAGTAAGAACTTCTTAGGACCTGACTAACCCTTTACTACTAGCTACTACTATAGAGGCTCTTAATCGTGAGGATACGCTACATATAATAACCCGGATACTAGACGCTACTAAATTTGCTAAATCCTTACTTAAAAATCAATAAGATAAAATAGAGCAGCTAGCTAATCGTAGTCGCCGCGAGGTAGATTAGAAAGTTAGAGATTTAGTTCTTATTTCTATAGCGAATTAGAAGATAAATAGACTTTCGTAGAAGCTCTCTAATAAGTAGTATAGACTAATAGAAGTACTAGAAAAGGTAAGGGAGAGTTAGAAACTTAAGTTACTAGAGGAGTAGTAAATCCACCCTGTTTTCTACTTATATTCACTATATAAATACACTAAAAACCCGCTGCTAGGATAAGTACGATAAGTACTAGTACTAATCTAACTATTACTAGAGTAAAACAAATAGGAGATTGAAGCTATCTTAGGTTCTAGGGTCTCTCGCGGTACTTTATAGTACTAAATCAAGTGGACCGGAGCTAATAACGACCTTGAATAGTACCTCTACTTAGACGCTATAATAGCTCCTTACTTACTTAAGCGTTTCTACTTACGGTATCCGACTGCGAAAGGCTCCCTAAGATTTCTCCTAAAATAGCTAGAAGCGTATAATAACAGTATTAATAACTATAGCGAGTTAAAGGACGATAAGCCTATAATAGCTACTACTTATACGCAATTCTTTAAGAGAGGTAGCGAGAAGTAGCGGTTTTTTTACGCTTCGGGGACGAAGCCTTATAGGAGAGGGGGGTAATATCACGACCTATACATGAGGAGCCTTAGGCCTCCAGGCATAAGGGGGTAAGCGAGCCTTAGCAGCCGCAGCAGATTAGTTAGTATAGCCCTACGGCTATACCTTAAGGAAGGAGTCGAGAGTAGAACCTCTTCTCCTTATCTTTTCTTCTCTTTACTACGCGCACCCTTAAGGGCGAATATAAGCCGTTATCACCTCCTGTGCCCTGCCGTAATAATACTACTCTCAGACGTTTTTACTTATAGAGCTTAACTATAATATATATAATAAGGAACTACTCGCTATAGTAGCTACTTATAAGTAATAGCGATACTATTTAGAAGAAGTAAAGTATATTTTCTAGATCTAGACTAACTATAAGAATCTAATATTATTTATATTAACGAAAATATTAAATAGAAGATAAGTTAGATAGTTCGAGAAACTCTTAACCCTAAAGTTTAATATTACCTATAGAAAAGGTAGCGAAAATATAAGAGCTAACGCTCTTAGCAGATAATAAGACTATTCGGGAAAACCTATAGAGAGGCCCTAAGCTATTCTTAAAGAGAGAAAGGATAAAATAGAATATAACTATAAACTCCTAGTAATAATTATAGTATTAGAAGACGAATATCTTATAAACTAAATCAAAAACGTATATATAATAGATAAATATATATAGCGAGTTACTAGTAAACCTACGGACGACTTTACAATAGACGAAAATAGCCTCCTTAGGTTTAAAAGTCTTATATATATCCTAAGTAAACTAAGACAGATATTCGTAATAGAGTAATACTTATTACTTATATATAGTCACTAGGGGATTATAAGAACCTTCGAACAGATAGCTAGAGACTATTACTTTCCAGGTATAAGGAAGCAAATAAAGAACGTTATTAGAGAATATAATATATATATAAAAAGTAAGTTAAATAGATACGTACTATATAGTCTTCTTAAATCACTAGTAATATCTACTAAAGTATAGGAATTAATTATATTTAACTTTATTATTAAACTACTACTATTAAAAGAACTAATAACTAATATAGTATTTAATACTATTTAGGTTATTATAGATCGACTTACTAAATATAGATACTTTATACTATATAAGGAGGAGAGTAACGCTAAAGAACTTACGTATATATTCCTTAAGATAGTAGTAAGCTAGCACGGGCTACTTAACGAGATTATCTCGGATCGAGATAAGTTATTTATCTCTAAGTTTTAGATATTACTTATAAACTAACTTAAGCTTAACTATAAGATATCAACCGCGTTCTACCTATAGATAGATAGATAAATAGAATAACTAAATTAATTAATAGAATAGTACTTATATAGCTATATTAATAGGGAATAGAGTAATTAGGTCGAAATACTTCCTCTTACTTAGTTCGCATATAATAGTACTAAGAATAAAACCACCTCGGTTTCCCTATTCTTTTCTAATTACAGCTTCGAACCTGAAGTATACTAATAACTACGAAAAGACTCTATTAGTATATAAGAATCTATAGTCTTAATATATAAGATATAGGACTTATAATAATAACTATCTAAAGATATCGACTTCTTGAACGCGAGAACTGCGAAATATAATAATTAGAAGCGTAATATAAGACTTCCGCTTAAGAGGGGGGATAAAGTATACTTATTACGAAAATATATCAAAATAAAATAACTAAGTATAAAACTGGATTTTAAGAAACTCGGACTATTCGAAATACTAGAAGAAGTAGGACTTATAAATTTCAGACTATAGCTACTATAGGAATCTTAACTATACCTTATATTCTATATATTATTACTAGAACCCGCTAATAGGAATATATTCTTAGTAATAGATAAAAAACTCTAACTTGAGAATAAACTAGATATATATAATATTAAGAAATTACTAGATACTCGAACTATAATATAGGATTAGTAGGAATATTTAATAAAATAGAAAGGGTATAGAGATAAGGAAAACTTATAAGAACTTATACGAAACCTGAACTATCCGGATTTACTTTGATAGTTCTAGTTAAGAACCTAAGCGACTCTTAGAAAGAATTATCACCGAAACCTAAAGTAAGCTATATAGGATTAGAAGGATTAAAATAGTTTAGCTACTCCACGAGAGCAGGATCTAAGGCCTCGATATTAAGTAAGGATATAAGCTCCTCTTGCTCCTTTACTATACGTTCCTTTTCTTCGATAGCTTCTAACTTATCTAGAGAATAAAGACTATAATATAGTATCTTAGCTACTTATATATAAAAGAATTCTCTTTATTTATTAATCTAAAGGATCTTAGCTTATTAGGAAGCTAGATATTTAATTAGCTTTTACTAGTTCTATTAAGCCTCCTTATAGGCCTAGATAAGATTAGCCTCAGTTCTCTCTAACTTATACTATTTACTCTTTAAAGGACCTTATATATTATATTTCGTATTTCTACTAGCGCGAATATATTCGGTATAATAATTAGAGTTAGAGGAAATAACGCAGACCTAACGAGGATCTTTATATAATAAGAATAAGATAGTATTTTAAAATCGTAATAAAGGACACGAGATAGAAGGTTTTATTAATTCTCCTTAATACGTTCGTAATAAGTAGATAGTATAATAAAAGAAGAAGATAGTTATTATAGAGAGTTAATATTTCTCAATTATATATCTAAGCTAGAAGCGCGGGACGCGCTAAGCTAGAAGGGGGATAGTATTATAACCCTTAGCTATAACAAGTGATATAGCCCTGAGGCTCAGCAGGCAGACTAACCTACTTAGCTAGCTCTATACTGCATAGAGAAGCTATAGGTCACGTGATAAAGGTCATATACTAAATCAGCTTATAGTTTCTAAACTAAATAATAATTCAGATAATTCAGATAATTCAATAGAACGAAAGTTCTATATAAACTAGCATATCTACCTACTAGATAGAAGCTTCGTGCTTAACTTAAATATAGTATCTTACTTATACTTAGTAACTTATAAAGATTACTAGACTTAATCTAGTAATAGCGTCCCTGCCTATCTAACTAACCTCTTTCGTACTCTAGGACGAATACCACGCCCTACCGTACGTTACACTCGATCTTATATATATAAGCTATAGAACCCGCGAGATAAAGGGCGCTTTAAAAGCTATACGGAACTTAAGGACTAAAGGAGTAGTCAGGTTCCGAATGAAAATCGCGAGGTTTAGCTAAAGGGTCTATATATATATAGTACTAAAACTAGCTTTTCTATTAATCTTGGGGAACTCGTAGAAAGTATAAAATAAGATTAGGATAACGCCTGAAAAATAATAATACTATTATAGCCTAGTAAAGAAATAAGTAATAGAAGGATATAACTACTACTTATATACAGATAATAGTAATTATACCTTAGTATCTACTATAATATTAGAAGATATAAAAATAGCTCTTTAGGATAAAGAAGAGCTAACTCTAGACTAACTTAAAAATATTCTCCCTTTAGAGATTTAAGGTATAGCTCTACTCTTTTCTAAGTAGGAAGTAGAGAAACTAGCTCCTTATTAACTAGGTATTAACTATCGAATCGATATCTGCGAATAATTAGATAGGTCCTCTATTGCCTTATTATAAAGTCTACTATATAGTATATCTAAAGATAAATTACTAGCGCTAAGAAAGTTATTAAATAGCTTCTTAGAAAAGGATATATATAGCTTAGTACTTCAGAAGCAATAGCTCTTATCCTTTTTATATAGAAGCCCGGGGGAGGTCTAAGGTTCTACTACGACTACCGAGTACTAAATACTATTACGAAGCTAGAGTAGTACCTATTACTATTAATACCGGAGACTTTATAGAACCTCACGGGTACTAAATAGCTTACTAAAGTAGATATAGTTTTAGTATTTTATTAAATACGTATAGCGTTACGTCACGAGTATAAAATAGTCTTTCGTATAAGATTTAGGTCTTTTAAATAGCTCGTATATCCTTTTAGATTATTAAGAGCTCCGGCGAGTTTCTAGCGGTATATTAATATTTTATTAAGGGAATAATTAGACGACTTTACCTTAGCTTATATAGATAACGTAATTATTTACTTGGATAGCTCTAAAGAAGACTACTTCGAAAAGGTCCGAACTATTCTCTATAAACTTTAGGACGATAGACTATACTTAGATCCTGGAAAGAGCGAGTTCGTATATAAGAAGCTTAAATATCTAGGATTTATTATATATATTAATAGAAAGAGTATAGGTCCTAATCTAGAAAAAGTAATAGTAATTAAGGACTAAGCGTAACTTAAGACTTAGAAAAAGGTATAATATTTCTTAGGATTTATAAACTTCTACTAAATATTTATAGCGAACTACTCAAAGCTAGCTACGCCCTTAATACTATTAATAAGGAAAATCGCTTATTCTCCTAGGGAAAACTAAAGGAGAAAGTATTTAAGGCCCTAATAGAGAAGTTTTATAATACTCTAGTACTTATATACTAGGATCCGAGACTCTAGATATTCTTAGAAACTAATTATAATAGATTCGCGATAGGAGGCGCTCTCTTATAAGAAAAGGATAGAGTCTAATAACTAGTAGGCTTCTTCGCTCAGAAGCTAAATAAAGCTGAAATCAATTACGATATCTATAATAGGGAGATACTAGTAGTAATTACTTACTTGAAATTCTAAGCCCTTAAGTTAAAAGTATATAGCTCTTTTATAATTTAGATAGATTATAAGAACCTTAAGTATTTCATAACTAAGAGATAGCTATCAGAGCGTTAAGTATACTAGTATAAGACCTTAGTATTAATTAATTTTACCTTAGTATATAGACCGGGATTTAAAGCTATTATCCCGGATACCTTATTATAAAAGAAGTAAGATATATTAAGAGTAAGTAATATGAATTTAAAGTTCTGCAGGTTTTTGGACTCGGAATACGTAATAAACTAGCTAGCTTTAGAAGGGGAAAATAAGATAAGAGTAGTACTTATATCTACTTAGCTATTAATTATACCCTCCGGCTAAGTTCCTACTTTAGACTTAGTAGTAGCTAGAGGCCTTTTCTAAGATAAAAAACTAAACAACTTATAAGATATTATAATATATTAAACTATACTATACTTATTATAAAATAAGGTCTAATCTTTCCTAAGCGAAATTAAGATCAAAATCTAAGTTAATAACTATAGTATAGATATAAAGAACTACTTATATTACTATAGAAAGTTATAAGTACTAGGCGCCCTAGTTATACTAGAGTCTAACTATAAAATAATAGACCCTAAGACTCTCGAAAATAATACTCTAAGGATAAGGCTTATCTAGTCTATCTATAACTTACCGGTTTATAGTTATCTAGGGCGGGACTCTATTATATCGATACTAGGACGCTCTTTCTACTAGTTACTATAGTCGAGGTATATAAGATAATTCTTAAGGAACTATAACTATTATAGGAGAAATAAAATATAGAGGGAATATAAGTACGAACTCTTAAGACTACTACTAGTTTCTAACTAATTCTTCTAAGAGATATCTATAGATTTTATAACTAACTTACTAGACTCTTAAGGTAACTATTATCTTTAGGTAATTAAAGACTAGTTAAGTAAATAGGTAGTCGTCGAAGCGATACCTAGTATAAAAGCAGAGGAATACGCTAAGAAATTCATAGAATACTAAGTAAGAAACTATAAGATACCGCGAGCGATTATAAGCGATTGAAGTATCAACTAGATAAGTATATTTTAGAAGACCTTTTATCGCTTAATTAGTATATAATAGAGACTTATCTCCGGATATTACTTATAAACTAATAGAGGACTAGAAAAGCTAAATTAAGATATCTAAGCTTATCTATAGAACTTTATTAATTAAGAGTAATCTGACTAGAAAAAGTAGCTCTTTATAGCTTAGTTAGTATTAAACGAATATTACTACGCGAGCCTCAGGATAAGCTTATTCTTTATTATATATAATTATAAAGCGCTATTACTTATCTTATTAGAAATAAAGCCCGAGATTAACTCCTAGCAACTATCGAGCGAATAAGCGGTAGTATTTATAGAGGAGATAAAGAAGATTACTAACTTATACTAGTCGAATATAGCAGTATCTGCCTAGAGATAAGAATATAATACTAATAAGATAAGGACTCTAGCTCTAGTATACTAGAAGAGAGATAAAGTATAATTAGACTTATATAACTACTAAATAAATCGACTAAAAAAGAGTCTTAATACGAAGCACGCTAAGTACGTAGTAGATAAAGTATTATCGCTAGTAGCTATTCGTTTATCTAGGGTCCTTAGTAATATTTACTTAGTATTTCATATAGATCTATTACGACTAGCGAGCTACGACTTATTATCTAAGTAGGAGACTAACGATAGTTAACCGAAGCTTATACTATTCGAGACTTACGAAGAATAGTAAGTAGAGGAGATTCTTTACGCTAGAGATAAATTAAGAAGAAAAGGGAAAAGTAAGGAAATACTAGTAAAATAAGTAAGTTATTATAAAGTTATATAGGAACCTATTAAAGACCTATTAGATACTATAGCTATAGATAAGTTTAAAACTAAGTATAAAGATATTAAGTACTATATGTAATGGGTCTGTGCGCCTAGTGCCTCCCACTCCTGTATTTCAGAATTAGCGAGGAAGGAAGAACTTTCTCTCCTTAGCAATTAGTTTCTATATTAACCAGATTATTACTAGCGAACCTCTAGCGATTATTCTACTATTCTATTATGCCTATTTACCTTAGCGTACTAAGTGATTATTATATTCTAATTACTTTTACTTAACATTAGCTTAAATAGTTATAATAGCTTAAAGCGGAGAATCCTCTACTGCGTTAACCTGACTTATACTCTAAGATAACTCTATTAGGGCCTAGATAATACCCGGCGATATACTAGTAGATAACCTTTTAGTTCTATAAGAGAAACTCCGATCGCTAAAGAAACGGAACGATATCCTAGATAACCTTATAGTTAAGTGCCGACGAATATTCGGCGAAAACCTTACTTAATACCCTCCGGAAGCTACTATAAGAGCACGACTCTACTAAGCTTATATATCCGAAGACCTTACTCTAAGCATAGAGAGAGATACTAATCGATTAGTAGCTCTTGAAGAATCGCTAATTCCTCGCTAGGATAAAAGTAAATATATAATTCCACCGGAATACGAGGGCAGAAGCTAAAGAGAGCTTACTAAGTACTTATAAGCTTATAACTGAGTCTTCGACTACGATACTAAAGGGTATCTAACTGATCTTATTAAGATTAAATAAGTAGTAATACTACTCCGTAAGGAACTAGCGAACGCCTAAGAAAGGTTCAGGAAGTATACCCTAAATACCCTTTATAAGATAACCTAGGAAAGTTATAAAAAGTTCCTAGCGAATCTCTAGTTACTCCCTATCTTACGAAGGGTAGCTAACTCATAGGCCTACGAGAACGCTCGCTAAAGGCTAAGTTAACTAATTAGGGAGTTCGTAAATTACCTTAAAGAAAAAGAGGAATAACTCGAACCCTTTACTAAGCGCTAATTACGAGATATCTTATTTAATAAGATCCGCCCGGAGATTCGCCAGAAAATTGTCGAGAATAGCTAAGCTAATAGACTTTAGACCTAAGACTAAGTTATTTCTGCTATTACTCTTTAAGAGACCTATACTCTATCTAGAGGTACTAATAGTAATAAAAGACAGAAGGAACCTGAAGAGTAGAAATATAAGGAGTTAAATACGAAGAAGAACGACTCGTATAAGCACTAGCGAAGAACTAATAATCGATAAGATAAGAGCTAATAAAGATAAGAAGGGAGGAAAGATCTAAATAGTATCCTTATTAGGGATCGGCCGATAAGACGGGATATCTCTAAGGTTTAGTACTACTCTTATAATAAATATAGATATATCTCTCCGAACTATCTAAAATTAAATACCGGCGATACTAAAGATAAACGCTAAGGAAAGCTATAACTTATAGTATCTTCTATATCCGGACCGGGTTTATTAGATAATAAGATAGAAATCTAAATAAAGATTCTATCCTAAAGTAAGTAGAAATCGATAACTGCCCTTATTAATAGTAGAGTAGAAAATAACTTTATATCAAGACTAGTTACTAAAGAATACGAGCTTGAACTTACTAGCGAAAGACTAAGGACTTTCTAGATACTTTTACAGAATAAAGGCGTTATCTTCGGTACTATAGTTACTTAGGTAGAGATAGCCGATTCGATTAGATAGACTAGAGTTAATACTCTTCGGCTAAGAGTTATTAATATGCTAGGTATAGACCTGATATTAAGGTAACTATAGTTAGAGGATATAGATCCTCAGATAAGCTTTAAGAATAAGTAGTAGAAGTTCCCTTATAATTTGAAGGACTCTAATAACCTTAATATTATAGCACCTCGAGCTTTTGCGACTCTTATTAATAAATAGAAATCTCCTATATATACTATAATACCTAACTTACGTATAATACGCTAGATAGATACTAGCGATACGCCTACTATTCCCTCCGCATATAGTAACTTTAAGGACGTATTCTCTAAGGAGAAAGGAAGTGAGCTACTCCTATTAGAGGGCCGTTAATACGCTATCGAGTTAGAACTAGGATTAAAGATACCTTATTCTCTAATCTATAACCTTTCTGAGAAGGAACTAGAGGTTCTCCGGGAATACCTCGACTTATTAGAGGCGAAGGGTTAGATAAGGAAGAGTAAGAGTCTTATAGGTGCACTTATTCTTTTTATACTTAAGAAAGATAGTAGCCTTCGATTATATATTAATTACTAGGCTCTGAATAAAATTATAATTAAGGATCAGTACCCTCTACTATTAATCAGCGAAACGCTAGATAAGCTCCGGGATACTAGAGTATTTACTAAACTGGACTTATAAAACGCTTACTACTATATCCGAATTCGCTAGAGTAATAAATAGAAGATTATATTTCGTACCTAATATAAGTATTATAAGTATCAAGTTATACTATTTGGATTATTAAACGCACTAGCGACTTTCTAGGTATTTATTAATAATACGCTAGCGGGCCTTGTCGATATTACTTATATTATATATCTTAATAATATCCTGATCTATTCTGCCGACCCTTTATAATATGAATAATATATCTGCTAAGTACTCGAGAGACTTCGATATATAAACCTCTTTATTAAGTTATTAAAGTACTCTTTTAATACTAAAAGTATAGAGTTTCTAGGATATATTATCTCCTTAGCTAGCGTTTTAATAAATATAAGCCGGATAGATACTATTAGGGAATAGCTAGAGCCTGAAAGTATTAGAGATATATAAGTCTTTATTAGTTTTATAAACTTCTACTAGCGATTTATCATAAGATTCTTAGCGATTACCTAACCTCTAATAAGTTTAATAAGTAGTAAGAAGAAAGGGTAACTTACTCCTGCTTTTAGATAGAGTATTATAGAAAGGGAGGCTTTTAACGCGTTAAAAGATATATTTACTATAGTACCTTTTCTTATGCACTTCGATCTACTGAAGCCGAGAAAGCTAGAGACTAACGCTTCTAGGTTTATTATTACGGGAATTCTCTCTTAGCCCAGAGAGTAGCCGGCGAAAGAAGAGGAAAAGGCTATCTAGCACCCTATCGCGTTCTTTAGTAAAAAGCTAGAACCTGCTGAGTTAAATTATAAAGTATATAACTAAGAACTCCTTATAATTATTAAGTGTTTTATATACTAGAGGTATTACCTTAAAGGTAGTATAGCTTTAGTTAAGGTATTAATAGACTATAGTAACTTCTATTACTTTATGACTATGACGGTATTAAGCTAGCGATAAGCTAGATAAGCTCTAGAGTTATCTAAGTATAACTTTATATTAAGTTATAGATAAGGGAAAAATAATCCCGCTAATAGACCGTCGAGAAGGCCTAACTATAAGCCGGCGAAAGATAAGGAAAATATTATACTTCCTACTTTATAAAACAAGCTACGAAATATAATTAAAGATAAGTTAATCTGCGTACCTAGTAAAGCTAGCGATACGATAGAGAGTAACTAGCGTCCGAACGATAGTATATTATACTAGTTAACTTAGATTCTATAACCTACTAATAATACTTCTTTAAAAGGAGTATCGATCGAGGCTATAGATACGACTTCTACGCATAACTAGCGATATATACATATAAAGCTTAATAGTTCATAGAACTTATTTGGAGGTCTAGAAACCCTCTTAAGAGGCGCTAGCGAGGAGCCGGGCGCTAGCTAGTATAGCTATAGATATACTATACTACGGTTTTTAATAGCAAGAATTATAAGAACAGAAAAAGTAAACCCTAAATCGAACTAAATTCTCTTAACGCTTATAAAGCTATAGAAAAGGGACGCTTTTACTATTAAGAAGTTAGCTAGATTACAGAAAACTAGAGATACAGATTAGAGTATCGATAGCGAAGGACTACTTAGATACTAGCGAAAGGCTTACGTTCCGCTAAATAAAGCTATCTATACTAAAATCATGAAGATATACTATAATAATCTAACTATAAGCTATTTTAGTTAAGATAAGACGCTAAAGCTTATCTAGCGAAAGTACTATTAGCAGAAGATAAAGCTAGATATTAAAGAATACGTTAAAAGTTACGATATTTATTAAAGGATAAAGGTAAGAAGAATAAAGATAGCTAGCGAGATATAAGCGCTTAGCTAGCTAAGTAAGCCGTTTAAGTCTATAACTATAGACTTTATTATAGATCTGCTACCTTATAAAGGGAGCTCTATAGGAAGAATCTCCGATAGTTTACTAGTGATCGTCGATAGATATACTAAAGATATAGAGTATATTCCTTACTTGAAGATAATTAATACGCTAGGCTTAGCTCGGCTATTTATCGACTATTAGTTTAAGGACTACGGATTACCTGCGGTTATTATTACTAATAGAGGTTCTGTTTTCACTTCTAAGTTCTAGTAAGAGGTATACTTCTACCTTCGAATAATAAGAGGTCTTTCAACGGCGTTTCACTTATAAACTAATAGGTAAACGGAATAATAAAACTAAGCTATAGAAGTATAGCTATAGTATTTCGTATACTATCTTTAAGATAATTAGGTAGACCTATTACCTATAGCGAAATTCGCGTATATAAATATATATTATAAGGCTATTAGAATGACTCTAAATAAGGCTAAGTATAGAATTACGCTAGATAGTTGCTAGGGTATCGAGGACGATCCTATAAGAGGGGAGATACCTACTGCTAAAGAAAGAGCAGAAGAAGTAATTAAGAAACGCTAAGAGCTAGAGAATAGCTAGTAAAGAACTAAAGAAACCTAGGCGAAGTAGTATAATAAGAACTATCGACTAGTTGAATTCAAAGTAGATTAATAAGTCCTACTCTTAGTAAAGAATATCAAAACTATTCGATCGAGTAAGAAGCTAGACTACTAATTTCTAAGGCTATTTAAGATTAGCGAAAGAATTAGAAAGCAGGTATATCGATTAGATTTACCTACTAAGTATAGTCGGCTATATAACGTCTTCTATATCTCATTATTAGAACTATACTAGTAAAGGCCCGGCGAGTCGTCAGAAGTTATTTAACCTGACCTTATTAATAGCGAAGAATCATAGGAGGTCGATTCCTTACTAGACTAGCGAGTAGTTAGAGGGAGAGAATAATTCCTAGTAAGATAGAAGGAGTTTACTTCCGCTTATAATTCTTAGGAGCTAAAAGAAAACCTCTAGAGACTCTAGAAAGAAATTAAAGCTTTAAAAAATCAAAACGCTATAGAAAGACCGGCGAAACGCTAGCGAAAGTGAAATAATACTTATAAAAGGATATATACCTTTCTGTTTTTTCCTATAGGGTTTTATAGTTTTAAAGGTATATTAGAGATTATAAATCTAGTAGAGGTCTAAGGGGAAAAAGAGGTTTTATTATCTATACGGATCGCTAGTAAACTAGCCCTTACCGGATAAACTCTGATATATCGCTAAAGAAAGTTTACTTAATAACCTCCTGATTAGTAGTATTCACGTCCCTATCCGGGACTTCCTCTCTATTAACCTCTAGCTATATATCTAGTGAAGCTACCTATAGAAAGAATCTAGTATAAATAGTATAGAAGTCCTTCGCTGAAGATTAGTAAGGAAATCGCTAGAGAGATTAATTTATACTATGCGGAGACTATGAATTTCCTCCAGAAGAGTAGTATTTATAATATTAATAGTAGTAGTGACTTTAGCTATAGAGCGCAGCGTATACCCAGATACCTTAGCGATTGCCGACGTAATACTAAAGGATAGCTCGGTATTAGAATTAATAACTAGCTTCTAAGGAGATTTAATAGCTATAGTATTACTAACTTTAGAAGTATAATTAGCCCGCTTCTTCTCTATATTAAAGTATACCTAGGTAATCTTTAATACTTCTCCGTAACTCTCGCCTATTACTACTTTTAAAGCTATATCTTATAGTTAGCTAAGAATACTTATTAGGACAGCTAGAACCTTATCGGCTATTAGCTAAGTATTCGCTAGAGAGAGGAAATTTATACTTATATCCTCGTAAGATTTACCCTTCTTAATATAGTCTATATACTTACTAGTAATAGAGTTAGGAGCTAAAGTGCACTTTAACTCAGGGAATAAAGTATACTCGCTAGCGTATCGCAGGTAAGTCTCCGGACGCGGTATCTCCTTATTTACCTTAGCACGAGCTTTCGACTTTATCTGCGTATTCTTTCGACTAGTATAGAGGGTCTTGTTATAACAGGCAGAAAAGCTACTATCTTAGCTCGGCTCGCCTTTAGTATTCTCGTTATTATCTTCTGCTCGCTAGCGCTTAGTCGATAACCCGCTAGCGACTACGGTTTTTCCCTTATTAATAAGAGTAAAAGTATTACTAGAAGGAAGGGCATCTTTAAGCGAACTACTAGTAGCGCGCTTACGAAGGTTCTTAGGAGCTAAAAGGTTAAGTTAGTACTACCTAATACCTTATATTTATAACTTACGTATAGTTATTATTATTATTATTAGTTATTTAAGAAGGGAGAGAAGAAAGAAGGTTAAGAGTTATATAGAGGAGTTACCTAGCGCTATACCCTGTATTCTAGCTTTACTAATAATAAAGAAGAATCAGAATAAAGGTAAATCCTAAAAGGAATACCTCGCCGGCGCCTCGCTAAAGTATCGCCGGCTAGAGTATTTTAACGCCTTCACTTCTAGGATAGAAGTATTTAAGAGGGGAGATATTATAATAAGTCTATACGCCTAGTGCCTCCCACTCCTGTATTTCAGAATTAGCGAGAAAGGAAGAACCTTCTCTCCTTAGTAATTAGTTTCTATATTAACTAGATTATTACTAGCGAACCTCTAGCGACTATTCTACTATTCTATTATGCCTATTTACCTCAGCGTACCAAGTGATCATTACACTATAATAGACTTAGATAAGTATAAGAGAAAAAGAAGAAGAAGAGAGGATCTGCTTATTTTCAGGCGAGTTAATAGTATTAATAAGCGGAGTTCGGATTTCTTTTTATATAATTTTATTAATTAAAAAAGTAATATAATATAACTTAACGAATTTCCCTAGGACCTTATACTAAATAAAAATAGCTAGCTTAGTTAGCTCTACGAGGACCTAAAACTAAGGTAAGAGGGACCTTACTAGCACTATAGCAGTTAGCGATATAAAGTAAATAGAGTCCAGGAAACTTATATCTAATCTTACTAGATAATAATATTAGTAACTAAATTAGTTACTTTAGTAGTAATAAGCTTAAAATAAGTAATTAGTGATAAAATATAAGTAAAGTCCGAGGATAGTTATAAGGAGAGAAGACCGGCGGCTTAGAGAGGCTTTAAGGCCTTCTAAGCCTTAAGGACCTTACTAAGATCGTAATAAGCGTTAGAGCTAAATAAGTAGTTAGTAATAGAAAGCGAGCGGAATCTAATAACTTATATAGTATCTCTATTAGTAGAGCGAATCCAGATAGTATAAGTAATATATATTATTTAAGAACTAAGTAGTTAGCGATATTTTCCTAGTAGAGCTCGGGATAAATATATAGGTTTTTATAGTTCTTACGCTTATAAGAATAAGTCGTATAAGCGTAGGAGCAGGTAGATTATATAAGTTAGTATATATTAAGCGAAAATAGGCAGGATCTAACTTATATTCTAGTTAATATAGTCGACCCCGGAGAGAGTATAAGTAGAGTAGTAGATAATAGAAGATATCTGACTCCGATTAGTAGTAAGCGAGATATAGTATTTTTAAAGCAGAGATAGCGAAAGGGAAAAAGTAATTAATACTAGATAATCTTATTAACTTATAGTTAGTAATAGTTAATTAAGAAGAAGGGAATTAGTTTATAAAGTAATAGAAAGAGGTATATATATAGCTAAGGCGGGGATATTTACCGATTTAATTAATAATAAGAGGAAGAGTAATAATAAAGAAACGAGAAGACGCAATTAGCTTTACTATTATTATGAGTTATATAAACGAATAACCGAAAGCCTTATACGACTTTAGTAGTATTATTAATTATTCCGTTACTATTAGTTCACTATTATACTCTGTCGGTCTGCTATTATTATTAACTTCTAAGCGAAGTCGGCATATCGTAGATATAATAGGCCCTAACGAATCGGAACCGTAACACGGGACTATATATAATAGAGCGGGATACAGGTCGTTAAAGGCGAACCCTAATATAAGATAAGCAGAGGGAGGAGGGGAGTAATATAAGGGGCGAGCCCTAGGATTAAGTACCGGCGATACTTATACTTACTAAGCCTAGCGGTACCTATATGTTTTCCTTCGGAGCTAGACTAGAACCTGACTCTCTCCTGTATCGAACTTCTTGAATACTACACTTGACCATCTGCGTACGCGTTGCTCACCCGTGATAAGAGTAGATTGAAATTACCTTTGATTAGATTAGAGTAGAAGTTCATCCTCTAATCTAATAAACTTCTACTCTAATCCAATCCAATCTTTTCGAACACTGTCTGGAAGCTTCTCCTGGTTGATTTCATCTACTGAGATATCCTGTTGTAGGCCTGTATATCAGTTCCAGGGCTTCAGGGTCGTGTTAGTTGGAAAGTGGCGACAGGGCAATGTGGTGCGCAGAAATCAACCTCCTTCACCCCCCTTGACAGCGCACAGTGGGACTGACTGGCTGCACAGAGAAGTGGCACCATGGGTTTTCGATATGCTGGAAAGGATATAGAGTAGTACATCACTTCTCCGTAGCACCTGTCGCGAATTGAGGACATCGTAAATCATTCATCGGTCAAATTGGTCTCGGACATCTTCCCATGCTCAGCGGAATATTTCCCTAGGATAAGAGGGAGTGAATTTTTCGAATCGAGTGTGTCTTGGGTGCTTTTTCAAGTCCTCAGGTAACTATATCGACTCAACAGTACCACTGCAGACAGCAAGAGAAGAGCAGCCGCTCCCCCCCGCAGGTCCATGTCTTACTCTCGCAGATCCGACTGCTTTTCGCACCCTGAGTTCTAGCTCATATAAGCGATGCAATTCCCGTGAGGATTTCGAGGGGAGTGTCTGCAAAAGTCACCCGGATTGCGGCGTGCCGACTTCCTTGCTTCCTCACTTACTACATCCATCACGACCCCGAAAGCAAAAGTAAGATTATACGCGCAATATAGCGAGGGAGAAAGGAAAAGAGAGAGAGAGAGAGAGAGAGAGAGAGAGAGAGAGAGAGAGAGAGCGAGCGAGCGGCAGGCAAGGACGTAAGAGCCACGGCATCTGCTCGAAATCCTGTGAATTGCCTCAATTTAAGTAGTTGAGAGGGGGACTGGGTTGACCTCAGATCCCCCCTCCGCCCCACCTAATTGGGGAGGTTATTCGTAGATTCACCGAACCTTCGGACAGTATCAAGTAGCGAACCTCTCAAGGCTCTCTGAGTCATGCGAACTTGACTCTGCAACTGACCTAGATTTCAGCTGCTCAGAACCGCGTTAGTCTTGGAGCCGGCATCACTCATAGACTAAATGCACACAAATTTTGTTGGAGGCTCGGCAAGCGGCAAGCTCTCTCTTAATCGTACCTCTTTGGGTTCGGAAAAAGAGTATCTTTTCCACATCTGTAAATTTGCAGAGGATGGAAATAAACATATCGATTACTATAAACGTGTCTGAGAATGAACTTGACAATACAGGAGACAGTGTCACAAACAATCCAAGAAAGCCTGGCTGTGCATATCCAAGAACTACGAGATGGTAATGCCAACATGCTCAATCACGAGTTTCCAACCACAATTAAACCACTCCAACTCCACACCACACCACCCCCCGTCAATTAACCTTCTTCAGACTCGGGGAGTATCTTAAGCCCTTACTGAGATCCCCATGCCCAGCAATCCAGTTATCAGTCAGGTAGTTACTCCTCGGTTTCCACGGCGCCACATCACCACTCTTCGGCAGAGTCCCCTTCGCCTTCTCGATATAGGTCGAGCTGAAATTCAACATCGGGCTTGAATTCATCTTCAGACCTGGCTCGATTGCCGCTGTCACCACACCATCTTCACTCTGATCCATCTTCTTGAGTATTCTGCACACCAGTCTCGCTGTGGCATCACTCCCAAGAGTCCATGATGCGTTGGTGTAACCGATGACAACTACGGCGTTGGGGACATCCTGGACCATGACCCCTCTCCAGACGTATTTGTCTGCTACATTAATTATTTCGCCGTCTACGGTGATTTTGGAACCTCCTGCGAGTTTTATCTTCAAGCCGGTAGCGGTAATGATGACATCCGCATCAATCATCTTGCCCCCATCAGTCTCGATCCCATGCGCCGTAACGTTCTTGATGGTATCAGTCACCATATCCGCATTCCCCTTGTGTATCGCCTTGAAGAAATCTCCATCTGGACACACACACAGACGTTGTTCCCACGGGTTATAAGCAGGTTTGAAGTTCGGGTCGAAAGGAATTTTGCTGTTCGGTCCAAGCTCCTTCTCTGTACCCCCTCGAATGACTTTCCGAGCTACGTTAGGGAACGCGCGGCAGAATTTGTAGAAAAGGAATGGGAGGATGAGGAATTTCCACCGCACAATCGTGTGGGCGAGCCAGGTAGGCAACCATTTGCGTATGAAGGTCCACATTGGGTCCACGGCTGGTATAGCCACGATGTAAGTTGGACTGCGTTGTAGGAGCGTGACATGCGCTGCTTTGTCTGCGAGATTGGGAAGGAGGGTGATAGCTGTAGCTCCGCTGCCAATGATGACAATTTTCTTGCCCGTGTGGTCGAAGTCTTCGGGCCAGAACTGCGGATGGATAGTCTTGCCTTGGAAATTGTCGATCCCGGGAATGTTGGCCTTCAATGGCTCGTCGTAGTCGTAGTATCCAGTACTGAATATGACAAATCGTGCACTCATCTGTGTCTTCTCTCCATCCGCATCAACGGAGAGTGTCCATCGCTGTGTCTTGGATGACCAGTCTGCTGCGAGGAGTTTATGGTGGAACCGGATCTTCTTGTCGATGCCATGGGCCTCCGCAGACTCGCAAATGTATTTGCGGATCGACTCGCCATCAGCGATGGAGTTGGAGCCGGACCACGGTCTCCATGCAAAACCGAATGTGTGTAGATCCGAGTCGGATCGAATGCCCGGGTAACGGAAGAAGTCCCATGTTCCTCCTATGGCGTTTCGGGCTTCTAAGATGGTGTATTTGTATCCAGGGAGTTCGGTCTGTAGACGATATCCGGCGTTGATACCTGAAATCCCGGCGCCGACGACGATTACGTCCATATCGACCGAGACATCTCTCTGGATGGAACCCATCTTGATGTCTCTAAGAAGATACCAGAGATATGGAATGGAGATGGAGTAAAGAAGGTTGGTGGCGGGGTCTGGCGCGGATTGACTCTATGCAAGCAGTGAAACTCAACAAAATGATATCACGGACTATACTCAACAGATATGAAAGAGAAACAAAGTTGTCTGAATCACAATCCGAGACAAGTATCGATATGAGCCCTTTTTGTAAAAGGGATCGGTCAATCTTACTCGAGCGCCTTGAAACATTTGCACCTCGGTGCCCTCGCAAGACTAACGAATTGATTCAATGCAAGCTCTCCAAATAGCGTTTTATTTTAACTAGTAGTCTGCTTTTGCCTCCCTCCCCAGAAAAATCAAGCAATGAAGATACCGAGGCAAGCAGGGGCTGGAGCTGGGACTAAACCTAATCTGGTCACCAGAATGCAGGATCGGATCAAGCTTCTCACCGCATGATCGTATATATGTATGCACGATGCCGAGGCCGTAAAACTGTGTAATGCTCCAACATCCCCGCGATCTTTCTCAGCCTCTTGGGCTGGCGAGGCTGGAGTTGAGTTGATCCTTACCTTACTAATAAGATTCGAAGTCAGGACAGATGCGAGCAGATGGGATATCATCGGGATACTATACTCATGCCCCGCTCCGATATCGTTACCCACAATGTCTTATCGATAAGAATTACATTCCCATGACATGAACATGAATAGTTACATTTCCAATATCTTTGAAAGCTCCCCCATACTCTCAATCACACCTACCGACTACCTACAGCCCTCTAATATTGTACCAAGTGATCCTAGATTCTCTTATTATTTTGTACAAGATGCCCTCTCCTCCCCTTCGGATAGCGATCCTCGAATGCGACACACCCGTCCCAGCCGTCCACACCAAATACGGGCCCTACGGCCAAATCTTCACCCATCTCCTCAAGGCCAGCGCCGACACCCTCACAGCGCAATACCCAGACCTCTGCTCGACCACAGGTCTAGAACTCTCCGCCTACGACGTGGTAACCGCGCAATCCTACCCCCCATCTCTAGACTCTCTCGACGCCATCCTCCTCTCGGGCTCGAAACACAATTCCTTCGACGACGAACCGTGGATCTTGAAACTCGTCGAGTATGTCAAGACCGTGCTGGCGCAGGATAGGGTGAGGATCATAGGCGTGTGTTTTGGACATCAGATCTTAGGCCGCGCGTTGGGATGTGAGGTCAAGAGGAGTGAGGAGGGTTGGGAACTCAGTGTTGTCGCGATGGATCTGACGAAGAAGGGCCAAGAGGTTTTTGGCCGCACGAGTTTGGTACGCCTATCTTTCTTATCCTCCTTGTCATGTCCTATCAGGTCCGTCCAGATCTGCAACCCCGACAGATAAGAGACTAACATACGCATACAAGGCTCTCCATCAAATGCACAGAGATATCGTCGTCTCCTACCCACCAGGCGCAGAAGAATTAGCATATACAGACAAATGCGCCGTGCAAGCCATGTACGTCCCCAAACGTTACATATCGGTTCAAGGCCACCCGGAATTCACAGAAGATATGATGAGGGAGATTGTGAAGCTCAGACATGCGACGGGTCTGTTCACCGATGAGATGGAGAAAGATGCTATTGAGCGCGTCGATAGATATCAAGATGGGTTGGTGGTTGCGGCTACTTTCTTGAGGTTTTTGTTGGAGGAATAGAGCGGTAGATTGAATTGGATTGGCGTTATGGTGCTGATGGGCTCTGGATAGACTATACTTGGAATGTCTAGACTTGGACAGAGAGGTGTTTTGGTAGACTGCTAGATTATCCTATATACTTACAAGACCTAACTATTATTACCTATACTTCGCTTCTCCACGATACAACACAAGATAAAATAAGATCAACGCCCAACAATGAATGAGGGAGGACCTTTGTCCGATTCTCGAAACTCGAAGCTTACCTACCTCTGTTTAGCCATGAACCACGCCAGTGAATCACTACCACACCACAGCAGCCCTCCATTCCGCCACGACTTCCCAATCCAACTAATCCAATCTAATCCAATTCAATCCGACTCAATCTACCAATCCAATCCACCAACTCAACCTACCAATCCATATCAACTCATCTCAACACACACCACCTTTCATTTCATCAGCACAACTGACTCACTAGCCCGCTGCATCCAACTACCACCCCCCTCCTCCCTCCTCCAACCTCGCTTGCAGGGAAAAAAGTCAACAGACCAGCACCTGCACCCACATACATCCTGCCCACCTACCCACCCACCTACCTCTTTCTCATAATCCAATTCAAGGAGGAGTTGAGAGATAGATGGATAGATAGGTAGCCAGGTAGGTAGGCAGGCAGGCAAGTAAGTAATATCGTTTAGTATCGCAGAGGAAGAATCATCAGGCCTGAGCTGTCACGAGTGAGAAGAGCTGAATATGTATCTTTCCAGCGTCAACATCTGACATGGGATGACAAGTTGCGAGGAGGGTGATTCCGAATGAGAGCAGTACAATCGTCACCGTGTTCAACCAGAAAACAAAAGAGCAATCGAATATGTGCATTATCTTCATCCCGAACTACAAAGCTAGCCACGTGTTTTCACCACCTAGATTCCCCCTTAGCAGCCATCCACAAATCCACCCACCGTGTGTCATAAAATCATCCAACTACCCTATCGACCCATCGAAAAGAAGAAGACCTACGAAGCCGCGAACTGATACAAGTGCAAATAGTAAACCACCTCCCAGCAAACCCCCTCCACCATCACAACACTCACGCCTTGGTTCCTACGCCATCCTTACGCTCAGAAGCTTTCCTCTCGGCATTCTCGGCACTGTACTTCTTCCACAACCCGGCAATGTCCTCCTTACTCTCATTGCGCTCGGTGATCAGGTTCTTCAGCCACTTGTTCTCCGTTTCCAGCTGGTTGATACGTCCTTCCAACGCTGAGACTTTATCGCTCATATCCTTCGCAGATCGCTCGAGAGCTTGCTCACGCTGCTTCTTTTTCACGCGGAAACGGGCCGATGCCGCAGTGTTACGACGGCGTTTATCCTCTTCTGCGGCATTGCGGGCGGAGTCTTCATCGTTGCCAGAGGGAGAACCAGCTAGCGAGATGGATTCGGCTTTGCGCTTGGTGCCAGCTAATGATGCGTCTGCAGATTGAGAAGGCAATCCGTCGTTGGGAGACCCATAGAGAGCGGTGTTGGTGTTGATGGGTACGGGTGGGATGGTGGTGTCTGTGAATGTCGTCGGGGGGAATGAGTTGAAGTCGGGAAACGAATAGTCGCCTACCATAGTTGCATCATTAGCATAATTGCTCCTCGACCGTCTATCAATGAACAGGCCGTCTTTCTCAGCGGCAACGGCGGATACGCGCGGAATCTGGAACGTGGGATAGGAACGCTAGAGTGGGATGAGAAACCCGGGAATGATTGACAACGTCCATATACGGATCGTGATGGGATAGCCTTCATGAGAGTTTGGGGGTTTGTGGGGATTAGGATTGTGGAGGATCCATGACCATTATTCACGTGATATGGCACCATCCGGCTAAATGAAAACACGGATGGCGTGCTTCTCCTCCGCCCAATTGGGCGAATCTTGAAGCTGCACAACTTGTTGCAGCGGGACATAACAGATGAAGATGTATGTGAGTGGTAACCAGTCAAAGTGCAAAGATCAGAGGGCGTGTGCACTCGTTCGCATGGTTGAAAAGTGAAGCGATAGGAGCGGGGTCCCGAAAAAGAAGATCTGCTCATTGGCGTGCCTGCTTACCAACGCGACGACGACGACGACAACTTCGTCGAGAGTGCACGAACAGCATCAGGCGTATGTGTAGAAGAGACGGAGATGATTGTACCGAAGGACAGAAACCGTAGACCCCAAATCAAAGTATTGATGACATGTGGAAAATCGCTGCTTACCATTCATAAAATCCAGCGACTTCAATTCAACTGCATCCGGCGCAACAGCCGGATCCCTTCCTCCATCCACAGTGTAATCCGTAGGTTGTAAATCTGCATCCTGGCCCAGATCAAAGTCGAAGAAATTGGCGTTCGTGAACATGGCCAGATCATCCTCCATGTATTCGGGGTTGGGTTGCATCTCCTGGTCTGGGACGTGGTTCAGCGTCGAGATGTATTCCACCATGTTGACCCTGCTTGGTCCGTTGTACGCCATGCCGACAGATGTGTTGTGTAGCCCGTCGCAGGCTGATGATATCGAGAGGATGATTCTTTTTTGATTCGAGATGGGGATTTATTATCGCGATGGAGAGGGGTCGGAATTGGCAAATTTCAAATGTTGAGTGAGTGAGGACGTGAGGTAAGGTAGTCGAAGTCTTTGTCTCGCATTCGGCAGCTGATGAATGGATTTGGGTTGAATAGGATGGATCACTAGCCTGCCCTGATCGCTGCAGGCAGTTGAATTCCTCGTGTATCGATGACCCGCTGTCCTGTCGACCTGAAATGATCGTTGTCGTCGTTGTCGTCGTTGTCGTCGTTGTCGGTCGCTTGGTGAAGAGGAGAGGGAAGAAGAAAGTGGGTGACGAGTAGAGTTGAAGTGGAGTGGAGTACAGTGGAGGAGGAGGAGACCTCGGGGGTGATCGGTCGCGGCTGGTGATCTCGGGAATCGGAGGGGAGGGAAGCACGTGACGAGACGTGAATTGGAGGGAAAGGAAAGACTCGGATCGGAAATCATTCAATCGGCGCCCCACCTTACCCCAGCCCCACCTCCCCACTCTTTTAATGATCCATCCATATCTATTGGGCCTTCTAATAAAAGATTGGAACCCGAATGAAAGAAACCCCGCGGGATGGACGCGCTCGCGCTGCAGCGAGAGAGAGAGATACTTACTTAGTAATACTTGTAACCTGGGAGCCCGCGCAGAATCATTGGTATTTGTAATCGTAGCCACTAGCCAATGAAAACTCTTCATGCACGTGCAGCACCACAAGTACTCGTACTCGCACGGAATCACGGAAAGTATGAAATCCATTCATCAGTGGGGTGGGGAGGGGGGCAGTGGATTACATCGCAGCGAGCGCATTGCCCCGCGCGACATTCCTATCAATCGATCGATCGATCAATCCAATCCAATCATCGGTTGGAGCCGCTGGACGGTGGAGGATGCCTAAGGCTCCTTGATGTTCTCGCTACCGGAAAATCAGATGTTCCGATGTTGACTCTACGGCTATAGATTTTTTGAGGGTGGGATTTGCTCAGCTCCTGAAATTCAAACAGCTCAAGATAAACTGTGAAGAGTGCTGATATCTACCCTCATGTACGTTTTTCCTGTCTTGTGATTCTTTTGTTCTTCGCGGTGGTAGTGTTAAAGAAGAAAGTCTTGTTTATGTAGTTTGCTACTTGGAAGATTGATCATGCTGCCTCACACCGGTGTACCAGACTCACTGTCAGACCCCTCCCGTACAATCTCCCTTCTCCGAGTAGGTTCTCGACTTTGATGATTCTTTCCTTCTACAGCCAAGCCAAACTTGCGCAGCAGGGCTTGAAAGCTCCAATTTGTCAAGTAGACACTGGCGCGAGAAGTGGAAATCTTGAGAATAATGAACTCATTAGTATTCATATCGTTTGAATTTTCTCAGATGTCCCTCTCGGAGATTACGGCTCGTAGGGCCTTGAGCATTCGGACAGATGTTTCGTTTGGGCGGGCAATGGTGACGTGCAATCAAAGAGTTTGTACTTTCCATCAACGGTAAGTCAATGGTCTTGTATACTACAGTACTCGGTCGGACGCAGATACCCATTCCGCATGCAGCCATTGCAAGGGATCTCTTCCCGATCGTGCATTTGAATCAGCCAACAAGTTCACCAACTCCAAGTGGTTTGAGTTGTGACAATCCAAGCCGACCAACCTTCCGACGTCCTATGTAAGGCCGGGAAAATTAAACTCAGGTCGGTAACATCAGGGTCTCCTCGCTTTTATCAATCTGGAAAGTTTTAATGGAAGCAAGATCATTGAAGAGCGAATCAACTTATCTTGTCACCAGATATTAGTCGTTCCGACGCGACGAACATTTCAAATCCCTGAGCGTGGAAATGAACCCCCCCGCCAAAACACGAAATGCGCCCTCGGGGAGTCAAGCAGGTAAGCGAACTCATCAAACGATAATCCATCACGTCTCTTCTGTCTCCTGAGCGTCTTGGACGCTGTCGGATTATGTTATATTCTTTTCTCTTCCCATTTCATTAATCGTGAGTACAGCTTCACACAGCATTCTGGAAATCCCCAAAAGGCGCGCAAGCATGCACACATCAACTTGTCCCTCCAAGCTGCCTCCTGCCCCTGACCCTCATCAACAACGAGACAATTTTCAGAGCCAGAGCGAGAAATCCTCCATTTGTGCTGTTTGTCGGCATATCAGTGAACGTGGTAAGAACCTCTTGAGCTTGCATGTACACTAAGAACAGCTTTGCTAATTCTAACTTGTCAAAGTGGGCTTAACCGAAGTCCAATGCGATCATATTCCAAAACCGACACCCAGACGTAGATTTCATCCAACGTTGATCCCTCGAAGGCCTACAGATCTAATCACCAGACCAATACCACAGTGGTTATGCCACATCTCATCTGTCAATGGAGCCAATGCAGAAACATTTGACCCTGTGACACGAGAAATATTCCCTGGGGAGGTTGCAAATCGACACCCAGTCACGGCAGCTGCAGTTAAGAAAGGGGGTGACAAAAGGTCAACTGCTGTAGCAACTACAGGTCACTTATCTCAGAAACCTGATTGCCTCGAAGTAGCAAAAAGCGCGAGAGATGACACAAGGTCAAAAGATGCGGCAATCGAGGACGATGCGATTGGGAAGACTGGCTCTCAAACACCACAAACGTTCGCCTATGCGAGAGATGACAAGCAGCCAAACATTGGACCAAGTGCGGGTGATGCACTCGGGAAGATTGATTCCCAGACATCACCAGCTTTCAGTCATGCGAAAGATGACAAGAAGCCAATTGATGGAGCAAGTACGGGTGACGGTTTCGGGAAAACTCGTTCCCAGACACCAGCAGTGTCCAAAATCGTTGTAGAGGAATCGTCGGCTTTAAGTGTGCTTCGAAAGAACATACGGCAAATCATTACCGATCTTGAGGATGTAATAGCTGATGAAGGGCTAAGGTATGTCTCTTATTTCCTGGCAGTTGACACAAATGAGGGATCCGACAGCCTGAGTTACTGACGAAATTTCTCCAGAAGCCAACTCGATATATTCAAGCGGAAGCCATGCCCACAAGTTCGCGTTGCTGAGTCTGCCTCCCGGTACAGAGGCCCCTTACCTGCGACGAACACGCCAGAGACGCCACAGTCAACATTCTCAGAAGAAGCAGACGCGGCCCACCCCGTGGCACTCTCTGATGAGTCGGCATCCACAAAGGCCCAGGAAGGACGCGTAATGCCGGCAGCAACAGAGAAAGATGCAACCCATCTCGCGACGCCCTCCACCAGTCCCACGGCCACGAAGGTCAAGGAACGATGCGATCCACTGGAACCAGAGATTATGGAGATGCTGGAGGGGTGCCCACATCTCCTCACGGCCTATCTGACAAAAAAACAAATTTCGGAGCAAGTACCGATCGAAGTCCAGCTGCCAGCTTACAAGAAGCGTGATGACAAGAAAAAGGACCAGGATGACTACGAAGAGGAAGAGGACGTGGACGATGAGAACCACCAGGCACGGGAACCCGGCTTGGTCAATTCTGTACAGTCCAAAACACCACTTCGGAGCATTGAAGGCATCGACTACTTCTTTGGTTACCCCAAACCGCCATCTGATACGTCCGATGGCGGGTTTGATGAGATGAGCTCAGCTGAGTTACATGACGAAGATGATTCTTGTGAATCACTGTTTGAGCTGGACTGTGATGCCGATCTTTCAGATGGCGAGGAAGTATCTGACAGCGAGGACATCCCAAAGCGCAAGAGTGCTAGAAGACTCCGTAGTGTGGTCGACAAGGCTTCGAAATCGGACATCAAATCCCTTTCCGATATGGATTTGGAGCTGGAGCTGGCCGCCAAGATCGAGCGAGCGTACAGTCAGACTTTGCCCGCTCTTGACGATGGCGTACTCGCATCCAATTCCGAAGGAGAAGACCTTGCTGGTGGTGAGGGATCGAAGGGAAGTACGAGTGCTTCAGACGTCCCTCAGGTTAGTGAGGCTTTCGAATCAGAAATGGCCGCACCTCCCAGTGCGGACCCGTGCATTTTGAGGAAGAGTGGCCCAAGTATGCCTGCGCGCGACTCATCCGAGGAGTGGGAATCGGTGTTTGAGTCGGATCCCGAAGATGATCCAGAGTCCGACAGCGAAGAGTCCACAAGTGGTGCTGCGAGTGTCGTCAGCGATGCCGACGAGACTCTGCATTCGAATTCGCATTCGCCATCCGGTGTGGGTTTGGGGCTGGCTGCGAAGCAAAAGAGGACCATGAGCGATACTGCTCAAGATCCCAAATACAAGAAACAGCGCACCTTGAGTGATACCGTGAGGTTCCCAAGGTACATCACTGTGGCTCCTGCTCTTCCAGAGGTTGATGCGATCGAATCCACGGGCTCTGTTGGTGAACCGGAACTTGTGCCAAAGGACTTTCAAATTGGGAAGGGCCTCGAAGATGAGGAGGAACTTGATTTCAAGCCGGGAACACAGGAAAATCCGATTTGTTTGGAGGAAATGGATATCACAGATGAGGAGCCTTCGAACGGGAATCGTGACGACGCGGAAAGGGAAGTCGCTCGCAGGCTACCTGATACTCTAGCGAACAACTACGACATTGATTCAGTACTCAAAAGAAAGTTAGCCACTCTGAAGTGGAAAATGGCAGTTGGAATTTGGATGTAGTGCCAGGAATCGGCGGGGGAAAAAGCAACGCGTGTGTGGATGGGCATTTCAGTGTAAAGATTGGAAATTGGCAGCGATAAAAGTAAGAAGTATTTGCGATGTTTTCTCAGTATTTAGTTTGTTGTAGCTGTTAAAAATATAATTCTTCAAATTGCGATGGTAGACACAAGCTTGAACAGGTTTTGCTGTCGTTTGTCAGTCATGAGAGACAAGATCTTCTCCGTGCCGGCCCTTCGCAAGCTCCGGGGTCACGGGACCTTGCTTCGCGCAGTCGTTACGGGTAATAGTTAATCCGTAATAGTCGCTTATAGTAGATAATAGTAACTGCGTAAATAAAGACTTACTATTGAAGATAAATTCTAATAGATAATAATAATAATTGAATTTAAAATAGGCTAAAGGTAATAGTATTATAAGTACGTATCTCCTGTAGTAATAATTATAAATCTTCTTTTTAGCGATACTATAATTATTAAGTACGTATCTACTATATCGATTCTGTCGATCTACGGCCCTATAGCAATTACTAACGGACCGTAGGATATCTACTACTACTGCTGCCGCTGCTACCTCTACTGCTACTGCCTTAGTAGCCTAATCTTATACCGCCGGCCTTGCGGCTCCTCTACTAACCCTTACTATATAAGTTAGCCCTAGCTATCTAATAGTCCGTAACTTAGCTAATAAATACTCGTAAGGCCGCCCTTACCCGCCCGCGCTACTACTACTATAACGCGGCTCTTCGCCCTCCCCTCTCTCCGCGCTACTAATTTGCGTCCGGGTCGGGTCTTCTCTAGTGCTAGTCGGTCCTCTAACCTGGAGGCTCGATACGTCTAGATCTATAAGTTATTCTATATTATCCCCTAACTAATTATACTCTATAATAGACTGTTTCGGATATAGAGATACTAACGGATATAGCTAGACGTATTAAGCTTCCGGGTTATAACTATTACTAAGGAGGCTACGGCCCTTAGATAGAGTACGTTCGAGTCGCTAGTTTTTTAGGTAGCTCTTGCGCTAACTGCTACTATAGTAATATAGGAAGCTATTACTCGCTCTATAAGTTATATTCCGAACCGAATTATAACTTATACTAATATTTACGGATCTGTAAGCCCTACTGCTTCTACTGCCCCTGCCGCCTTTACCGCTCTTATCGTTTCCTCCCCTGCTACTACTAGCTCTTCCTCAGGTTATACCTATAGTCGTAGAAATACCTAGGTCGCTTCTAGTGCCTATAATAATAGTAAGTCGTGAATCGAACTGCTTTATAGCTTATAACTAATCCGTAGTAGCCCGCTATCCCTTCCCTACTACTACCGGCTATATCTATCGCTCCTATCGCACTTACCGCTAGCTTTTAGAGGCCCGGGCGATTCTTTACGAATCGCTCGCGGATAACTTCTGCGTAGAGGCCGATTTGGAGAAGGAAGTAGAGCGTAAGGAGAAGGAGAGTAAGGGCTTAATTAAGCTATAAATCCTATTAAGGGTCCTCTATAGGAGTATAAATTAAATTTCGGGGCTGAAAATCTTATTATAGGTCTCTTATAAGAGTTAATATTACATAGAAACCGCGTTCTGCTTTATCTTTAACTTCTTTTAGATTTTATTAAACTTTTCGTGATTAAGAGACTTATATAGTATATCTATAGACTTATAAATTATTCTTAACTGAACTAATATTAACGAAGATTAAGTAATACCTCTGGAAATATAATATTCGCGGTCCGAAGTCGATTTTCTATAGATAATAATATACTTAACCCTTTAACTTTAGATATCTATAATAGATTAACGTATAGCTAACTATAAGTAAATATAGGCGTCTATAAGTCTAGCTCTACTATATGAAACGACTATCCTTAAGACTTATTAATAGTTATAACGAAGTATAAATAAATCGGAAATTGCTTTTATTAAAGAGTAATTCTAAGCTTATTATCTATTCTAGTTAATTTAATCCGCAGGAGAACTCTTAACTATCTATCGAAGTCTTTACTTAGAATCCGAGCCTTGATATAGTGCTTTCTTAGGCTCGTAACTACTAATCGCGTTCTATTATAAAGGCCTTCCGGTAGCGTAAGGTTATATAAAAGAAGAATAAGCGAACCGAGCTTAAGGTATAAGTATAATAGTAATAGCGATAGAAGATCGATTTTTTGAAGAGTCTTAGCTGAAAACTAATAAAGGTCTATTTTAGTAATATCTGCGTCTATTACGTATATATCTATACTCGAGTAGGTTCGTAACTAGCCCGGAAGGCGACTAAGAATCATTCTATTTAGCTTTATAATAGTTATATTTAGAGTTAATAAAAGGTAGCGACTTGTAAAAGTAGTTATATCTATAGTAGCCCCTCTAAGAAGATCTAGCAGGTAGATAGAGTCGATAAAACTAGAAACGCTAATAGGTTAATAAATATAGTCTAGAACTATAACTGAAAGCTCTTAACGCGGATCGTAAGGTAAAATACTAATCTAATCTACGAATTCCGGACTGCGAACCCCTTCTCGGACTCGTATATTAATTCGTAAAGTGATCTAACGTAATCGAGGCTAGATAAATAACTTTTGAATATAAGTAGTTACGATATTAGCCCGCGAATCCCGCGGTATAACTAGAAGTATCTACGTAAAGTCTCTATTAAGTATTACGAGTATACTACTAAAGAGAACGTTATCTGTAGAGCTCTATATATTAACTAATAAGCGGTAAACTACCTTAAAATAATACTTATATTATATCGATACCTCGTTTTGGATAATCAGATCGACTCGATATAAGAGACCGCTAAGCGCGCTCTGCTTTATAATACTACTTACGGATTATTCTATAAGATCGATCAGAATCTTGAATTACGAGTATAATATTCGCCTATTCGGTAATAATAGGGCTGTAATACCTATAGAAGCGATATAAAGGACCGACTTTTCTTCGCTATAGTAATAATAGCAGAGGGTCTTATATAGATACGTTTTACCGGACTTACCTTAGCCTTAGATATAAAAGTGCACTATTTCCGATTCGGTAATAATCGCAGTTACGATATTCGTAAAAGCTATAAGCTAATCGCTATTAAGGTTCGCTTTTATTATTTACGCTAAAGCAGTGAAATCTTCGATTCGATTATCTATTATCTATTAGGAGGTATGATAATAGGCCTAGTCCTACTCGTAAGTAAGCAGGCTAACGCTCGAAAGTGACTATTACTGATCCGTAAGGCCCTTAGCTAAGAGCTATAGTCCGTAATCGTAATACGGGTTTAAAAGCGAGAGAGGAAAGCCGGGTGTTTAATATAGCTGATAAGCGAGATTATTATAGAAGTATTCCTTATATCGCTCCTAGATAGCTAATAGGTCTATAATCTCCTATTGATAGAGTCTAGTTAAAAAAAGCGTTTATAAACTACTTGCTAAAGTAAATAGTATCGCTTTATTAAAGCACTAAAACTACTCTTAATCGTTTTCAGCTAAACTGCGTGAAATATAAGTAGCTTTATACGTGTCGTAAGTAACCTCTTTAAAATCATATAGCTTATTAAACGATTTCAGTCCGCGAACGATTATTAGAAGTAGCTATAAGTAGAAACGTTCCCCTGAAATAGGGCTATAGTAATATATATAACTAATATAATAACTTTCTCTCTTTTGTAAACGCTATTTATAAGTCGATTAATCCTAGACGTAATAAGCTAGAAACTCCGAATATAGCTATAGCCCGATAGTAGAGTTTATAGTATTAATATCGAAGAAGCTTATAAGAGTAGAACAAGCTATATCTCGCTTTATAGCTATCTCTTCTATAGATAAACTAGACTTGAAATATATAATTTAATCTCCTTATAAATAGACTATAAGATATTATATAAGCGGAAATTCCTTTTAAGTAGGATATTCGAAAAGTCGCTATAAAGCTTCCGGGGGACTTACGTATTGCGCTTATATATAACAGGTAATCTCGTTATCTATATTTAAGATTATAAGAGTTATTTAGTCTGTACTCTTATATATATACTTATAGATATACTTAATAGCTTATACTAACTCGTAAACTTCGACGTTAATATACGATCGATAGCGATTAAGAAGATATAGATTATATAGAACTACTTATCTATTATCTAAAGTGACTTCTTAGTTATCTTTACGAATTATAAATATTCAGTTGTCTTACTAATAATAATATTAAGGGTAACTATCTTCTATAATAACTATAGTTAGCTGAAACTCCTTCGGAAAGCGTTTCTGATACTATAATAGATCGCCAGCGTGCTTATAAGCTATATAGGGAGTATTCGGAAAGTCAGGACCGTAGGGCTTATAAGTTATATTATTTAATACTAACTCCTATAACTTACCTATAGGATCTATAGTCTCGTTCGGAATTTCCGCAGATATAATCTCGTCGACTCTAGTTAGTATAAGATAATTACTTATACCCTCGAGCTAAAGAAGAAGATAAAGATAAGGTAAACTACGCTTTTTGTGACGCTTGCTCTAGAAAGGTCTTAAAACTACCTGAGTAATAAGACCTTATATTACTATAAATATGAAGTAGTAAGAATCACTTGAGAATCTACAACTAAGGAGTGAAGAAGTAGAGAGAGAATAGAAGTATATATATGAAAAGGGGCCCCTAAACTCTACTCGTGTAATCTCGCTTAGCAGTAAGTGTTTCTACTAATAGGGAGAGACCTCTAAACCTAACTAGTCGTTATACTACCCCCCCCTCAGAAAAAAGCTCGCCCTCGAGCGTTAGTCTATCTCCTTATTACTATAAAAATAGTAATAATTATAAATTCTATCGTAGAAAGCTTTTAGCTAATCAGGTAGTTTAGCAGGAGGTCTAGCTTATGTTAAGTTATTAAAGTGGAATTATTATAGCTTAGCGGGAGCGTATTTAATATCTATAGTATCGTATTATATAAGATCGATATCTTAATTTAACTAGGAAACTCAGTATAAGAGGCTATTACGCTGCTTATAGCACGCAAGTATATCTTCGATCTCCTATTTATCGTTACTAGTAATATTAATAAGTAGTAGTAGTAGTAAGGTTTATCCTAGTAAGAGGTCGTTTAGATACTTCCGTAGCTTAGCAGCAGGGAATACGTTATATACTTTTATACTAGCAGGGAGCTCTAGGCGATAAGAGCTTCCGACCTTTTCAATTACATAGAAGGGTCCGTTAGTTAAGAAGTCGAGTTTTTTACTAGGTCGAGTACTTATAAAGTAGCGTATATCTAGCTAGATAAGGTCGTCTATAGTAAAGTCGACTTTATAGCGTGAGCGATTATAGGATTAGGATATCTTAGCTTATATACGTTAGAGGCTTAATTAAATAGTAGTCTAGGCGTCGCGCAGGCGATTAGCGTAATCTAAAGCTTACTAAGTATTCAACTTATTAGTAAGCGTAGTAAAGTTAGGTAGGTCTTTCTAATTCTAATTAACGCGGGGTATATATCTATAAACGACTTTAAAGAGTAAAAGACCTCTAAGGGATTCGTAAGGGAGAGTTATCTAGGCGTAATCTATAATAAGTAAGAATTCCGACTAGTTATCTTAATAGTAAGAGATAAAAAGTCATAATCTGCGTTAGAGATATTAGTTATAGATCTCTATTTAGCTATCTATTTACAAGTAGTCTACTGCAGAAAGCTATCTTTTAGTACTGAGAATCGTAATAACTAAAGTCTAAAAACAGGAAACGAATTAAGACTCTCTATTAGAGGTAATTATTAATAGAGCTCCGAAATAGCAGTATACGTAGTATAAGTAAAGCTTTATAAGGTCGCGCGTATTAGAGGTCTTTCGGTATAGAATACTAATTACTTATTTACTAAAAAAGTAAATAAATAAAAGAACGTTATTATAGCCGTATTTATCGCAGTTAAAGCTATAGTAGTCGACTGTAATATACTCCTATAGATATAATAGTACGAGCAGAGGTTAGAGGAGGCCCGGTTTCTTATCGCGTAGCACTTGAATTCGTTAGTAAGTATAATAGTTATAGTAGTACTAGTTAATAGTTAAAGCGATTCCGTACTACTAGTATTATAATACTAGTAGTTATAAGGTCTTCTTTATACTTAGATAAGTAATCTCTAATCGATCGTATACTTCGCGTATAAGTAGCATGCGAAAGTATAAGAAATTAAGTAAAATTAGTATTCCTTTATAGAGTAGAAGATCTTTTTCTATAGTTAGTTTTCTAAGAGTAGCAGAGAGAGCTTATTTCTATAGAGCTTAGAGTAACAGCGTAGTACGATTAGTATTAAGTACCTGCTATACTATAGAAAAGACTAGCGATAAGTCAGCGACTTCTAAGGAATTAATAAGCTTAAAGTTATCTATAGAGTCAGAGCTATTCCGAAGGTTACTTATAAGTAGTACTAGATTGATTTAGTCTTCGCGTAGTAGCTACTATAAACGCTAAGTTCTTTTAGCATTATTCTAGTTATCTAATTCATCTGTTCTACGAGAGAGAGTATCAGTAAGTAGATTATACTTCCTAGGTCGATAGGTAATTATAAAGTTATAATCTGCGAGTAGCTCGGCCTATCGGGCTTATCGTGCGTTCAGCTATTTAGAGGTTATAAAGTACTTAAGAGCTTTATAATTAGTAATAACGCGGATCTGATATAATACGCCTACGAGCTCAGATCTCCAGTTACTAAAAGATTATATAATTACGAGTATTTCCTTATTATAAATAGCGTAATTAAGCTTAGTAAGTAGTATAGTCTTAGAGAAGTAAGCTACTAGGAACTAGTCTTCGTCATACTATTACGATAGCACACCTGCTATTACTCTATTACTAGCGTCTGTTTCGATTATATAAAGTAGATATTACTAATAGTAGTAGAGGAGTAGTGCCGAAGTAAGAGCGTGCTTTAGGTAATTAAAGGTATTTTTATACTCCCTAGCGAACCGAAATAATATATTATTTTTAGTGAGTTATATAAGAGGTTTTACGATAATTCCGTAGTCCTTAATAAATCGTTAGTAGAAGTTATAAAAGCCTAAGAACGATTATACGCCCTTAACTATAGTCAGGTAATTCTAAGATTATATAATATTAACTTTCTTAGGGTCTACCTCGATCCTAGAAGTAGAGATAATAAATCTAAGGTATTTAGTACGAGTAACGTTGAATTCATATTTCTTAAGGTCGGCTTATAATCTAACGTCTTATAATCGTTATAGCACCTTATGTACGTGTAATTAATACTATAGTAAGTTATTAGAGTAGATTAGAATATCGTCCAGATATACTATATAGAAGTCGTCTAAGTAATCGAATAAGATATTATTCATATATCGCTAGTACGTTATAAGGCCGTTAGTTAGACCGAAAGGGAGTACCTTATACTTATATATACTGTAATAAGTCCGGAAAGTCGTATACTCTTCAGAGGCTAGATCTATTCGAATTCGGTAGAACGCCTAGCGAATATCCAGTTTAGTGAATATCTTAGCAGTAGAGATTCTAGCTAGCGTTTCATCGATTAATAGCAATAGATATTAATCCTTCCTCGTGAGGTTATTAAGTGCGCGAAAGTTAATATAGAATCTTAGACTTCTATTAGCTTTCTTAACGAAAAGAATAGGTATAGCGTATAGTACTTAAGAAAGTTCAATAAAACCTTTAGCTAAGTTATTAGTAATATACGCCTTAACGACTTCAAGTTCTTTAGCTAATATCTTATATAAAGGGGAGTATTTAAAGTTCTTCTCGGCCCTTTCCTTAAGCTTAATTCGGTGATCGCATAAGCGATAAGGAGAGAGAATATCGCTAGCTTCCTTAGAAAAGACGTATACTTACTAGCTATACTTGTAAGGGATCTATAGTTCTGAATCTAATTCGCTTAAGCTAATAGTAAATTACTAAGCGGTTTTACGACGTTCCGTAAGGTCGATAGTCAAAGATATAATAGTAGTATCACGTTACTGAACTGCGATTCGGTCGTTAAGAAGCTTATCTATCTCGTGAAGAGTAATAGAGAAGATCTTATTATTAGAAGACTTCTAGCGTTTATATAAGAGATAGAAAGCTAAGCCGCTAATTGCGTAAATCTCTAGCGCAGGAGGCTCTAGAAGAGGTCTAAGCACACGAGGTGATCTTTATCGCTTCCGAAATATCGTAGTAGCTATTTTTATACTTTAAGTAGCTTCTATTAAGTCGCGAGATAGTATTCCGAGTAACTATTAGTCTATAGTATAAATTATATAGGCGTAATCTTATACGTAAGTCTTTAACGTAAAGACTTCTAATTAGGGTTAAAGTAGAGATTCACGCGGGATATAAGCGATAATATCACTGAATCGTATGCACTTCGGCTATATATTAGTAGTCTCTCTAGAGTATAAAGACCTCTCTTTACTACTCTGTTCTCGTTCTTCAGATAATAAACACTTAGGCTCGTCGTATCTATAATAAGTAATATAAACGCCGGAGAAATAGTCCTAACTAATCGGTAGTAGTAATAAAGGGTTAGTTGCCTATAGAACACTCTCTAGGGGAGAGTTTTAGATATTTTTATAGCTATAAGTCTCCCTAGAAGTACGCTTCCGAGCTAGTAACGGTCGTTTAATAATAGAGATAAAGTTAATAACAGCTCGAATATTAATAAGAGAGTTAGCTGCGCTTCGCTATTCCTCGTACGCTTCCTAGAACTGATTAAAGCGTTCGTTTCGTTCGTTAGTATCGTATTAGTAGCGCTAATAAGTATAGTATTTACATAAGTCCTTAATCTCGATCGGAGAGCTATAAATATTACTAGGAGGAGTATATAGTAGCTAAATAATCTATCGTTTAGAGGTATCTAAGAGTACTTAATATTCCGAAAGCCAGGTCCTTCCGAGTATAATACCGTAGTTTCCGAGAGTAGTAATAAGAAAGGGGGTAAATGCCTAAACGCGACGATCTACTGTTAAATTAAGTATTATATAGTAACTAATAGTACTACTATTAACGCTATTAAAGCCTTTAACAGGAATTGCGTTTAGCAGAAGGTAAATTAAAAGTTTTAAGAAGAAGGAAAGGGATTTAAGAAAAGAATAATTAATAAAATAGTATCTATTAGCTCCAGAATCGAGAAGTGCGGGTAGCTTATACGAGAGTCTATTCTTAGTAAGAGTAGCACGTATAGTAAACGATTAACTACTAAGAAGCTTCATAAGGTTAAGATATCGCATATCTCGTATACTACCTAAGAAGGAGTCTTTCCTTAGGCGTAGTCTTTTACTAGCGGTTTAATATACTCCTAGGCGTTATCGTACGTTTCTTCGTCGTTATTATCTTCTAGCTTATTATTAATATCGTTATTAGCATCAATTATATTAATTCGATACGGAGTATTAGGTCGAGCTAATGATAAGCGTAGGTATAAGGTAAGTATAAAGTAATAAGGAGTATTCGCCGGCGATTATGCACGAGGCGTATCGTTTCGTGCAGAGTATAGTGCTTATTTACTAGTCGCACTAGTATTCTCGGGCGTAGGAAGACTAATTTGCGGATGAGAAGAGGAGTTAGTACTATAGCGCTAGGAGGAGGTATTTATAAGGCGTTCCCGAGTCGCGCTAACCTTAGCCGAAGACTCGGAATAATAGGTCTTTTCAATAAATTAACCTTAGTCTTTAGCTTATATAGCCTTAACGTATTCTTCTAGTATCCTTAACGTTCGGTACTATTAGAAGAGCTATTTCCGTAGCTATATAGGTAGCTTCTCCTGTAAGTCTATTTTCAGAGTCGATTAATTATTTACTCTAGCTTTATAAGCTAGCGTACGAAACTCGTGATAGAACGTCTAGAAGGTCTACTTATAATCTATCTTTAGCGCGGAGTAGCTAGCTCTTATAGTTTATTAGTCGTATAGATTAGATAAGAAGAAGACGAGTTAAGTGATTATATCGAGTGAATCGATTATACTACTTTCTTCGTTATATTCTAGTTCTAAGAATAAGAGTTCTAGGTAAGTTCTAGCTATTCCTTCCGTTTAGTTAAGTAACTAATCTTTACGGTAATCTTCGTCGATAAAGTAGCTAGAGTAGCGCCGGAGGGCGTTACGTATCTGCACTTCCTAGAGTTTTAGAGAGTAGTCGATTCTATCAGAGAGCTTATTTAGAAGGTTCGGTATCTTCTCTATACGCGTAGCGTATAATATTAACGATATTCCTCCGGTAGATTATTCTCGATAACGATTATTAAGCGTAGGAGTAGCGTTATCTTCTTTAATTAATAATAGTAGTATTATACGCGATTGAATATTATTAAACGATATAGACTTAGTAGAGCGCTAGGCAGTTAACTAGCGTAGTTCTAGGAACTCGTCCTATAACTAGCGTAGTTCTATAGATAAGTCGGCGTTTAATTATCTCTTCTCCGCGAGCTTCCTTTCTGCCTCTTATAGCTAGTAAGCGCAGTCTTCCTATAAGTTACCTATAGTTATTATTAATATAAGGGTATTATTAGGGAGGTTTAGCGACTTAGTAAGTTTATTAATTATAGTAGGAGTTAGAGAGCTTAACTCGGACGAGGCGTTATCGCGAGTACTCTCTACTATAGAGAGAGGTAGGTTATAGCGAGTATTATAAGTCGCTGAAGAATAAGAGGTAGAAGGAGTCGGAGAACTAATAGTCGATTTATCGGACTTAGGTTACTTCGGTTTAGGTACTATTCTTCAAGTTTATACTTAGTATAAGCCTTCTCTATATAGCGTAATCTCCTGCGTTTAGTAGCTCTAGGCATAGAGGTATAATATAAGTAGATATTTACTATCTTCCTAGACGTATGTAATGATCACTTGGTACGCTGAGGTAAATAGGCATAATAGAATAGTAGAACAGTCGCTGGAGGTTCGCTAGTAATAATCTAGTTAATATAGAAACTAATTACTAAGGAGAGAAAGTTCTTCCTTCCTCTCTAATTCTGAAATATAGGAGTAGGAGGCACTAGGCGTATAGACCTATTATAATATCTCCCCTCTTAAATACTTCTGTCCTAGAAGTGAAGGCGTTAAAATACTCTAGCTAGCGATACTTCAGTAAGGCGCCGGCGAGGCATTCCTTTCAGGATTCACCTTTATTCTGATTCTTCTTTATTATTAGTAAGGCTGGAATATAGGGTATAGCGCTAGGTAACTCCTTTATATAACTCTTAACTTTCTCTCTTCTCTCCCTTCTTAAATAACTAACGATAATAATAATAACTATACGTAAGTTATAAATATAAGGTATTAGGTAGTACTAACTTAACCTTTTAGCTCCTAAGAACCTTCGTAAGCGCGCCGCTAGTAGTTCGCTTAAAGATACTCTTCCTTCTAGTAATACTTTCACCCCTATTAATAAGGGAAAAACCGCAGTCGCTAGCAGGTTATCGACTAAGCGCTAGCGAGCGGAAGATAATAACAAGGATACTAAAGGCGAGCTAAGCTAAGATAGTAGCCCTTCTGCCTATTACGATAAGACCCTCTATACTAGTCGAAAGAATACGCAGATAAAGTCGAAGGCTTATACTAAAGTGAACAAGGAGATACCGCGTCCGGAGACTTACCTGCGATACGCCGGCGAGTATACTTTATTCCTTAAGTTAAAGTGCACTTTAGCTCCTAACTCTATTACTAGTAAATATATAGACTATATTAAGAAGAGTAAATCTTACGAGGATATGAGTATAAATTTCCTCTCTCTAGCGAATACTTAGCTAATAGCTAACGAGGTTCTAGCTATCCTGATGAGTGTTCTTAGCTAACTATAAGATATAGCTTTGAAAGTAGTAATAGGCGAGAGTTCCGGAGAAGTATTAAAGATTACCTAAGCACGCTTTAATATAGAGAAGAAGCGGGCTAATTATACTTCTAAAGTTAGTGATACTATAGCTATTAAATCTCCTTAGAAGCTAGTTATTAATTCTAATGCCGAGCTATCCTCTAGTATTATATCGGCGATCGCTGAGGTATCTAGGTATACGCTACGCTCTATAGCTAAAGTCACTACTACTATTAATATTATAAATACTACTCTTCTGGAGGAAATTCATAGTCTCCGCATAGTATAAATTAATCTCTCTAGCGATTTCCTTACTAATCTTCAGCGAAGGACTTCTATACTATTTATACTAGATTCTTTCTATAGGTAGCTTCACTAGATATATAGCTAGAGGTTAATAGAGAGGAAGTCCCGGATAGGGACGTGAATACTACTAATCAGGAGGTTATTAAGTAAACTTTCTTTAGCGATATATCAGAGTTTATCCGGTAAGGGCTAGTTTACTAGCGATCCGTATAGATAATAAAACCTCTTTTTCCCCTTAGACCTCTACTAGATTTATAATCTCTAATATACCTTTAAAACTATAAAACCCTATAGGAAAAAACAGAAAGGTATATATCCTTTTATAAGTATTATTTCACTTTCGCTAGCGTTTCGCCGGTCTTTCTATAGCGTTTTGATTTTTTAAAGCTTTAATTTCTTTCTAGAGTCTCTAGAGGTTTTCTTTTAGCTCCTAAGAATTATAAGCGGAAGTAAACTCCTTCTATCTTACTAGGAATTATTCTCTCCCTCTAACTACTCGCTAATCTAGTAAGGAATCGACCTCCTATGATTCTTCGCTATTAATAAGGTCAGGTTAAATAACTTCTGACGACTCGCCGGGCCTTTACTAGTATAGTTCTAATAGTAAGATATAGAAGATATTATATAGCTAATTATACTTAGTAGGTAAATCTAATCGATATACCTGCTTTCTAATTCTTTCGCTGATCTTAAATAGCCCTAGAAATTAGTAGTCTAGCTTCTTGCTCGATCGAATAGTTTTAATATTCTTTACTAAGAGTAAGACTTATTAATCTACTTTAAATTCAACTAGTTGATAGTTCTTATTATACTACTTCGCCTAGGTTTCTTTAGTTCTTCGCTAGCTATTCTCTAGCTCTTAGCGTTTCTTAATTACTTCTTCTGCTCTTTCTTTAGTAGTAAGTATCTCCTCTCTTATAGGATCGTCCTCGATACTCTAGCGACTATCTAGCGTAATTCTATACCTGGCCTTATTTAGAGTTATTCTAATAGCCTTATGATATATATTTATATACGCGAATTTCACTATAGGTAATAGGTCTACCTAATTATCTTAAAGATAGTATACGAAATACTATAGCTATACTTCTATAGCTTAGTTTTATTATTCTATTTACTTATTAGTTTATAGGTAAAATACTATCGAAAGACCTCTTGTTATTCGGAGGTGGAAGTATACTTCTTACTAGAACTTGGAAGTGAAAATAGAACCTCTATTAGTGATAATAACTATAGGTAATCTGTAGTCCTTGAACTAATAGTCGATAAATAGCTGAGCTAAGCCTAGCGTATTAATTGTCTTTAAGTAAGGAATATACTCTATATCTTTGGTATATCTATTGACGATTACTAGTAAACTGTCGGAGATTCTTCCTATAGAGCTCTTTTTATAAGGTAGTAGATCTGTAATAAAGTCTATAGTTATAGACTCAAACGGCTTACTTAGCTAGCTAGGCGCTTATATCTCGCCGGCTATCTTTATTCTTCTTACTTTTATCTTTTAATAAATATCGTAACTTTTAATATATTCTTTAATATCTAGCTTTATCTTCTGCTAATAGTACTTTCGCTGGATAAGCTTTAGCGTCTTATCTTAACTAAAATAGCTTATAGTTAGATTATTATAGTATATCTTTATGATTTCAGTACAGATAGCTTCGTCTAGCGGAACGTAAGCCTTTCGCTAGTATCTAAGTAGTCTTTCGCTATCGATACTCTAATCTATATCCCTGGTTTTCTGTAATCTAGCTAACTTCTTAATAGTAAAGGCGTCCCTTTTCTATAGCTTTATAAGCGTTAAGAGAAGTGAGTTCGATTCAGGGTTTATTATTTCGGTTCTTATAATTCTCGCTATAAAAAACCGTAGTATAATATATCTATAGCTATACTAGCTAGCGCCCAGCTCCTCGCTAGCGCTTCTTAAGAGGGTATCTAGACCTCCAAATAAGTTCTATGAACTATTAAGCTTTATAAGTATATATCGCTAGTTAGGCGTAGAGGTTATATCTATAGCCTCGATTAATACTCCTTTTGAAGAAGTATTATTAGTAGGTTATAGAATCTGAGTTAACTAGTACGATATATTATTATTCGGATGCCGGTTACTCTTTATCGTATCGCTAGCTTTACTAGGTACGCAGATTAACTTATCTTCAATTGCACTTCGTAGCTTATTTTACAAAGTAAGAAGTATGATATTTTCCTTATCTTTCGCCGGCTTATAGTTAGGCCTTCTCGATAGTCTATTAGCGGGATTGTTTTTCCCTTATCTATAACTTAATATAAAGTTATACTTAGATAGCTCTAGAGCTTATCTAGCTTATTACCGGCTTAATACTATCGTAGTTATAAAGTGACGGAGGTTACTATAGTCTGTTAATACCTTAACTAGGGCTATACTACCTTTAAGGTAATACCTCTAGTATATAAAACACTTAATAATTATAAGGAGTTCTTAGTTATATATTTCATAATTTAACTCGGCAGGTTTTAGCTTTTTACTAAAGAACGCGATAGGGTACTAAACGGCCTTTTCCTCTTCTTTCGCCGGCTACTCTCTAGGCTAGGAGAGAATTCCCGTAATAGTAAACCTAGAAGCGTTAGTCTCTAGCTTTCTCGGCTTTAGTAGATCGAAGTGCATAAGAAAAGGTACTATAGTAAACGTATCTTTTAACGTATTAAAAGCTTCCCTTTCTATAGCACTCTATCTAAAAGCAGGGGCAGGTTACTCTTTCTTCTTACTACTTATTAAACTTATTAGAGGTCGGGTAATCACTAAGAATCTTGCGATAAATCGCTAGTAGAAGTTTATAAAACTAATAAAGACTTATATATCTTTAATACTTTTAGGCTCTAGCTATTCCCTAATAGTATTTATCTGGCTTATATCTATTAAAACGCTAGCTAAGGAGATAATATATCCTAGAAACTCTATACTTTTAGTATTAAAGGAGCACTTTAATAACTTAATAAAGAGGTTTATATATCGAAGTCTCTCGAGTACTTAGCAGACGTATTATTTATATTATAAGGGGTCGGCAGAATAGATTAGGATATTATTAAGATATATGATATAAGTAATATCGACGAGGCCCGCTAGTGTATTATTAATAAATACCTAGAAGGTCGCTAGTATATTTGATAGTCTAAATAGTATAACTTAATACTTATAATACCTATATTAGGTACGAAATATAGTCTTCTATTTATTACCTTAGCGAATTCGGATATAGTAGTAAGCGTTTTATAAGTCCAGTTTAGTGAATACTCTAGTATCCCGGAGCTTATCTAGCGTTTCGCTAATTAATAGCAGAGGGTACTAATCCTTAATCGTAATTTTATTTAGAGCCCGGTAATCGATATATAATCGAAGGCTACTATCTTTCTTAAGTATAAAAAGAATAAGTATACCTATAGGACTCTTACTCTTCCTTATCTAACCCTTCGCCTCTAATAAGTCGAGGTATTCCCGGAGAACCTCTAGTTCCTTCTCGGAGAGGTTATAGATTAGAGAATAAGGTATCTTTAATCCTAGTTCTAACTCGATAGCGTGTTAATAGCCCTCTAATAGGGGTAGCTTACTTCCTTTCTCCTTAGAGAATACGTCCTTAAAGTTACTATATGCGGAAGGAATAGTAGGCGTATCGCTAGTATTTATCTAGCGTATCGTACGCAAGTTAGGTATTATAGCGTATATAGGAGATTTCTGTTCGTTAATAAGAGTCGCAAAAGCTCGAGGTACTATAATATTAAGGTTATCGGAGTCCTTTAAATTATAAGGGAACTTCTACTGCTTATTCTTAAAGCTTATCTAAGGATCTATATCCTCTAACTATAGCTATCCTAATATTAGGTCTATACTTAGTATATCGATAACTCTTAGCCGAAGAGTATCGACTCTAGTCTATCTAATCGAATCGGCTATTTCTACCTAGGTGACTATAGTACCGAAGATAACGCTTTTATTCCGTGAAAGTATCTAGAAAGTCCTTAGTCCTTCGCTAGTAAGTTTAAGCTCGTATTCTTTAGTAACTAATCTTAATATAAAGTTATCTTCTACTCTACTATTAATAAGAGTAGTTATTGATTTCTATTTACCTTAGGATAAAATCTTTATTTAGATTTCTATCTTATTATCTAGTAAACCTAATCCGGACGTAGAAGATACTACGAATTATAGCTTTCCTTAGCGTTTATCTTTAATATTACTAGTATTTGATTTTAGATAATTCGGAGAGATATATCTATATTTATTATAAGAGTAGTACTAAACCTTAGAGATATTCCGTCTTATCAGCTGATCCCTAATAGGAATACTATTTAGATCTTTCCTCCTTTCTTATCTTTATTAGCTCTTATCTCGTCGATTATCAGTTTTTCGCTAGTACTTATATAAGTTATCTTTCTTCGCGTTTAACTCCTTATATTTCTGCTCTTTAAGTTCTCTCTATCTTTTATTACTATTAGTACTTCTAGATAAGGTATAAGTCTCTTAAAGAGTAATAGCAGAAATAACTTAGTCTTAGGTCTAAAGTCTATTAGCTTAGCTATTCTTAACGATTTTCTAGCGAATCTCCGGGCGGATCTTATTAAATAAGATATCTTATAATTAGCGCTTAGTAAAAGGTTCGAGTTATTCCTCTTTTTCTTTAAGGTAATTTACGAACTCCCTAATTAGTTAACTTAGCTTTTAGCGAGCGTTCTCGTAGGCCTATAAGTTAGCTACTTTTCGTAAGATAAGGAGTAGCTAGAGATTCGCTAGGAACTCTTTATAACTTTCCTAGGTTATCTCGTAAAGAGTATCTAGAGTATACTTCCTGAACCTTTCCTAGGCGTTCGCCGGTTCCTTATAGAGTAGTATTACTACTTATTTAATCTTAACGAGATTAGTTAAGTACTCTTTAGTATTATAGTTAAAGACTCGGTTATAAGCCTATAAGTACTTAGTAAGCTCTCTTTAGCTCTTGCTCTCGTATTCCAGTAGAATTATATATTTACTTTTATCCTAGCGAGGAATTAGCGATTCTTTAGAAGCTACTGATCGATTAGTATCTCTCTCTATACTTAGGGTAAGGTCTTCGGATATATGAGCTTAGTAGAGTCGTGCTCTTATAGTAGCTTCCGGAGGGTATTAAGTAAGGTCTTCGCTGAATATTTATTAGCACTTAACTATAAGATTATCTAAGATATCGTTCTATTTCTTTAGCGATTAGAGTTTCTCTTATAGAACTAAAAGGTTATCTACTAGTATATCGCCGGGTATTATCTAAGCCCTAATAGAATCGTCTTAGAGTATAAGTCAGGTTAATATAGTAGAGGATTCTCCGCTTTAAGCTATTATAATTATTTAAGCTAACGTTAAGTAAAAGTAATTAGAATATAATAATCATATAGTACGCTGAGGTAAATAGGTATAATAGAATAGTAGAATAGTCGCTAGAGGTTCGCTAGTAATAATCTAGTTAATATAGAAACTAATTGCTAAGGAGAGAAGGTTCTTCTTTCCTCTCTAATTCTGAAATACAGGAGTGGGAGGCACTAGGCGCACAGACCTATTACAACGTAAGTAAAAGAGTTATAGATAATATAACGCTTACTCTAGAAAGGTCTCAAAACTACCTGAGTAATAAGACCTTATATTACTATAAATATAAAGTAGTAAGAATCACTTAAGAATCTATAACTAAGGAGTAAAGAAGTAGAGAGAGAATAGAAGTATATACATGAAAAGGGGCCCCTAAACTCTACTCGTATAATCTCGCTTAGCAGTAAGTGTTTCTACCAATAGGGAGAGACCTCCAAACCTGACCAGTCGTCACACTTTTAATACTTAATAGTATATATATAAGTATAGTATTTTCTAAAGGCTCCTTTTTTAATATTATTAAGAAGCTCTTTAATCTTTAAACGAAAGACGCGTATAATAATATCAGGCTTATTAACTAGCTAGGATTATGTTTTCTGAAGCTTACGGACGATTTCGGGCTATCGCAGGTTAGTAATAAAAGTAATAAAGAGTATAAGTTATCCGAAAAAGCGTACTATAGCTATAGAATCTTGAAATAGTTATTATATAAAACGATTACTTCTAACGAAAGAAGAAAGAAGAATAACCTAACGCTTATAATCTATAGAGTTACTATTGGCCCTAATAAGCGTATCTATAAGGCTATTATATATATCCGCACGTATATTATCTTAATACCTCTTTATCTATTCTAAGCGAGTAGTATAATAAGCGATATAGATATCGATAATATATTATTAAAATATGCAGTTCGTATAGAAAAAGTTTAGAGTTTAATAGGCCTATCAGAAGAGTCGGAACTTATAAAACAGCTATTACTCTAAGCGTTTTATAATTCGATCTCGATTATAGATCTGTAAAGACTAATATTACCTAGGCTCGCTATAAGGAAAGAGTAATAGATAACTTAATATAAAGTATATCGGATTTATAATATATCTGTTATAGTAAGATTCTCGGACTATAAGTATAATATTACGAAAGCTAGCTTTATTAAACTTATCCGGGATAATTCCTATAATCTTATTTATAACTAGAAGATTCTTACGCTTTTTATTAGCCCCGGTTTATATTACTAGTTATATTTGCAGGCTAAGAACGATCCGAAAATTATTATCTTATACTTATAATCGCTCTCGGGCGGTCCGATATATAGCTATAAATAGATTATTAATAATAATTATCTTATATAAGTCGTATAGAATTATAGTATTAAGAGAATCGTAATATATAAGTCGAATATTAGTTATATAATTAGGGTTATAGAAAAATAACTAAGTAAAGATAAGTATTATTCGCGGACCGGGAATTAAGGGCCCTTATAAGTAATATAGCTCCCCGTGGGCTATAAAGGTAGTTAATCTATAGTTAAGATTAATACGATCTTCTTTACTAGTATTTATAGATATAAAAGAAAGAGTAGCGTTATATTAGTATATATTCTGCCGAAACAATTAACTTCGCGGATCCGTGCTATCTAATAACCTCTATAAAGTATCTAGTATTTCTCGTAATAGCTTTATATAAATAGCCCCCTTTTTATAATAGAGCTTATATTTACTTTTAGCTCTTACTTTATCGATCTAGTGAAGTGCGGCGCACTTAGTATACTAATAATCTATCTAACTAATATCTTACGGACTTATAATAGCGAAAATAAACTAAAATCCATATAGAATAGCTTATCCTAGAGCAGGTACTACTAGAGCTAGTATAAGCTATAAAGGAGGCTCTTCCGAAGGCAAAGAAGATAAAGGAAGTAGTCGATTGAGTTAAGTAGCTATATCGGCCTGGATTTATATACGCGTTCGTCGGCGGCGCTTCGCAGGTCGAGAAGTAGCTAGAAAGCTCGTAATAAACGCGCTATAGGTCCGCTGAGGAGTATTAAGATCGACTTCTTAAAGTAGCTACCGGGAAAGCGCTTAATCTGCCTACTTATTATCAGTTTCGGACCGGAAGCTAGAAGAATAGATATATATTATGCCTGAAATACGTCTTATATCGTGCACTTATACGATTCGTTCGAAAGTTACTAATAGGCCGATTCTATTTATAGTTCGAATACTATTTAGGAGAAGAAGACTCTATTAGTAGACGGATAGTAAGAGCTTATAGACGAAATATACGAACGTTAAGTAGCCCGAAAATATTTAATATTCCTTCTTTTCGGCCGTGCGCCCGCTAAGGCCTCGCTATAGCTAATCATAGTATTTCACGTGACCCGTTTTTTTAACTAGTGATCCACAAACAGCTCAATATTATATAGATTTTAACTAGTGATCCACAAATAGCTCAATATTATATAGATCACAGAAGAAGTTGCTTCTTTCATCAATGCATTATTTTCAATTCGGCAAGCTCGTCAATAATCAAAGCAATAGAGACACATTCCCAATCAGATCTCGCGTCTTCCATTCCACAGGTGGCCATAGTTGAATGCAGCAGGACTAGGACAGCTCAATTCCCTGCAAATTCAGTTTCTCTAGCCTCCTCAAGTTCTCGGATCTCGATCATATCTATCATCATCCGTCGGTCTCCATAGAAACCTTTGAATTCCATCGTCATTCTCTACACGATTTCATCTTAGGAACCTCATCGGTCCGGGATCATTCCACTCCACAGGTCCATCATTGCACCCGAGTTTTCAACGGTATCTGCTTGGTATTGTGATGTGCATTACCGAAGCATCCCGCCTGTTCTGACTGTCAAGAGGAAAAGAATTGCCACGATGGATTTATCTGGCCAGGATTTTGATTTTGCGCAAGGACCAGCTGTTCGTTCAGGCGGTCACCGACATGGATGCGACGACACGATCGAAACTTTCTTTGGCCGCGCACCTCAACGTTACAAAATCTTCGATCCGCTATACCTTAGGTAAAATCCATTCGCATCTGGCTTATCCCGTGCGGTCAGATGACTCCGAGTCCTGCGATAGCACATCGTGCATGATTCTCACCTCAATCGTGCATCGATCTCATAACATAGCGCCGACCAGCATTTGATAGGAACAGCCCGGTCCTCATTCGGAAGACTTGTAGTAATAGGAGGCCAAGACAGCAGTCTCCCGTCACTGTTCTGAATACATCGGACCAATAGACAGCTCATCGTTACACGGAGATAGTTTCCGGTGTACAATTGTTCATAAGCTACATGCCGGGCCAACTCGCCCCCGTCGTCTAACATCTCTCTGTACATGAAACATCCTGGTCGAGTACACGGGACTGTACCATAGGAGATAATATCTCCCATGTCTGTTGACTCTATCTGATGGCGGCCCTCAGCACGATTAACAAGTGGTATCGTCTGTTCATTCCAACCAGGGTCAGTCTATTGTCCTGTCTAAAGATCTCATCTCAACTTCACACCATCAGCTAGCAATTCGCCAATTTCTGCCTATGAAGTCTGTGGCCTTGGTGGGACCAACATACTCGACATTTCTCATGTCGTCCGTTTGCGAGTATTTGGGACTTACAATCTCAACTCTCTTTTTTGGCGACCGCGGTGTTACCGGGACTCCGAGGAGATGCAGCAGAGGATGCATGGTGAATGTCTAGGCCTTTGAAGTTCATTTAGAAGTAAGAGCACACCTAGGAATTTGCTCATTCCAAGCCAAGCCACAACTACTCCAGACTCCAGAACTCCAACCGCATAACTCCTCCAGTCCAATACATTGAAACCTCGTGGGAACCCCCCTAAACCAATCAACACGTCCGCTCCCCTCATCCGCCTTACAGCCGCCTCTCTCCTCAATCCGTTTCCTCCAGCTTTCCTCCTCTCGCGTCTTTCTTCGACAGGTGGAACTGTTTTCGTGGCCAGTACGAACATGCGGATGATAGGTTTTGCCAGGACCATCACGTGGATAAGTGCGGATAGACAAAGTACGTGGCCATCATCGGATTCAGATCCACAGGTAGGAGGACATGCTTGGTATTTAAGACATCGGATCTTGATCTTTCTGTTGGTGTGGTCGTGGAGCTTAGGTGTGACCGTGGGCTGGCCTTTCTTGTTGAGAAACAGCGAGAGAGAGATGGTGCTTGAGTATCTACTTGGAGGTTGCCTTGATAGCTCTGCCTTTTCTAGGTCCAGCAAAACCTTCTCTCACGACTTTACCGTGATTAGTTTGACTTCGTCACTCACATGCTAGCATGAGAAGGAGGAAATGGTTTAGTATCTTCCTTGGTACATCCGTCAATAACTCTCCATGCTACCCCAAACTACAATCCTGCTTTCACGACCTTGAATCATGAGCCGGCAAGCAATCATCACATGATCTGGACGATAAAATGTCTGACGGTTCAATCAGCTCGTCTGATTGGAATTCGTAAACACTTGAGGGACTCAATCATGCTGCTGATATAACTTAACATGCTCCGACGTCACCACATTAGACATAAAGGAAGGCACAAAAGCGCGCAACATGAGCGAACAAGAACAGCCGCCATGGAAAAGCAACAAACTTGAGCATGGGGGACATGAATTAGACGCGGGTATATTGATAGAGTATGGTTGATACATGGCAAACTCATTCATCTGACAGATTCCCACGAAGTTGAGACTTCGCTCGTGGGATCGCGCACACTCGTCTGTGCCTGAAGCCAACACCGACTTCTTGACAATATACGAGTAGTCGCAAGCTGGTCGTGGGTGCCGAGGATTCATCCAAACTTTTCCACGACATCCCTTGCCCATGCCGTACGCTCGTACTATGAAGACGATCACGTCCTGATCCTGCCGCTTCACAGATCTACACATCCTCTGCAGCACTCCACCCAAGAATATTTTTTGAGTCGAATATCCGGAGAAATCTCTCGGATCCCTGTTACATGCCTCAAGAACTCTCTGCCATTTGCAACATGTGGCCCATCTTCTCAATCTGTCACAGGTCAAACACCCACACACGGAATCTGGACCGGAGAACATACCTTCGTCTTCAGATATCCACCCACCTCTTGACTTCTGATGCCACCCTGCGTCACCCTCCACGCAAGCGGAACCATCGCGACTCGCTCCTTAACCACGACTTCTCTCCCTGGACCTTCCACAGCGCGTACCTTGTCCGGATTGTTCGTCAGTAACCTCACATCCTTCACCCCGAGATCCACAAGCATAGCCGTCGCCAGCCCATAACTCCTCGCGTCTGCCGGATGTCGCAACAACAGGTTGGCTTCCACAGTATCCGATCCCAAGTCCTGCAGGTTGTATGCCTTCAACTTTTCCCCCAATCCAATGCCTCGCCCTTCCTGCCGTAAGTAGATTATCACGCCTCCTCCAGATCCAGGCAAGGACATCAGTCTCGCAGCTTCATCCAATTGTTCTCCACAGTCGCATCGTGCAGACCAGACCGTCTCCCCCGTGTAGCACTCGCTGTGTATCCGGACCAGCGGAGCATCGTTCTTTGCATCTGCCACCTTCGCACCATTCCCCTCCGCCACCATACCACTAGTCGTCCTCCCAGGATACAGTCGTCCAGTGTATGCCCCTCGGATCAAACGATCCATCTCTGTCTCCCCATCCCTTACCCGATCCAAACTCTGACTGCGAATCGTATTCCCAAACACAATAGCCAAATGCTCTTTGTTGTCCTCACTATTTTGATAGAGATGCAGGAACATCTCAGTCCCAGTACCCCCAATAGTTGTCGGGATCCGCGCCCTCACCACGCAGTTCACGTCCGGCAGTTTGTCCAGCAGTTTCGGCTTCTTCTGCCCGCATCCTCCATCTGCCGTTGAACTGTCGACTGGCACCGATTTCGGAAGATGCACATGCGGTGGCCGGATGCTCGAGGGAGTCTGCGAGCCTGTCCCTGGGGTGGAGGGAGGCGTGAAGGCCGGAGAGACAAGATCTGGGAGTAAGCCATCAGCTTCTGGCCCGATATCTGTGTTGGAGTCGCGAGGAGGGGTGGAGGATTGGTCGTGGTCGTGACTGTGACTGTGGGTTTGCGCAACGAGGGAAGGATGAGTCAGAGACAGAGAGTTGAGATCGAGTTCGGAGATTGCGCGCGAGACTGGGAGGGGTCGAGGAGAGTAGAATGGGGGTAATTGAGGAACTTCATCGTCCTCGCGGTCGTGACTGTTGACATTCCATGAGGGGTTGGTGGGGGAGGATGAGGAATTGGTGATGTCTGGCATTGTTGTAGTTGAGGATGGATGGATGGATGGATGGATGGATGGATGGATAGGATGTATAGAGAGGGTAGATGTCAATGATGCGACAAGTAAGTGTGGGAAATGTGGAAATAAAGAACAATTTCAGAACATCGCGAGAGCGATGGAGTCGTAGGTAGGAGGAAATGGAGGCGATTTGGGTTTGTATCAGTTCCGCAATTGCCAATCCCACTTACTCCCATAGCCGAGGTCGGGGATCCCGTCGCTGACGTGATTTGTAAGCGAACATTTGGTTTTGATTTTGTGGAGCAAGAGCAGAGCAGAGCAGAGCAGAGCAGAGCAGTCCAGAGCAGTCAGCACGAATGGAAGGACAAGCAAGACCTGGGATCAAATATATGCCTGTAGTTGTTAATGTTCCCATCCGGGCGTTCCTGTATGGATGTTACGATGCTAAGACATGAATGAGATGAGAAACATAGATATCTGATTCGATCTTTCCCTCTTGAACTCCCAAGTTCTCACAAACATCCAGACATCTATCTCATTGTCGGGTTTGTTTTGTATACATACCACTGCAGGCAGCATTTATACATTACCAACAACACCAACCGGTAAATTGATCTTCCGAATAGTCTCAAAGACATTGATTGGGATTATCCAGCCTTGGAGCCTGGATTACTACCACGTCCAAAACCATCTATCGAAATCCAAGAAATGCCAAACCAGCTTCAAACTTCGTGGACCGGTATAGTAGCCCCTAGGGAGTGTGCGGAAAGTGACTAGAATACTCTGCTGGCTGTAGCCGTCGAGTTGTGCGAGTTGGTAGATATGCCAAGACTATTGACAGGAAACCTTCTTTGCTTAGCGACTAAACAAGGTGGCCATGGGTTTTCTGACTTTTGTTCTTGACTCGACAAATTTGCTAGTTTTTGATCAAATCACCTGTGAGTCATGGCCTTGGGGAGAATCTTGATTGTTACGCATCTTTTGGCTTCTTTAGATGTAGATGTTTATATGATTGTTGTGGTGGTTGAACAAAGAGGTGTCGATAGTTGGATGTGCCGACTTGGAGGTAGCTTCAACGAAGTCAACAAACAATCCTTCCGATGCTATTGACTCCATATGATAGGAAATCAGAGGTCGATCAAATCAGTGGTAGCTAGGCTAGATAGCCAGGCGAGAAGGATTCATAAACCGCCGATCGTCAGATGGTTGAAGGAGCTCTTAGAATAAAGTACAGCCCGAAAAAGATATTTATCTGTATTATCTGGATCGAGGCAAATATATATATATATATATAAACGAGTGATTGAAGTTTCCGAACTAGGAGCGAGAGATAGTTACACATCTGATGCCTCCAAGAAATTATGTAAACCCCAATCCAGCACTACAAATACAAAACCCGCAAAAGGTGTCTGCATTTAGCGCGCGCTTTCAAGAAAGTATGTATCAGCTCCCATCCTACCACTGAGAAGGCAAGTCACTTCCAAACCCCATCCTGTCCCTCCCGACTCACTACCAAGCCACCTCAAAACTCGATCAATCCGTCCATCATCCAATCTCCCCTGCGCCCTCTGAACACACGGCCAACCTCTCTAGTCATGATGCCCTGGGGGCGGCTTCTTGACCACCCGCGGCCTGTCCCCTTCAGCAAGAGTCATACCCGTGACGCAGAACCCAGGCACCGGGTTGTCTTGGTTACACCAAGCACATCTTGGTCCAGTAGCGTCTATTTCATCCTGGGTAGGCGGATACCGCGGGGGGCATAATTTCCGGTGCAGTTGAGCTCCAAAATTGAGACAATCGGTATCGATGGAGCATTTGGGTCTGCAATACTTCGACACGCACGTAGGTTGGTTCCAGCCTTTGGTAAAGCCGTTGGTGTTGAGGTCGGAGCATTGTGAGGTTTTTGTGCACTATATGGGATGATGATTGTCAGTAGTGTAACGTGGATGAATGGATTAGGAAGGAGTGAGCGGAGGTGACTGATGTACATTGATGTAGTGATCCCCGTAAATCATCACGCGTTTGGTAATGTCAAGACCATCGGACATGGCATCTGAGGGTACTCTGCCTGCGAAAGTAGTTGCCGCGTTGGCCAAGAGGAACGCGAGGAAAAGTGATGGAGTACGCATTGTTACTGAATGAATGTGGTGATAATCTTTGATTGAGAAGACTATCGAAAAAGGGGTGATGACTCGAAGGGGGAGTAAGAGAGACACTTCGAGAGAATGCACCACCTTATACGTTTTTTTGGACGTGTAGCTGATTTCGTACAGCGGTTTCGCCCTCGTAATTTACGATTGACTACCAGCTTCGTGTGATCCTACATTAGACGTTGGCTTGCAAAGCATGTAAAACGAACAACAGCGCTGATAGTTCAGCTTGGAATTTCGGATGAACTACCCCTCCCTCCCTTTGCACTACTCATCTGACCACTTAATTTGTCGAAAGTTTTAGGAATTCGAATTCTCGTGAGGCATTACATACGACATTACCCTAGGAATGGCGGTATACTCTCCCTCCTCCTAATCACTCGTAATTATAGGTACTTTGAGGGTAATCTATGGAGGCTGTGTGCATGGAATACTAGGGTATTTGGCCAGTGAGAAGACCACGTCGAGCAGGTACCGCATTTTGACATCAATACCTACGAAGTATACGAGTACTGAAAGTCTAATGAAGGGTAAGGAATTGTCGTCGTTCAACCTTGTCCGAAGCATTCCGGGAGTTCCGGACGATGTTCCGTTTACTTAGTATACCATCCCATTCAGATTTGTTCGTTGGATGAAAAGACTAACTTATTAATCTAGGGCAATTACCGACTCGAGTCCATGCGAGTCTGTAGGACTGTAGAAAGGCATTTCACCCAATTCCATACGAATCCTCAAAAAAAGGCATTTCCTCCTTTGCAATACAGTAGTTCAAAACTGTATTAATGCTTGAATTCGGGTCAGGTGGCTGAGGTCACTTTCAGAGGAACCTACACACAGTTCGTTTCATATCATACTTGGTGGTTGGTTTAATTAAACCCATGCCCTGTAGAGTGGTTCTAGCAGATTAGATTGACACCCACATTTAGAGGAATTATGATCAAACGATTGGGTATTGTCCGCTGCAGAGACTCCCGGCGATTGGGACAGGGTAAGGGTTTATTTACCCCAATCACCAAGTATAGTAAATGCATATTTGATGAGAACAACACTACGCACTCCGCACTATTGGTTGTATTCAATTCAGGTTTTGGTTCAAAATCCCATCCCAACTCAATGGTATTATGGGGTTCAAGGATCCCCGACTTTCGAGAGGTCTACGCTACTGGGGGGGCGGGGGGGATTCACTGGGGAACGTGGGAAGAGCAAGTTCGGTAACAGAAGCGTAATATATATTATATATACCTGGTAGTCTTGGGCGTGTACACATAGATTCCTCATAAATGTACGAAAGTACTGTACCCTTGTGCATTAATTTACGATGTAAACTGATTTATCCCAAACGGGATAGCTTTACCTCGGAAGGTACAGAAGTGTGCAATACTCCGTAAGGCTTCGCACCCCCCTAAAGGATCTAACCCCTTTCGGAAGAAACTTACCCGCATTGGGACTTGTTTACATGCTGCTATTAAGGGTAAACAATGTAACCAGGGCGGCTGCCGATATTCATCCGCAGTTCACACACTCACTGCCCCCCTCTTTCCCCTCCGCGCCCGGCCGTTGCTACGAAGTTGACTTTTGCGGGTAGGAAGCATCGTGAACGAACCAAGATTCTAGATTCGCAGGGTATGAGCGAGCTGAGCCGAGCTGAATCGAGCTGAATCGAGCTGAATCGAGCTGGCTGGTGCCGTGATGAATCACGAAAAGGCGATATACGAACAAGACACGACACGAACGCGACACGGCACGGCCGGTGAGATAGATCATGGGAATTTGATTTGGGGCAGGTTATGTCGCCACAGAGTAGGCCAAGGGACCTTCACGAAGGTTCATCGACGAAGAACACGGATCGAGGCTCGCGCCAGAAATGGGGGAGATCAAAGCATTACAGTAACCCAGAGGTAATAAGCCGGCAATACATCGGCCACTGGAATGTTGCACACGAGCTGAGCGCATATCTCTGTGGATCTAGGACTGGATATTCCTCTATCTTCTACCCTACCCGCGTATCAAGGCCTCTCGTCCTGCTCCTTGTCTGTACCGCCGCTTGAGAATGGGGATAGGGATAAGCTTGATACTGCGCCAGGACCAACCGAATGAGGATGCAGGAGAAAGCATGGCAGATGTTGCACGAGAGTTGGGGAGCCGCGCACGTTGCCGGCAGGGTCGAGCATTACCTGGTGATGACAACATACAGGAGATGAGATCGATCACGAATAAAAGAGACACAATTGAGGATGATGATCGGAAACAACCCCGAGAACGAATCTGCGAAAACTTTGGTCGAGGGGACATGGAGATACATATCATATTTTGCAGTGGATTGGCACTCTGGGGATGATCATTGCTTAGGGAAGAAGCCACGACGATCGAGGGATACACACTCGACACTGCATTGGAGAAATTGAACGGCAAGGGGTGGACTACAGAGCTCCCGTAGCCCATGTGCCCCTGGCACTCTTCTCATCCACCCGACGACTTCTCCTCATTCTGTCAATCAACCGATCCGTCATCAAGACAAGGCCGGTACCGCCCAAGAGTAGTAGCTTGCCAGGCTGACAGTTGAAGAACTTTTCGAAACCACTGGCAGATCCGTTGTGCTTCCTAGTAGAAACTTCTGCGCAAAGGCTGTCAAGTCAGACTGTTGGCCGCTTGGGAATGAGCAATGGTTGTGTCCTCCTACGAGTGAGAAACCAAATCTCTCCGGAACTCCCCACGCCTTGTATATGGTCTGTCCAATCTGCTGGCAAGCAGTTGTGCTGACGGGACCGAGCCAGTCAACATCATTCTCGATTACGAACAGCCCGCGAGGAACAATAAGCGCAGCCAGCATATGATGGTCGAAGGGGAGCTGTGTGACTTTGGAGGTCCAGCTGTTGAAGTTAGGCGAGAACCATGCGTTCTCTGTGATGATCTGAGAGGCAGTTTGAATGTTCTTGCCGGCTTTCTTTTCGGAATCCGAGATACGCCAGCATGCTGCTCCACCCGAACCAGATTCTTGGGGGAGAGTAAGTGCAATGCGAGGCTCAAATGCACCGACAACGAAGGCTCCTTTGCCGTTGCGAGAACAGCCAGTCACTCCGAGGCGGGTGGTGTCGATGTTTGCCGTGGGACTCAGCTCCAAACCATCAATCAGACGACTCACTCCCCATGCCCAGGCAAGCAAGGCGCCCGCGCTATGAGTCTTTGTCAGGGGGCGTCCGAGATATATATATAGTAAAAGTCTTGATTCTGTCTATCGCTATAGTAAGAGGAACTATCTAAGTGAAGCTAACTAATAAAACTAAGTACTTAGTGCTATCTTATCTCGTGATAATATCCAGTGATATATACTTAGTGCTATCTTATCTTATAATAATATCCCGTGATATCTCCCCCCCCTAAGTATAAAAAACTCTATCCCTAGAGAAAAAAGACAGTTCGACTAGTAATATATAGTAAATATAAATAGTAATAATTATTAATCTTCTCTACTGCTCTCCCCTGATAAATCTAATACGTCCTTATTAAAATTTAACCTAGTTATAATTTATAGGATTAAAGTCATATCCTCTATATCCTTATTCTCCTTAGTTACGACTATCTTTATCAGGGCTAGCTTTTTCATTAGTCTAATTACTCGCTTCCCCTTCCCTTTCAGAGTAGATTTAGTAAGCTTTAGTAATATAATCGTATCTTTATTGCTATCTTCTATAAGGTTAGAGGTCTAGGCAGTTAGCAAAACTAGACTCGTTAGCTTCTTCTTTAAGTAGAGTTTTCTTAGTTCGTATAGTTAGGGTTCGGTATCTAGTACTATTATACCGAAAAGGCGTCCGTTTATAGTATTACTCTAGTTTTCTTAATTAATTAGATCTTTAATAGCGTATATTATTTCCGTATTTCCCGCGATACGAGTTAGTCTCTATATACTTATTAATTTTCTTAAGAAAAGTATTCTGTTTTTAACTAGGTCTATAACTCTCTAATAATATCCTAGCCTTAAGGGTTAATATATTAAGAGTTACAATAGGGCGAAGATAAAAGACTTATAGCGTTTTAGTATACTTCTATTTAGTTTTATAACGTTAGTCTTATTAGTTCTCTTTAACTTTCTTCCGCCCTTAGTATCCTTCGACCGGTTATAATCGACTATACCTATATATCCTTCTATATCATTAATAGGAGTTAATAGCAATTTCGATTAGATATTATAATCTAAAGATAATATAATCAAATTTATTATATTTCCTATATCGACACGAGGTTCGATTAAATACGACTATTAATACGCTACTATACTACTTTTGATCTCGCTCTGAAAAATTAGGCCCTATACGTTCAGATATTCACGTAAGAATATAAAGTCTCCTGTCTTATTACTTACGACTAGTACTTATCGTAGTTTAGGCGTAAGTAGAGTTAGAGAGTATCTTAAAATATAGAATAAAATTCCTAACGTTACTATCGTTAGGTCTAAGTCGTAGAAAGGTGCCTAATATAGTAAACCTGATATAAATTCTATATAATAGCCCGGTCTATTAATATTAATTCTTAGAAGAGCTACTATACTTATAACTACGTCTAGTACTAGTAGGCGTAAGATCTATACTAGCCCGACCGTCTCTAGCGCAATAGTATATATAATCTCGCTAAGTAGTACGATTGCAGACCTATAAGAGGTACTAATTAATATAGTTAGTAAGGCGTCTAGAATAGCAATAGGGTTTAGTATATCTTAAAGCACGCGAAAATATTCTTCGATAACTACTTTAGTATCTGCGTAAGCTTGAATTATTAAGGAACATCTATTATATAATATCTAGAGAAGATATAATACGTAGTTAGCGCGGTCCTTATCTAATAGAGATCTATCGAGTATATAGAGAAAGTCCTCTATTAACTTATATATACGTTCTATCTTTACTGCAAGTGAAATATATACGCTATAATATATCGCAGCGGAAGCTATTACTTATAGGAATATTTTAAAGCTCAGCTTTAAACTATCGTGCCCTCTTATTAGCGCGTTATCGAGGATAAATTATCTATTAGTTCTGCATCTTATGATAATACTAATATCTTCCTTAGCTTTAATCAATAGAGATAAGGTCTAGTATAAACTATCGAATACTAAGGAAGCGCTAATTAGTTAAAATACTTTCCTATCTGCTTATATATCTTCTTTATACTCCTTAGTAGGTTCTACTGCTCCGGCCTCCTTTAATCTTTTTTATCGGATTTTCTTCTATCTCTTTAGTTCTTATAGTTCTTAAAGAACTAGGCGGAGTTTATCTCTAAGATACTCTTATATAATAATTTCTATAAAATAGTAATACTAATTATACTATATCTCCTTTATAATATTAGTAGCGTTAAACTTCTAGCCTCTAAGAACTATAATATCTCTATTAAGATAGATAATATATCCGATTCTTATATTAGGAGTTATAAGACTATTCAAGGGAAAGTCGTTTATAGTAAGGCGTAAGCGGAAAGCGTCTCCGAAAGCTACTCGCTAAGAGTATAAGTATCCGTTAATTAGCGAAAAGTTAGCAGGGAACTATTTAAAAAGACTACTTATCGATATATTATAGTAAGCTACGCTAATTAGATAGTCTCCTAGACAGATACCGGTTAGGACGCGAATATTACCTTAGGGGCGTTCGATATATAGGCCGGGTTCCTTATCGTCCCAGATAAGTTAATAAAGATAAAGCTAGTTCTTATAATATACTCTATCCTTAGGAGCCTTATAATAAAGTATAAATAGTTATTAAAGTGCTTAAGGAAAGTTACTATTTAGGTTAATATACTCGTAGGAGTTATCTGACTCTCTACTCTATATAGTAAGGTTAAGTAGGATATCTCAGGTAACTCTGACGATACTACCTATCTTATACCTTAAACTATATTCGTTTCTCTTAATATTAAGATAAAGTAATCTATCTCGTAGACTTTAAAAGATTCGTAGAATATTACTTCGACGAACTAGTCAGGTGAAAGAGGATAACGAGTATACTAGGGATAATAAGGTAAGGGAGTCGAGAGTTCTTAGTATATTATTATTAGTTACTATATTCGTGCGAAAGATAAGGTAGACTCTTATCGCGGTTAATATAGAGTTAATAGTAAGAGTATAGATAAAAGAGTTAATATATAGTAGTAAGATTATTATTATTAGAATTTTATATATATAAGTTAGATAAGGAGGAGCTTAAGGAAGTAAATAAACGCGATAGTAAAGCGGGAATATTAATAAGGTAAATATTAATAAGGCTAATTTACTAAAATATACGTCACGTGGACGATTTATCGTTTACGTACTAAGGAGCCCTCGAACTTAGCGACTAAGTTCGGTACGTTCTCCTTTAGTATTAAGGCGAGTTCCTAAGATATAGTCTAATAACTTATATACTTAACCTTATAGTATATCTTCCTTATCCTATCTCTAGGTTATTTTCTGAGCTCTTTACGCAGGATCTTCTCGATAATATAACGTTCAGTGCCGTCTTTATTATATATCGGGCTAGGTTCAAGTATAGTCCGATTAAATAGATCCGGTACTACTAGCTCTAGGTATTTAATTGAGATTACTAGGTATATATTCATCTATTCGGATAGCTCTAGTTCGTAAGTAAATAGGTTTACTCGCCTGATAATCTTATATAGTCCAGATTTAATAAAAGATAGCTTAGTCTGATTCTATAAGAGCTTATACCTAGAGTCTATTCCTTTAGCTAGTCTAATATAAACTTCAGCCTTTAGCTTAAGTAATACCAGTATCCGGCCCTCGTTAAAGGCTAGCTTTATACGAGACTATACTAATATAACCGACTCTATCGCGTCCTGAAATAAGGTTTAATAGTTACGTATAAAGTCTTATCCCTCCTTTATAGTAAATACTTAAGTAATAGTATAATCAGTAGAAGAGAAAAGGGATCGGGGTTTTTAGCCGAATCTTAGTTCATAAGATATAAACCCGGTAGAGATATTTTCTGAAGTATTAAGGATAAAAGATATAGCTAGTACAAAATCTTCCTAATTAGACTAATCGAAACGTCTAGTAATAGTATAATATAAAGCGTAAATAAATATTTAATTAGATTATTCTGATTAACTATCTGCCTTAGGGTTATTCGCTATAGTAAAAGCTAAGCTAATATTAGCGAAACTATATATATCTCCCTAAAATCCGCTAGTAAATCGTATATCCCGATCTGAAATTATCTTCTCTAGAACTCCTAGGTCCGCGTACGCGTCCTTATAATAAGCTTTAGCCTAGTCTTCGCCTCCCTAATCCTTATATCCGATAATAACCTTAATCTATTTCGTTATCTAATCCGTAAATAGTAAGACTAAGTCGTATCTTTCCTTAGAAATTAGGAATCCTATAATTAAGTCTATATAGAATATATAGAGTTAAGTTATTAGAGGTAGAATTAGTATAAGTATACCGTTTAGTAGACTTCTGCCTAGTTTCGCTATTCGATAAGTAGGATAAGATACTACGTATAATTAAACTATTCGCTATATCTTACGTATAAATACCTTATCCTTTAGGAAATCATATATCCTCTGTACTCCTACGTATACTCGGTTATCGTGAGTAACACTAAGGACCTTCTTAATTAACTTTTCAGGTATATATATACGTTTAATCCTATTAAGATTCTAAAAGAAAAGCAACTTTATTCTAGTATCAAATCGGAATAACTTAAAAGTAGAGATACGTTTATTCTAAGGAGACTTTTAGTAGTCCGTTTTCATTTTACAATAAAGCTATCCAAAAGTTCTATCCGTTAGAAGCTAGCGTAAGATAGATACTACTAGTTATTTATCTATATATACAGATATTAAATATGAAATTACTTCGTTATCCTATACTAGGTAATATATTACCTTTAAAACTAAGATATCTCTATTATTTAACTCATATATTATATTCAATAGTCCTTAGATTCTTTTATCCTAAGGCGATTAGCGTTATAGCCAGCTTAAAGTATCTGCGTTCAGATATATTTTCCTAGCTCTATAGATTATATTTATCTTATACGTATACTTAGCTAAGAAGAGAAACTAATTATCTAATCAGTTACTCTTCTTACAAGGACGATTCTTAAAGTAGGATAATATTACTTAATAATCCGTATAGATAGTGAAATTTACACTATCGAGATATTATAGTAACTTCTCTAGCGCTTATACTAGTACGCATATCTCTAGCTAAATAGGCTAGTAATTAATTTCTACTATAGATAAGGACTTAGATAAGAATAGGACCGGCCTTTCTACTCTATCGGTACTATCCACCTAGTGAAGAGCTACGCTATATCCGAATTCCTTAGAACTATCGATATAAAGTATAAAGTCCTATCCGAAGTCAGGGAATTTAAGGGTTAGCGCTAAAGTAAGCTGGTCTTTTAATATATTAAATACTTATTTAGACCTATATAGCAGGTTATCTATATATTACTTAGAGTATATTTTAGTATCCTTATAACATTTAGCTTTCTGAGACCGGGTTAAATTAGTATATTCTTCATATCTTAGTTATAGAAGCGGAATAAGTATCGCTTTAGTATAGCTGCCTTATCTTACTCCCTCTCGTAGTGTATTCTTGAATCCGATTATCTTAAGCTCTAATAATAGTAAGGAGATAGCTGCGTAGTATAGTATAAATTTACAATAATACCCGAAAAATCCTAGCGCTTTTTCTAATTAAGATAAGGTTCTTAGAAATTCCTAAGATTATACTAATTCTATCTTCTCTTCTAAGGTATTCAGCCCTAGTCTAGATACCTTATATCCTAGCGCCTTAATAGATAGCTAGGCGAAGTAGTATTTCCCTAGAGCTAGTATAACTCCGGCGTCTTCTAGTAAGGTAAGCGCTAGATCTAGGTCTTTCATATATTATTCCGAGGTAGCAGAAAAGATAATCACGTTATCGATATAAATAATAACAAATTTCTAAAGGTATTAGCGGAATAGATTCTCTATACGTACTTAGAAGAATACTAGAGTTATCGCTAGACCTATCGTTGCAATAGTAAGCATTTCATATCCCCTATACGCAGTAACTAATATTATCTTCTATTAGTCTACTAGTTCTAAAGGCTATTAGAAGAAGGATTTAGTAAGGTCGACACTAGAGAAAATCGTTACTCTACCCATGGCGGATAAGACGTCATTAGCCTTAGGTAATAGGTATACGTTAAGTATTAACTTCGTATTAAATTACTACCATATCAGGGGGCGTCCGAGATGTATATATAGTAAAAGTCTTTGATTTTAGGTGCATATTATTCAAGCACCCCTAATATCTATCCTCGTCGTAGACAGTTAGGTATCCCCCCTAGATTAGCGAATAGGATAGATATAGGGAGGCTAGTAGTAACGGCGTTAACTATAGAACCGAATTTACCTAATATTATATCGACTTGAGGATAAGGATATACTATATATCTATCTTAACATTCAGGTAATAAGCGATATATAGTAAGTAAATTAATACCCTCCCCTAGGTATACTATAACTATCTGCAAAAGATAGATATTAGTATATTTTAGGGCAGACTTCGCAGTCTTCGCTACTTTAGTTATCTTAAGGAGTATATAGTCGTTACTATCTCCTACTTACAGATAGTACGGCTTCCCTAATAACCCTTACCTAAAGTCGAGTTTATTTTCCGAGAAAAAGTTAAGCTTAAGAAGGATTCCTCCTAGTATCTTTAGTATAATATAATATTAATACACCGGAAACTATAGTAGTTCCTTACCGGAAATTATCCTATATAAGATAAGTATTTCAACGAAATCGGAAATAGTAGGCCTAGAACTTATACTAGAAAGACTAACCCGTAGGCTATCTATCCTACGATAAGTCCTTATAGAAAGGAAGTATTACGCTAGACTTAGCTTATCAATTAACCTAATAGGCGAAGCAGTATTAGTAGCTACTTCTATCGGAAAGTTATCCTTACTAAATATTTAGATTCTAGTATACGTATTAGCTATAAAGGAAGTATTATTTAAGAGGATAGATATCTCGTCCTTCGACTCCTGAAGTTACGAGTCCGGGGTCTTTATAGTATAAGCGCTAGGGATTAGTATTTCTCTATCCTAAGCTATAGGCAAGATTATAGAAGAAGGGTTCTTAACTAGGATAAAGTCGTCCTCTTTTTCGTCTTCATAAGAAGGCGATATATAGTTAGGTATAGAAAGTAAGGATAATAGTATCTTAAGTTAGATTTATTCTATCTTTTTCGTTAAGGATAGCGCTAAAGTAAGTTTATTAAAGACTAATAATATTACTAAAATAGGGTTTAAGTAAGAATAAAGCCGCGAGAGGACTCTCCCTAGGTCTCGCGGTAAGCCTTTCCCGAGTCTGCAGATAAGGAAGGACTTATAGTTTCGGGCGATTCGTTATCCTCTAAATTATACTCTTAATCCGGTTAGTATAAGAATCCGTTATTAGAATAGTTAAGTATAACTAGTAATTAGGAATAGTACGTATTATACCCGTTGAAATTCCCGGTTATTAGTAGGTATTAAAGAAAGTACTAAGGTTAGTTTATTATCACAGGAACTTAGGGCTAGTACTAGTATAGCTACTAGTTCTAATAGAGTTATCTTCTATTACGCCGAGTAGTTAGTATAGAGGCTAGTACTAATATAGTTAACTTATTAGCCTTATCTTCCTTCTTCTCTTATTATTACTTTCTTCTGAACTCAGCGTATTCTACTAAAGGTATCTAAGGTCGCGGATAGAGTATCAGGAGTTAAGTAAGTACTATTATCGTCGGGTATCGTCCCGTTAGTATTATTAGTATTAGTACTTAACTCTATTATTCGCTTCGGGGGTCTCTATCTCGCCTAATACCTTAGCAGTACGAATGTAACGACACAAGACTCAAGGCGGTATATAAGCAAGAATAAACAAGTAGGGAGGCTAAGAGCGATCTTATATAGTCTACTACGAAGGAAACAAAAAGATAAGGAAGGAAGAAGAAGAGAGATGGAGTGTAAGGCACCTTATATATATATGCCGGTACTAGCCCGATACTATACCGAGTCGGATACTAGTTCTGCCGGGATACCTATGAACTTGGGCCCTAGTATCTATCCTTCTTCTCATGTGACATTCAGGTGAGCTATCGTTATATTACCCCCCCCCTAAGAAGAGCTTAACCCTAAGCTCGGAAAGTTATAGTTTATACTAGAATTAGTCTTTATTATAACTGTTTTCGTCGATATTCGCGTAATAGGCGCTAACCGCTCTTTAGTAGTAGTAAATTCTTTATTAAGTTCTAACTAGTTATATCGCCGTAATAGTACTATATTAGTTGTAGCTTCCAAATCAGGCGATAAGCGGTATTTACTTTGTCTATTTACAGTAGGAGTCGAGTTTAAGTGGGGCGTAAGGTATATAAAGGAAGGGGTTTATTAACATTAGAGCCTTTCCTTTTTAATCGCGATAACTACTTTAACTTATAAGTTTACTCTCCCTAGACTGCGATATAGCTCCTATAGTAAGTATTATTGCTAACTACTATAGTAATCTGCTATAATCTTATATATCAATCGACCTAATTAACTCTTCTCTTAATATAAGTAAGTTTCTTATCTTAGTTTTAGGAATAGTCCTCAAGTGCGGTATAAGGGTTTCACGGATCTATAACGCTAACTCCTATAGTACCTTTACTAGTTCCTGCCGATACTCTTTCGGCAGCGTATCGTATATATTACCTGCGATATATTCACGCCTTCCTTAAGATAAAATATAATAATACTCCTATTTTAGAACTCTTATACTTATTTAATAAGCTTAACTCTAAGCTTTATAAGTATTATTCAGTATTAAAGAGTAAGTATAAGTATATAAGTTACTTAAATATGAATATAATTATATATACTAACGCGTTATAGTTACCTAACTACGTTAATACGGAGTATACTATTTTATCCGGTTTACTTCCTAGCAGCGAAGCTAAGGACGCAGAGCTAAATCGGGATAGTATTATAGCTACCTATAAGGCTATTAATCAGATCTATTATCTCGCGAAATCTACTACTCTTACTACTACGTTAGAGATTACTACTATATAATTAGCAGAGACTTAAGCTTTAAGGCGTTCTATAGAGAAAGTATTTAAGGAGTTAGAGTTTATTAAGGTAGTAAGTTATGATCTTAAACCCTCAGATACTAGTACGATACTAATACGATATAGGATTTAGATCTTCTAATAGTCGATTTAGTAGAGTCTAAGTTAATAGCCGAAATAGCGTTAAAGTAGACGAAGGAATTAAATAGTATTATACGGGAATTTACGAAGAAAGCTATATTTAAAGCTACGATATCTAACGCTAAGGGAAAGAGGAATTTGCTTTCTAGTTCAGAGATAGCGTCGGATCTAGATACTCCCGGACCTTCTCTAAAGAAGAAAGCCCGTAGGATTAGCTATTATACTTAGTCTATTACTAAAGCTATATTAGTAGATTTAGGTAAGGAGTTAAATATAGTAGTTCCGGTTCCAGATATTCCAGATTTACTAGAAGCTCCGGAGAACTTAAGAGAGAAAGCTAGTAAAGTAGAAGTAGTTAAAGAAGTAGAGTTTTAGATATAGCGTTATTATAGAGCATAATTAGGAGATTATTCTTAGTAATAAATTCTAATACTAGTAACTATAATAGCTTATTATCCTCCAAGTAACTATAATCGTCTATTCCGTCTTCTTAAGCCTTAATCCACTAATCTAGTTTACGCGGAGGTCCAGGTTTACTTAAGTTAGTAGCGTAGAAGTCTCTAAGCTTATACGGAGTACCTATTAGGTCGGAAGCGTTATACTAAGTTAAGTCCGGGTCGTAGCCTAGCTAGCTAACTTAATACTTCAGATTACCTCTTAGGAGCTATATAGCGAGTATATCTTATAACTCCTACTCTTCTTAAGTAGTAATAACCTCCCGGAGTAGGTTTAGTAACTCTTAGCTTAGTAATAGGTCGTCCGGGTCCTTAAAGAGTAATTCAAGAGTAAATATATCGTATATAGAAGATCCCGGGGGTAAATCTAGCTTATAAGAGTATCCGATCTTAGCTAGGACCTAGTATAGTCCTACCTAGAGACTAGATAGCTTCTTACTTAGCTAGTAATTCTTAAGGTTCCTTATAGAGAGAAATACCTTATCTCCAACTTCCTAGTCGATACTGCGCCGTTTCGGGTCAGTTACAGCGCTTATCCTATACTAAGTAGCTAGTATATTAGCTTTTATAACCTCGATAGCGGATTTAGTATATTCAGCTAAGGATTTAGTATTAGTATAGTTAAGCTTCTCTTACGGTATCGATCTGGTAAGTTACTTCCAGTCCTAGCTATTCTGTAATAGTATACTATATTTAAGAGTATATAGCGCTATACCGATAGAGTCGTAAGGTAAAGTTACTTAAGCGTAGTCTATTATCGGTAGTAGTTCGCCCTAGTTACTCTAGTAGTAATTAATAAAAGGTCTAAGGCGTTAGTTAATATACTGATTTATAATCTCCGTTTATCTGTTAGTTTACTAATAGAAAGAGGTAGAGAGCTTAACCTTAACTCTAATTATATAGTAAAACTCTTACTAGAAAGATAAGACTAATTAAGCTCCTTAGTCGGATATAATTAACTTAAGGGTATATCCGAAACGATATATCTATTAGATAAATAATATTACTATCCCGCGGGTATTGAAATTATAATAGTATAGTATCGATACGGAGTCCTTCCCTAGGCAGTCGATAAATACTAATATCCTATTAAATCCTTAGTTATTAGGCGGGAAGTCCTTAAAATCTATAGCCAGGTACTACATAAGGTAGCTAAGTACTGGTAATAAGTAGAGGAATCCTTACTATTTCGTTTGCTTCGGATAAGAGTACTAACAGGGGCAGTAATTACGAGTATACCGTTTCATATCCGATACGAGTCCTTTCTAGTAGTAATAGGTAGAAATTATTTCGGTAGTCTTACGAGCATTCGAATAAGCGGAGGAAACTTAATCGTAGACTTCGCTAATTAAACGAGTATATAGTAAGGTATAGCGTTATACGCATAGATAACTGTTATAAAGTAGTAAACTATTGTTAATAATATAGCTGTCTCCTAATATATTCTGTTTATTAGAGAATAATTCTTAGTTAAATTAGTATAGCTTCTCGATCAAATTAAAAGAATTATATGCGGGTTCCGGTAGCGTATTAGTCTTTAGCGATATTAGGTATATATAACTGATTTAATCGATATAATACTCAGCTAGTTCCGCGTTAATCCTAGGGTCTAGGTAGTCTAGAGGTAATAAAACCCGAGATCTACTATCCCGTTTCTATTATTCCTATATCCTTAGATCTTATTCCCTATAGCTAAGGATATTAGCTTTAGCGTTATCTTTACTAGGCGTATATATAATTTAAAAGTTAAATTTAGAAAGGAATTCTATCTATCTAGCTTACTTACTAGTTAGGACCTTAATAGTTATAAAGTACTCTAAGGATCGATAGTCCGTATATACGCCGGTATAGTATTATAGAGATATAAGTTCCGGTTTCTATTTCCGGAAAGACTTAATAATAGCGTATAGCTCCTTATTGTAGATCTCCTAGTTTAGTTCATATCTATTAAGAATATAGGAGTAGAATCTAATTAGATACTACTAGTTATCTTTATATAATTAGGNAGTATATCTTATAACTCCTACTCTTCTTAAGTAGTAATAACCTCCCGGAGTAGGTTTAGTAACTCTTAGCTTAGTAATAGGTCGTCCGGGTCCTTAAAGAGTAATTCAAGAGTAAATATATCGTATATAGAAGATCCCGGGGGTAAATCTAGCTTATAAGAGTATCCGATCTTAGCTAGGACCTAGTATAGTCCTACCTAGAGACTAGATAGCTTCTTACTTAGCTAGTAATTCTTAAGGTTCCTTATAGAGAGAAATACCTTATCTACAACTTCCTAGTAGATACTAAACCGTTTCGGGTAAGTTAAAGCGCTTATCCTATACTAAGTAGCTAGTATATTAGCTTTTATAACCTCGATAGCGGATTTAGTATATTCAGCTAAGGATTTAGTATTAGTATAGTTAAGCTTCTCTTACGGTATCGATCTGGTAAGTTACTTCCAGTCCTAGCTATTCTGTAATAGTATACTATATTTAAGAGTATATAGCGCTATACCGATAGAGTCGTAAGGTAAAGTTACTTAAGCGTAGTCTATTATCGGTAGTAGTTCGCCCTAGTTACTCTAGTAGTAATTAATAAAAGGTCTAAGGCGTTAGTTAATATACTGATTTATAATCTCCGTTTATCTGTTAGTTTACTAATAGAAAGAGGTAGAGAGCTTAACCTTAACTCTAATTATATAGTAAAACTCTTACTAGAAAGATAAGACTAATTAAGCTCCTTAGTCGGATATAATTAACTTAAGGGTATATCCGAAACGATATATCTATTAGATAAATAATATTACTATCCCGCGGGTATTGAAATTATAATAGTATAGTATCGATACGGAGTCCTTCCCTAGGCAGTCGATAAATACTAATATCCTATTAAATCCTTAGTTATTAGGCGGGAAGTCCTTAAAATCTATAGCCAGGTACTACATAAGGTAGCTAAGTACTGGTAATAAGTAGAGGAATCCTTACTATTTCGTTTGCTTCGGATAAGAGTACTAACAGGGGCAGTAATTACGAGTATACCGTTTCATATCCGATACGAGTCCTTTCTAGTAGTAATAGGTAGAAATTATTTCGGTAGTCTTACGAGCATTCGAATAAGCGGAGGAAACTTAATCGTAGACTTCGCTAATTAAACGAGTATATAGTAAGGTATAGCGTTATACGCATAGATAACTGTTATAAAGTAGTAAACTATTGTTAATAATATAGCTGTCTCCTAATATATTCTGTTTATTAGAGAATAATTCTTAGTTAAATTAGTATAGCTTCTCGATCAAATTAAAAGAATTATATGCGGGTTCCGGTAGCGTATTAGTCTTTAGCGATATTAGGTATATATAACTGATTTAATCGATATAATACTCAGCTAGTTCCGCGTTAATCCTAGGGTCTAGGTAGTCTAGAGGTAATAAAACCCGAGATCTATTATCCCGTTTCTATTATTCCTATATCCTTAGATCTTATTCCCTATAGCTAAGGATATTAGCTTTAGCGTTATCTTTACTAAGCGTATATATAATTTAAAAGTTAAATTAAGAAAGGAATTCTATCTATCTAGCTTACTTACTAGTTAGGACCTTAATAGTTATAAAGTACTCTAAGGATCGATAGTCCGTATATACGCCGGTATAGTATTATAGAGATATAAGTTCCGGTTTCTATTTCCGGAAAGACTTAATAATAGCGTATAGCTCCTTATTGTAGATCTCCTAGTTTAGTTCATATCTATTAAGAATATAGGAGTAGAATCTAATTAGATACTACTAGTTATCTTTATATAATTAGGAGATAACTCTAGCTATTATACTATCAGAAGTATTAGTTTCTAGTTTAGTCTATAATTCAGGGTCGAAATAGTACAGTTTCTATACCGATAGTAGCTATTAACGTAAATCGTTAAAAGACTTCTTATAATCGTTAGTGAAATTCTATAGTACTATAGGCCGAGTAAGCACTAAGAGAGGTTTAGCGATAAGGCCGAAATTCCGAATAAATTAACAGTAGAACCCACAGAATCCTAGGAAGGATTTCATAGCTATTACCGTTTCGGGGTACTTTTAGTCTACTAATAATACTACCTTCTCGGGATCTGGCTCGATTCCGTTAGTAGTAACGATATATCCGAGGTATTTAGTCCAGATAATATGGAATTCGCTTTTCTTAATATCCACCTGAAGTCTAGTATCTATTAAGCGTTGTAGTACTAATTTAATATATTCCTTATATTCCTAGAGCGTTTCTAAGTATATAAGGATATTATCTAAGTAAGCTATATAGAAATTATCTAAGTAGTCTAGTAGTATATTATTCATATATCGCTAGTATATACTAAGTCCGTTATAGAGCCTAAAAAGTAATACTTTATATTTATAGGATCTAAAGTAAGTTCAGAAAGTAATATACTCCTCTAATTCGGAGTCTATACGGATATAGTTAAATACTACCCGGATATCTAGTTTAGTAAAGATCACTACTTTAGATATATAGGTTAAGAGCTTATCGATCCTAAGTATTAAGTATAAATCCTTTCGAGTGATCGTATTAAGCTTATAATAGTTAATATAGAAGCGTAATCCTCTATCGGCCTTTTTAATAAATAGTATAAGTAATATAAAGGAACTTTAGCTAGATTCGATAAATCCCTTATCTAGGTTCTCTATAAGATACTCCTTAGTTACTTATAATTTATCTGTAGATTACTAATATAAGAGCGAATATACGTTAGGTAATAGTTCTTCTAGAATAATTTTATGATTATATAAGCGATACGGCGGAAGAATATTAGAATCCCGCTTAGAAAAGGCTTCCTTAAGGATATAGTACTATTCTGGTAGCTTTTTAGCTATAAGTCGTTCGGTATCGGGATCCTTAGGAGAGTCGCTATTTAGATAGTCTTATAAGAGGCGGTCTATCTCGTAGATACTAGTAAAGAATAATTCGGAACCTTTACGTTTTATATTAAAATAAAAAGCTATAGTACTAATTTAGTAAATCGGAATCGGTTTCTAGATCCTTAGAAGTTAAGAGGAGCACTTATAGTAGGGTTTCGGCGCAGGTACCTTTCTCAATGAATTCGGAGCGGAAAGGGGTTCGGATTCCTTAGCGATAAGCGGAAATAGATTAAAGGGTAGGGATAATACGTTAATATACTATATCGCTACTGTTTAGTATAATTAGCGTTAGTCTAGCTAGTTTATAGCTGAGTCCCGCGCGTTAGTATCGATTTAGTGAGATCGATTAATACTAAGTTTATAAGGCAATAAAGTCATAATTATCTCCTTATCGTATTAGAGGGTAGCTAGATAGCGTTCCGACTATAGTAGCTTATAGTAGAGCGTATCTAGCTTAACCTAAAATCGTCGTATCTATTTAATACTAATAATTATATCTTATTATCCTAAATCGAGGAGAACAAAAGGGCAGTTATAAATACGCCTGCTATTAATAGAAAAGTGTAAACGTATGAAATAGATAATATAGGTTCTAATAGACTATTAGAAACCACGTATTAGAATAGAATAAAGCAGTAGCTCGATTTTGACACCGAGAGCCCCTGATAGTCGTCTGGTAAGAGTACGATTAATGAATAGATAACCGTTCGCTCCGGTATCGATTAGGCTATTTATAGAGACTCCTAGCCTATTTATACTAACTATAATCAGGTATATAAATTACTTACCTCCTATCAGGGAGTTAAGGTCTAGATTAGAGAGATTATACCTGCGTAAACCTAGGAAGGAGTTTTTACCTAAGCCTTATCGTTTCCCTCTAGTATTAGTCTAGATTCAGAGGGTATATCTTCTATTACTTCCTTAGTTACTTAATCCTCTTCCGGAAATTCGTCGATTAATTAAACCTTAGGCGGGTTAAGGCAGTCTGGCTTAATATAACCGAGCTATCTATAACCGTAACACCTAAGGGGTTCTCCGGTCGAGGTAGCAGGGCGTTTTAGCGCGGAGGGAGTACTAGCCTATACTAGGGTAGAAGTACGTACGTATAATACGGGAGTAGTTTATTAAGGAGCTAAGCTTAAGGACTAGTAAGAAGTAGAACTAGTAGTAGTCGCAGTAGTAATAGTAGGCTTATAGTACTATACCTGAGTAGTAGCTTTCTCAGGATAGGTACGTTCTGAGTTATAGCGACGCTTAGTATCAAAAGAAAGTAAGGATCTAACTATAGAAGTATAATCCTTATTCTATATTAGTTTAAAAATAAGAGTTAAAGCGCGTAAGGATAATATAATCTTATCCTATATATAGAAGAACTACTCCTTCTTTTCAACCTTACCTTAGATAGTAGCACTTTGAAATCGACTACGAAACTCGGCGAAAGTCTCGCGTATATAGCCGGGTTATTATATTTCTAAGTAGTAGAAAGCGTTATAATAGTCGTCTTCCTCTAAGCTAGTAAGAAAGTTCTCCTCTAATAAGGAGATTATTTTATCGCTAGTTTTAAACTCGTTAGCGAGGTACTAAGGCGTAAGATACTCCTTAGCTAATCTAGTAACTAGCTCCTATACGAGAACGCGCCGGGAGAAGTCCGTAGGGTAGTAGTCGGTATTTATAGCTAGCTAGTCTCGTATCGATACTCTCTATTAGAGGAAGATAAGGTCCGATCTATTATCTAAGGGCAGGATCTTCTTAGTAAGATAAGACTTCCTAGGGCGTGACTCTACCGATTCAGCGCCGGGAGAGGGAGATAGTTTATTAGGAATAGTATCCTCTCTCTCGGTACTACGTATCGGAATAGAGTTTATTAAGTTATTAAACTCCGCTATACGCGGAGATTACGGTATTAGTTCTAGTAGGAGAGTCGAAGACAAGTAAGAGACCCCTGTAAGGAACCTATCTTATGCGGAGATCAGTCTATCTACGGTATCTTCTAGAGAGTTATTCTTTTCCTCCTAGTCCGCTAATTATTATAAAAAGGAACGGATCAGGTTCGAGTCACTTACGGTAATAGGAGTACTTAGCGATTATACTCCTAGTGAATTTCACTTTTATTTTCCTTTCTCTCTCGATCGGTACTTCTTTAATAAAGTATTAATATTCTCTAGAGCAGGAGATATTTAGGGCAAGGAAGAGTATAATAGATTAGGTTCAGAGGTAGAGCGGGGGGGATCGCGTCGAGTTCCCCTAGAACTAGAGGAGTCTCTAGTTTATTAGTTAAGAGCTATAATAGTAGCTTAAAAAGGGGTATATCAGGGCTATTTCGGCGGCGATATATAGAGGTTAAAGTTCCGAGGTATTTATTATACCTTCTTTAAAATCTGTCCATAATTCCTTTATACTAAGGGGGTTATTAAAGGAGCGTTAGTAAAGACCTCCTCTATTATACTATTTACGATAAGCTAAATTAAACCCTAATTCACAGTTATCCGAGAGATCTCTAGTATCTCGGCTATATGCGAGTAGTTATCGAATAACTAACTTAGTAGTGAGATATTATAGCAGGCTATCTCCGGCTATCTTGATCTTTTTATTTAATATAACGATATAAGACTTAAGGCGGTATACAAGTAAGAATAAATAAGTAAGAAGGCTAAGAGCGATCTTATATAATCTACTATAAAGGAAACAAAAAGATAAGGAAAGAAGAAGAAGAGAGATAGAGTGTAAGGCACCTTATATATATATGCCGGTACTGGCCCGATATTATACCGAGTCGGACACTAGTTCTGCCGGGATACCTATGAACTTGGGCCCTAGTATCTATCCTTCTTCTCATGTGACATTCAGGTAAGCTGTCGTCACAACGAATTATCTATTACTAATTATTATAACTCCTATATCTCCTTAGTTTACTCGTCGATACGAGACTATATCTATAAGTAAGCTTCCCTCGCCTGATTCTTAGTATTATAGATCTTTAACTTAAACTCGTTTACCGTATTACTATAGTCTCGTAATAGTATACTCGTAGCTAAGCTTAGATCTAAGGCTTAGTATATTCGTCAGACGATAAGGTCTTAGTTTATCTCTCCTGCCTCGATATAGAGATTATATTTATTATCTAAGAACTATCTTAAGGATAACTCGCCCTTATTCTTAAAAGAATATCTTAAGGCGTTAGCCTTCTATACTACTACGCTTAGATTCGTATAGAATTAGAGTAGGAGTTAATATTTCTATTCTTCTAAGCTCCGAGCTATAAAGCTAATAATTTCCGGAATAAGGTACTAAGCTAAATAGCGGCCTTATCTTTTATATAAATTAGTAGGACCTTAAGGACTATATCCTCTCTATAATAAGCTATTATCATATTAAGTATCGCGATATAGCTAGTAATAGAAGTAGTACTATTAAACTATCCTATATCCTATAGGCGAAGTCGTTAGTATTAGGTATTAGGCATAAGTAGCCTATTATCCTATTATAATCTCCCTGAGTCTTAGGAGTCCGAGTTATCTCTATCTCTTACGTCAGGTGCGTTATTATCATATGCGAAATTATAGCAGTAATTCGGAAGAGGAAGTTCTATCTCGATAGAAAATTAGATAGATACTAGAGTACAAGAGATTAATAGTCTTAGAACTACTAATATAGAAAATATACGTATAGTTATCTTAGCTTCTAGGGGGCCGGCTTAGAACTAAGTTAAGAAGATATTAAAGGAGGCTACTAACTTAAGGGCTATTATTCCTAGAGTACTAATTACTCTAATAGCCTTATCTTTTAAGTTAGTCAGAATACCGGGGTCTAGGGTACGGACTAAGGCCTTAGCTTATCTTAGAATTAGCAGGAGGATTAGTCCGACTAGGTATTTATTACCTCTATCTTCTATATCTTCTTATAGGGTCTAGATAAAGATAGCGTCGCTCTTCTACTTATTCTTAGTATATACCGATACTATAGCTATAGCTATCGGTAGTATAAATACAGGGCTAAGTAGCCGGTTTATTAAGATAAATTTATCTTATAGCTATCTCGCTAATTCTTCGGCTCCAGGTAAGGTCTTATCCTTTAGTAAGATAGACTATCTTAGTAAGAGAGATTTCGATAACTACGATAATTAGTCGATCGGAGAAGTCTATCTTTAATAGAAAGAGGCTATCGGGACTATTAGCTTAAGGAAGGCCTAGTCTCGGATTATTTATAAGTCGGCCGGTAGAGATATATATTAGCGTTAACTTCAGGACGTAATCCGTATCAGCGTAACTAGTACTCTCTCGGTAAGTTAGTCTAATTCGGTGTCTTAGATTAATTAAGAGTTATAAGGCGCTATAAGAAAAGGACTTAGTTTAGGTAATAATTATAATAGTATCTCTAGGTATTCTTAAATAGGGGATATAGATAGACCAGCGAAAGAAGTCCGTATAGATTACTCTAATTCAGGTATTAAAGATAAAAATCTCCCCCGGTAGTCTCTTAAGCGATTACTCCTCCCTTTAGTATTAGAGCCTCTAATATAGCGGTACATAGAGTAGTACTACCGGCAAAGTCTCCGGAGTATCGTAGGGATTCCGAGTAAGTAAGAGAAAGTCCTTTATATAAGAGGTAGTAGTTTAGAGACTTAATTTTACCTTATACTCTTAGAATTACTACTATATTAAGGGGCGTCTAAGATATATATATAATAAAAGTCTTGATTCTGTCTATCGCTATAGTAGGAGGAACTATCTAAGTGAAGCTAACTAACGGCACTAAGTACTTAGTACTATCTTATCTCGTGATAATATCCCGTGATATGTACTTAGTGCTATCTTGTCTCATGATAATGTCCCGTAACAGTCTTGCCGTACAGGTCGAAGAACAGACCCGTACCATGGCTCGCACTATTTGACTGTGCTGCCATTTTGTCGTTCTCGAAGCTGATGGTTGCAACGCCGGCTGGAATGGGAAGACTTGATCCCCCAATGACAATGATGGCTGGATATGGCGCCTTTCCGCTGGAGGGCACTGTGATCTTTGCACTCACTGTGATAGACTTTCCACCGTCGGTGATGGTCACTTTCAGAGCACCACCAGAAAATGAAGCCGCCACCCTCTGCGGCTTTGGAGGGAGGTCACCGAGCTCGTACTTCTGCATCAGTGCGCTGATCTCCTGCTGCCGGCATGGCCATTGCGATTTGCTAGTGATCTTGGTGCCGTTCAGGAAAGTGAATGGGTCGGGAAGTTTGGCATCTGTGGTTGATGGCGCATAGCTTGATGGGAGTCCGCAAGATGCTGCCGCGTGACGCTCATTGAGATGTGGATATAGGGACGCGACGACATGGACCGCCAGGAGTAAAGTGGAAAGGTACCTCATCTTGAGTGTAAGGAGTGATGAAGAACGAACGCTGCTCAATGTGCGAAGTTGCTCGTGAAGAAGGGCAAGCATAGCTAGACCATTACAAAAGAGAGCAGCCTGGCAAGACGATTTGCGGGAGTCTGCCTAGCCTCGGCCTTCATTCTTCCATATCTAGACATAATATCCTTCCATCCAACAATACATGAGTACCTGCCTCTCCCGCATCTGATAGCCGGCAGTCTGCCACATGATGAGATGATTATTCCTCGCCAAGCCGCCGTGTCCAATGGTGAATAGCCGTACAGAACTCTGCCTGTCCCCGCATGTTACATTGTATTATCCCGTGGAGATGAGCCGTTCGTTCCAAGAAGAGTCGCGCTCGTCAGATTTCTTCCACGAACAGCCTGTATGCTATCAAGTCTGGGTAGCAGTCATTGACACGTACAGCCAGTGGCTCCACAGATGTGTTCCAAGCGAGGATGAACGAGTGCGTTCATTGTCAACTACCTTTCGTTTCCCCTCACTTTATAGCAGCTCCCGCCCTATATAGGGGTGAGCACATCTGCCGTATTGAGGCTGAAGTTAAGCGAGTGATAACAACGTCTTTGAAGGTTCCAATAAAGCAGGAATCATAGTCTCCACTCAACGGTGTACCGTGGTGAGATCTTACGTAGAGTGAAGGATAGTTGATTGTCCTGCAAAAAGATGCTTAGAAGAGCCCTCTATATGTACGTGACTCTGCAGAGGCTAGCTAGGCCAGCTTGCACATGATCAGTACACGTCATAATTTGATACTTCCGCCCAAGTTGAGTACAAACCGAAAGCTCATACAGACGAAACGAGCTCACATTAAGTAACGGCGAAAGTGAACAGGAGCTTCCACTGAAATCTAGAAGCTACCCGCATTTAAAAGTAACCAGGATTAAGATGGCCCTGACCTGTTCTTCTCAGCACTTTCGACAATTGGTCCAGTTGTGAGGGAACCGGCAGAACGATATTAATGGGTACGGTTCTCCAATTTCGTGAACTGTATTAGTATGCCTGGTTCTCGAATCTAACCTCATGAAAACTGACAAAACCATTGGGTTTGAGTGGAACAGTTGTTCACGTGTGACAATCGTGATTATTATCTATACTCTTGGACCTAAAAATAGCTAGAAGGACTCCATTTCTCAGTATAAATATATCCAAGGGATACAAAAAGTCTCTTCTTACCTTTCAGCTGAAGCTGCTTCGTCTCTATATTATTTTTGATGCTCAGGAAAATTTATAGACTCACGTGATACTAGTGTAAGCAGTAGTAAAACAGGTCAACGGTGTGATGGCACATGATTTGCTATAGCGTATGGACGCACAGACTAGTAGCTCTATAGATTACTCTCAAGGTTTCCAAAGCTTCTCTATAATATAACTACGCTTCTTAAGACGTATTACTCCTATGTTATTTCTAATGACTAACGCAGGGAGAGATTAAGCTATATCTCTCGCTATCAGTAATTCTTTCGCATTTCAATTTCTTCTCTAAAAGAAACTAGTAAAACCTAGTAATAGTACTATCGGCGTCTACTACTACTATATAGCGCCCCGGTAATAAGATCGCCTCAGATTTTCGGTTATAGGCTCTTAGCAAACCCCAGATATCGCCGGAAAATCTATAGCGAACCCTGAGATATTAGAAGGCCTTCAATTATAAGGATATATACCCTATTAGTTATACATAGCTATTTGCACTAAGTATCCTTATATATTTCATAGGATTCTTCTAGGCTCTAAAATCAGTAGAAAAAAGTATCTAGATCTATTACCTGCAGCTTGCCTGAGAACTTACTAATATCCTAGCGCGGAAGTCATATTTGACGTACTAGATGTCTCGAAGCCCTGTATCCTAACTTATGCTATCGAGATCCTTAAGTAACCTAAAACAGCCCTACTATCTTTCCTTCGAGCTTACCTCGAAATAAAAATATTACTACTAATCTAGCTTCGAGCTAATTATATATAATATTAACGTTAGAGGCTAAATAATACTACTATAACTAGCTACAATTACTATAACTTATTAAAGATATCTAGTATTCTAATAGTAAAGAATCTGATAATATTGATTCTTTCTTCTAAGAGTTAATAAATAATAAATTTATATAATTACTTAAGATAAACTCTAATTATTAAATATCAGAATCTGAAGTAGTAGATTTAGTAAACTCTTATATCATATTATAACCTTTAGATATAAGGTTCTATAAAGAATTAAAGGAATTAATTCGAAAGTTCTCTAAATCTCAGGTTCTATCACGGGGCGAGTATAAAGAATACGTATAGTGTAAACAGTATCTTTAATTAATAGGAAGAATTAGCTGAAGAGCAGAGGAGAATTCTTCCTTAATAGAAATGTGAAAATTGAGGGTGGAAATCGGCCGAAGGTCAGAATAATAGAATAATAGGTGATTAATTTGACTTGCTTTGCTTGCTTGCTTGAAGAGAGCTAACTACAGGAGAGATTCTAGCTACTTATATAGCTATGTGAGCTCTCTAGAATATTCTATACTGTAAAAATTAAAGGTGGAAATCAGCTAAAAGGTCAGAATAATACGTGATTAATACGAATTGCTTTTTGCTTACTTGAAGAGAGCTAACTACAGGAGAGATTCTAGCTACTTATATAGCTATGTGAGCTCTCTAGAATATTCTATACTACGTAATACAGAACTCCATAGAAGAAGACACGTATACCGTAGAATCATACTACGTTAGTAGTACGTTAGTAGAAACCTCTAGAAGTACGATATGCGTACTAGAGAGTAGTAGAACTCTATCGAGAACCTTTATAGTAACTCTAATAGAGTATATAGGGTACAGGCTGTTAACAAGGTATAGGGTGTAGATGCCAGGTATAACAAGGTACATGGGCAAGGTACTGAACTAGATACTAAGACTATGTACTGATAAGGTATAGGGTGTGTATGTTAATGCAGGCAGAACTGACTAAGGTACTAGTTACAAATCCAACACGCCCCCTTAATCAGAGCCTTATAGTCAGTTTTAAAACAGAACTATATATAGGGTAAATCACTAATCGACTACCCTTGGATTATTACAAAAGAAATATAATAAGGAATAGAAATACAACCTCGTAGCTACCCTCCTAGGTTAAATAAACCTAATTCTCTTATAAAAATCTGAATTACTAGCTCTAATAAGCTAATTCAAGGTGTTTTATAAACTCCTTAAATTTAGGCCTATCTAGGGCTTTAGTAAACCCGTCTGCCTTTTGCTTCAAAGTACTAATATAGATAAAATCTATAGTATCTTGATTAATTAGATCCCTAATAAAGTAGTACTTCACGGCTATATGCTTAGTTCTCTTATGGAATTAAGGGTTTTTAGAGAGTAATAAAGCGCCGTTATTATCAGTAAACACCGGGAACCTCTCTTAGAAGTAATAGCCTAATTCGATAAGAAGTTATCTTATATAGACCGCTTCTTTAACTGCCGAATTAATAGCTATATATTTAGCTTCTATAGTAGACTGAGATATAATCGATTACAACCTCGACTTCTAAGAGAATAAGCAGCTTCCTATATAGAAGAAATAGCCGCTAGTGGACTTAGCTGTACTAATATCTCCGGTATAGTCAGAATCGCAGTATCCGCTAACGTATTTACTAGAGCTATTGATATAAACTAAGCCTAGTTTAATAGAACCTTTAAGGTATCTAAGTACGTTCTTTGCAGCTAAGATATNTAGCTAGCTTAATAGAGCTTCATATAGCCCTGATCTCTATTATAGTTAAATTCAATGCCTAAGTAGTCTTTTATTAGCTCTAAGTCCTTGAGTTTAAAGAAGTGTTTTAATTCTTTAATTAAGGACTTAATAGTACTTATATCAGGGCTAATTAGAGCTAGATCATCCACGTATATACAGATTATAATCTTAAGCTCTTTATTGACTAATATGCAATTTTCGGATAGGATTAACTTAAATCCGAATTTATTAACTAATACCTCCTTTAGCGTGATAAACTATAGTCTAGCTGATTACTTAAGACTATATAACGCTTTCCAGAGTAGAAGGAGTTTATTAGCGTAATAATCTACGCCTTCCGAGGGGCAAATATATAAGGTATTAACGTCTATATCACTCTGTGTAAAAGCGGAGATCATATCGATCTTATATATATACTACTTATAGAGTACTACTAAGGCAAATATAAGACGCTAAGCTATTTGCTTAACTATACTAGCGTATATATCTAGGTAGTTTATACTGTATAATTGCTCAAACCCCTTAGCTACGAATCTAGCTTTGAATTCGTAGTATTCGCTCTCTAGTTCTTTGATCTTATAGACCCAGCGAGTTTTTAGTAGTTTTATAGTCTTAGTATTACTATCGACTAATTTAAAAATATTATGATTTTAAAGAGAGGAAATTTCTTTATTTATAGCTTTTAGCTAATAATCCTTATAAGGACTATTTATAGCATCTTTATAGCTCTTAGGCTCGTAGATAACTACTTCCGGATCCTTTTTAATAAGGATTCTTTCCGGATCAGGTGATAGCCTAATTTCTTCGTCTGATTTAGAGCTAATAAAAGCTTGGCAAGCTAAGTTAATGACGTTTTTATATACGCTATAAGCCTCTTTCTGCTCTTGAATTAATCGCTTATTATTCTGAATAGCTAAGGCTATATCAGGGTCTTTAGCGTGACTTCTAGTAATAATATTAGATACCCAATTAGAATAGTCCCTTCTACGTTTTATACCTCGTTTAGGTATTTCTACTATAGGTTCTTCGGCTATATCGTTAAAGAGATCAAGTTCTATATCTTCTATGACTTTTTCTTAATTTAATAAATTATCAGCAATTTAACTATCGATATTCTCCGAGTTTTCAGCCCTAGATAGGTCTGATTTAGGAGTATTTATAGGTAAAGAAATCACGCGATTTGAACGGTCAGAGGTCTCGCAATCGTCAAGTGTCT